>CM045767.1:13794592-14268528 GCA_025200525.1 Camellia lanceoleosa | reverse complement strand
CATGACCTAGTTCATATTAAGTAGCTATCACGGCCTGATGATACAATCTAGGAAGTGAGCTCGTGACTAACCTAAACATATGGCATGTGAAATGCCCGTACGAATATGCGTATTCAATTTTTTATGGAATTGAAAATACAATCTGCGATTGTGTATGATGTCACAAGAGCACGATGCATGTAAACAAATGCATGTATGCTGCATGCATTGCATAAGGTATCTTCAAAATAGGCAGTGCCTACTATCTACTTAATTGCTAGCGGGTAAATAAAAGGGAGAAAGAAATGGGGATTGGAAGACATACACCTTACTACTTTGCAGCTTATTACAATTTGCCCTCACTCGGAGGGACCAAATAATATCCTACGAGCCAGAATAACTAATTAACTACACAAGACTAATTAATTATTACAAATCAACTAAATTAATTAAATAAAATAATGAATCTAATTCTACAGCAGCCTCGGGATCTTGTGAATGATGCATGCTGAATCCAGAAGCTTGCACGAAAAAGCCCTTGCATACTTTCCATCTCTGTCCTACATTTCTTCTTATACCTATATCTCCAAAAATTACCTGCAAAGTCCCAGGAGGCCTTCACGGCCTACAGTATTGTCTTCTACTTGGCATTTTCCCACCAATTGGAAGTTTCATTCCCATTTGCTTGTGAGTGACCATAGAGGCTGCCGATGGAAGTTATCGGCACTTTAAAAAATGTGCGGTCGACACTAAAAGAGTGCCCGATGCGGCACTAAATTCTGCTTGAGAGCAGTTTGTGACAGACCTTGACAATGGCGATTGCATGATGCTGGAGATCTTACAGGACAAATGTTTGCACCAACCCATACTCACTTATCATATGTTGTGACTCAAAAGAATTATAGCCTTTGGTTCTCTGGGACCTGTCAGCGCATGTTCGATGCGTGATGGCCCAAACAAGTTGTGCACTTTCAATGGGATGAAATACAATGCATACCAATCAAATCAAAGAGGGCATCTACCTCCATCATGACTTGGTCCAAGAGGTAGAGCATGCATCACTAATTGCAACCCTAAGCATGCAATCTAAACATGTAACATGAACATGCAAACATATAATTCATGCTAGGCACACACAACCTAAGCAAATAATCATGCAAGGCATGGAACCATTATGCTAATGACCATATGCAAAGATATAATCTAAACATGTACAAGTATGCAAGGCATGCAACATGTTAGGCAACCCAAACTTAAACAATGAAGATTGCATGCCAAATGCAACATGATCGAAGCTTATCTGACTTTACATCACGAAGGGCCAAGCATGTCACAACCAACTTTGAAGATAACATGCTTACTGACATGAAAATGATGGTCTTAGACTAACATTTGGACAGCCCTAAACAAAGCCCAAAACAGTGGCTAAATATCTGTCATGGAAATGAAGGCCAAAATACATGTACAAACATGCATCGCACTTTGTGAGGTCCAACACTTGCCCAGGCATATTAAAGTAAACTTTTAAGCACACTTAAAAGGCACAAACATGGATATATATATCCAACATGTTAAACACTGAAAACTATGCTAGAAAAAGGTCCCAAATCAAAACAAACCAAGCAAGTATGGCATACTACACACTCCACACACACTAAAAGAGCTAGCAAGCCAAAATGCAAAGGTGACTATATATAAAGGCATGCCATGGATGGCTAAACAACCAAAAACAGATCTTATATGGTGGAAAAAACAAAACGAGAACATTTTCAAGTTGCAATGACCACCCACTGAAAACCAAAAAGCAAGATAAGGCTAACAAAAGCATGCAAACTTCACGGTAAAATACGAGAAAGAGATTACAAAAGCAAAGTGCATGATAGAGTTACCAAACATGGTTGAGCCCAACTTCTTCAATGTTGAAGAAGGGCTCAAAAACTCAAACTTCACTTACAGTTTATTACATGCTCTCCAAAAACAGATTATACACCAGCCAAATATACTATATGCAAGAATCGCAGCATACAAGGAAATTGGTAAAGAGATGGAAGGTGCTATATACTGCAATCACCAAACGGCAGCAGAGGGTCCTCAATCAAACATGAAGAGGACCCCCAAAATAAGACTATTATTGAAGTTTGGGTCCGGAGCCCAAAAGGTGTAACTTGCAAGCAAAGGAAAACTTAGATATGAAGCAAGAAAAAGGCTAGTTTGAGGGGAAATAAGAAACACTTACCGCTTGAAGACCAATGAACCAGCAGGTTTTGATCCAAGATTTAGGTGCTCCTAAAAGCTCTTCAAATGACCTCAAGTCGCTGGAAATATGAAGTGGTGGTGTTATTACATATTTCTATGTAAGGTTGAGTGAAGGAATGGACTCCAGGGAACAAGGTTGTTTGGAGGTGGATTGAGAGATATGGAGAGAAATTGGGATCTATATGTATATGCTATCAGATATACACATATATCTGCTCAGTTTTGTTTCAAACCTCTAACCCTTGAGCAATGGAGAGGGCATGCTTATATAGGCAGCAGTATAAGCCCAAGACTTAGGGCTAAGCAAATGGAAGAAAGGGTCCAAAAGGGGCCAAGGGGGGTGCAAGGCTTCTAGGAAAGCTAATACCACAGCTGGCCATTAGCTTCTCTCAAGAAGCTTGGCTTAAAGGAGGATTCAATGACTTCTAGAAGCTTTAAGGGGTCAAAAAGGCTCAAAAAGAGTTGCAAAAGGGGTAAGTGATAGCTTCACAGGGTCTCCAGATGGCCAGGGAAGAGCCTTCAACAAGAAGTTGGAAGAGGCTTCTGAAATAAGAAACTTTGTAGTTTACGACCAGAAGCCCAAAACCAGCCCACAAGTACACGCCCTAAAATACCGTGCAAATGTGAAAGCAGCTCAAAAAGAGGTAAAAAGAGAGACAAAGTGATGAGATGGATATATCAAACAGTAAAAAAGTCCTTAATCAAACATGAAAAAGGACCTCGAAAATATGACTATATCTCAAGTTCGGATTGAGGGCCCTTAAAAATGCAAGATGAGGAGTTCGGGGAGCGAAAGAAAACCTGGGATTCCGAGGGGCCAAGAAAGTGAAACATTAGGCCTTACCGGCGATGTTGACATCTGAACCCAGAAGCCCGAAGTATCAAGAGCCCCAGGGTTCACCTTGTAATGATAAAACAAGAGGTTCCCATGAAAATGGCTAAACAAAGCCGTCTGAAATGAATGCCAAATTTCATGGCCTCTTGCATGTGATTCAAGGTCAAAATGAAATACGAGTGAAAGTGGTATCTGAGCCCGCGAAGTCGATATCAAAGGCTGATGTCCCTCGGAATGATAAAAGCATGAAGCACTTGCCAAAAGCAAGATCGGAGATGGTTAGGGCGGTCCCGAACCGAAGACCTGTATGGCTTTGTGGCTCAAAGCAAGGAGCCCAAGACTCCGAATCTCTGGGAAAAATGGCACGCAACCCAAAAGCGTAGCCCTCTGCCCATACTGAGAGATGGTCCTCTGAGACCTCTCCCGCTCCTTTGGGAAAAAAGCAGAGACAGGCACAGTTACTAAAACCAAGGCAAAGCACAAAGCGGTCCGGAAGTCCGGAGGCAAGGTTAAATGGCGGACTCATAACCTCGAAACCTTGAGCACAATATGCAACATCACCAAGCGCTCAATCGGTGGCGTCTGAGGTCTTAAGGTTCCCGGTCAAAAATGGGGGTGTCTCTGATTTGCCCCTCTTGATGTGAACTTCGAAAGTCATAAGAATGGCCAGGGAGTGAATGTCGAAAGCCTTGAGCGACTCCAATTTATTTTTGACAAGAATAGTCAAGACTTAGAAAACGCATAATACAAGCTCTGAGATGAAGATATCTTGGGAGGCGGGGCAAAATGAAAATCTGGCCGAGACACCATGCAAGAAGCGAACATACACCTTAGGATCATGCAAAAGAAACATAAGGGCGTATCCTAAGTGTTTGAGGAAATGTGAGCATAAGCATTGAGCGTATTCGAGGTTGGGAGTATATGTAACCAAAAGACGAGAATACCCGATAGTTGAGGGGGCGTATCCCACAATTAAAGGGCGTATCCCAAAAGTTGGGGCGTATCCTCATGGTGTTTAAGGGACGTGATTCCAAGGTTTAGGGGCGTATCCCAAAGGTTAGGGGCGTGATCCTGTGCAAGGTTAGGTATATCGTGATCCCACAGACAGTGGCGTCTATCCCGGGCGTATCCGAGCTTAGGGAGACGTATATCCCACGAGGTTAGGGACATATCCAGAGGTGGGGGCGTATCCCAAAAGATTAGGGACGCGTATCCACGATTGGGGCAATATCCCAAAGAGTTGGGGCGTATCGGCGAGAGGTTAGGAGCGTATCCGAGATTAGGGGGCGTATCCCAAGGATTGAGGATCGGCGTATCCCAAAAGGTTAGGGGCAGTATCGAGATTAGGGGCGTAACTCCGAGATTATGAGGGCGTATCCCCAAAAGTTGTTAGGGGCATCATGTATCCCATCGAGAGTTGAGGACGTATCCCAAAATTAAAGAATTAAAAAGTGGTGGAAACATAGGGACATATCGTCAGTGCTCTTGCAAGGAATAGAAACATGGTGGACATATCCGGTGTTCATGCAAGGAATAATGGAAACATAGGACGTATCCGTTGTTCACAAAGCAAGAGAGGAGAAATATAGGGGGCGTAGATCGGAAGAAAGTTAAAAGAGAGGAGAAGCGTGGGGCGTATCGGTGTTCGGAAAGGGAAGAAAAGCGTGAGGCGTATCCGGTGTTTGAAAGAGAGAAGAGCGTAGGGGCGTATCCGGTGTTTCAAAAAGAAAGAAAGCGGCATGCAGGGCGTATCCGGCGGTTCCGAAGACGGTGTGCATAATAATACCGCAAGATAGATGTGCAATCACAATGCAACTATAACAATGCAATTTAGAGTAATCATAAAGAATGCTAGTGAAAGTACAAACACATGTAAAGTAAAGAACACGTTGACAAATAACGTGTACAATGTGTGTGATAGGAAAATTGAACATGTGAGTAAAGCGATACTTGCACGATGCAAGCAATGTAATGAAATCGAAAATACATATGTATGATAAAAAAGCAAGCCCTGGTCAATAGCGAGAGAGGCAAAGGCGTATGAAAAGGAACTTGAACATATAAGTAAAAGCTGATGCCGCACGATGCACGCCAATGATGTGTATAAAAGGAACTTGACACACATGTAAGTATAAGCGTCTTGGCGATATGCCCGCATGATGTGTATAAAGGAACTTGAACACATGTAAGTAAAGCGATGCGTATGCGCAATGTGTATAAAAGGAATTGAACACATGTAAGTAAAGCGATGCGTATGCACGCAATGTGTATGAAAAGGAACTTGAACACATGTAAGTAAGCGATACTGCGTATGCACCAATGTGTATAAAAATTGAACACATGTAAGTAAAAGCGATGCGCGTATACGCAATGTGTATAAAAGGAATATAAATGTGCATAACGATGCGAGGTGTAGCAGGTGCATAACAATGCAAGTGGAGATGTCGTGTGACGCATAGTTGAAACAAAATGCGAATAAGAATACAATATATGAGACGAGTTAAAAGCGTGACCTCCGATTTACCTTTGGAGGGTTTGCAACTACATTCACTCAAGCGGGCACACCTGTTCATATTAGAGAGACATCATCTGTTCTTTGCTTTTTAATCGCCATTCGACTTGAAGCGAGGCTTAAGCTTGGGGTCGAGATACACTCATACTTGAATGATGACAAGGCACGAGGAGGTACATCAGGAGTACAATCACGGAATCATTGAAGGTGAAATACACTCGGTGCTTCAATTTTCCTTCTTTTCTTTTGCTTTGCGGTCCGGAACCTATATAGCTTGGATAAGCCTGATTTCAACTGTTCACACTTATCGGGGTGGACCTACCATTTCGAAGAACAAATTCCTTTTTTGCACAAATGTGGAGAATGGCGCTGAGCACACAACAAATCATTTTGAAATTGAGGAAATGAGTTCTCGGCCAGGGTATTGAGCCTATTTGAACCACGGCAAAACTGACCCAACAACGGAAGATAAAGGTAAACAACTTAAACACATCTATTGACACTTGAAGCGACTCAAAACAAGAATCGAGACAAACAAAACACAGTGAAAGACTCAAATCGCCGCAGGGAGCACATTTCACGGGTATTATTTCCCACCCTTTCTCATTTGTGATTCTCTCACATCACTCGGCATTCAATCTCTTGTTTTTGAAAAAAGCCCTTTTCTCACTTTTTCTCTCAGCGCACCTCTCTATTCTTCAATCTCTCATTTTCAATCCCTAGATGTTTGATGGATAAGCGAAAGTTGTGGGCTCGTGCCCTAGCGTTACCGCTGGATTCTTCTTCTTGTTCTATGGTGAGTTTCTTCCACCAGGGGCAGCGCTACAATTGGGTGTTTAGCGAATCTGCGCGTGACATTGGTCGCGATGCTCTGTAGGGGAGTTTGGACATGGTTAGATTTGCCCGGATGATGGAGTGGAATACCTTGATCCATTCGGTTAGAGTGCTTCGCACTTGGCGATACCTCGTTGCTTGGAGGATGAGGAGCTTTCGTACCTTTGTTGTGCCCTTTTTCAAGCAAGTATGATGCCCTTCTTGGCAAGTATGTTGACAATGGGGAAAAGACGAAGCTGACTCAAGCTGTACTTGGTTCATCATTTTGACCATTTTATTTTGCTTTCTACTAAAACAATTTTGACCAACATGAAAGTTAGATTAACATGCTTATTCGATTTTTGATTTGACATCATGCAAGTCAGGTTGTAAGCCGAAAATTTTCCTTTTTGGGTCCAAGGAATGGTCGATTTTGGAAAAATGGAATGATTTTTGAGAGAATAGTCAACCTCGATAAAATTCTCAAAAATTGTTTTTTGCAAGCGGCCACCGCTCAACAAGCGAGGAACCAACTCTTTGAGATGCACAACCTCGGACCCATAGCAATGGAAAATTGCCCTTAATACGAAGGACACTATATGGCAAGAAAGTTGCCCCTTGTTTGAAATGACACCATGATTGCATTGAATACGGAAAGTTGCCTTGTTTGAAAATGACACCATGATGCATTGAATGGCAGGAAAGTTTCCTTGTCTAAATGGCACATGACGATTGAAATCAATCCTTGAGCGACGATCTGGCAAGAACTCTCGGATCTGAGAGAAGGCAAAGATGATCAAAACCATTTCATGGACCTGCCCGAATTTGAAGTGTTTTAGAATTTGGACTTGAATAAAGTTGCCTCGTATCCCAAAGATGGGAATCAAGCCTTCACGTAGTTCGGGGTTAAGGTACACTGGGTATTTAACCTCTCCTTTTATGCTCTAACTTTTGCCGCGCCTATTGCGGTTTTTCGACCTTGCGAGCTTTGTTCTTCTTTCTTTTCAATTCTTTTTCATTTTTTTCATTTTTTTCTTTTCTTTTAGGCTCTAACTTTTGCCAAAGGCGCCCGATCTTGGTTTTCGACCTTCTGAGCTTCTTTTCTTTTTCTTTTTTCCTTTTTGTATATATTTTTCTTTTGTATGTATTTTTTGCTTGCTCTAACTTTTTGCTGGGTAGCCTTAGGGTTTTAAATGAGCCTCTCAAAGGTAAAAGTGTAATAAGTCCATGCCAAATGGTTTTTGAGATTGAAGCCCTCTGTATCGGGAGAGTGGTATTTATAAGAGAACTCATCTTGACTCTTGAACATCGACATCTTTGCCCCTAGTTTAAAGGGGCTTGATCTAAACTTTAAGCTTCTCTTGGCTTGAACTTCTTGATCGACTCTGTTGCCCCTAGTTCGAGGGTTGCTTTGAATTTGGTCTCCACGGGCCTCACGTTGTAGTTAACCATTGAACATTAGAGTTTGAGTCAAGGTTCGAAAATGAAGAATTCGAGTCTCGGTGAGGCGATCCTAAATGCACAATCTCAAGAAGCGATTCCACACATGTCTTCGAGGACCGGCAAAACATTTTTTGAAAGTTTTTAAGCGACAAATCGCTCATGGCGAAAACGATGTAGGACCAATCTGGATCAAAGCTAGGGTCCTTCTCGGTACTCACACTAACAAGCATGATTTCATTCATTAAGGGCTTATACGCCTCTCTTTCTCTCGATTGATCAAAGTTTTGCAAATCCAGGAATTCCTTCCTCTTTGTTTTCCACCAGTGTTTGAAAAAGTTTTGAAAAACTTAGGTCAATCTGATGATTCAAGGCCGCGAAAAAGTCCGACTTCTAGTCAAATCATCATCTCATTCAAAACTTCTGGCACAACGGCACAAGAAGCAAACACAAGAGTGTGAAAATCACTTCTTTGTTCCATTGAATACATCGGCACTGGCGCGGCTCCTGGCGAAGCAGACTCAAAACAAAAGCGAAAAAGACAAGCGTGAAACAAAATGGTGGCCTTGAGGTGACACCCTGGAATCACCGACCTTTGTATAATAGGGTGACTCGTCTGACAACAAGGCGGACCCTTAATCAAAAAGTGACTTAAGACAAAGAGAGCAGGACTCAAAAGCAGAACTCTGAAATTGACTCAACACCCAAGTCGAAACTACAAAACTAGCATTCGCGAATGCTCAAGCGATGTGTGCCATTCCCACATCTGGTAAAGCGAGTCTTGCCAGTAGTTCATCCCGATCACATACTCGTATTATCCCCGAGTTCAGCGATCTAGTGATGATAGACTTTATTGGTGTCGGCGATGACCTTGTTGTCAATCAAATTTTGTATCTCGTGGCGGAGGCGAACACATCCGGTGTCATGACCGGTTTGTTGATGGAAAACCTGATGCCATAGCCGGTCGTGATTTGGAGGAGAGGATCGGGTGAGGCCGTTGCTCTAACGGTTTGAGATGTCCTTTCTGAGTAGGACCCTAGGGCCTTGAGACAAAGACATATAGAGTGAAGTGAAGACCCTCTTGCCTCGGGGTAGATAGTCGAAGTTCGGGGTTTGAAGTGGGCGCACCAACAAAGGGGTGCATTTGCTCTTGGTGTGGTAGTGGCGACCATGCCCGCGTCGGAAGATCTTAAATTGCGTCACCGTGGTGGATTAGCATTATTGAGTATGGTCGCCCTCTTGAAACGCTCCTTCTCTGATCAATAAGGCCTTGTTTCATAGCATCTTCGATCTCCCATCTCATGTAAGTCCGAAAAGGTAGGGAAGGGGACTACTATCATCTTTTGCATCGACTTCGGCATAGATTGCGCTAATCATCCGAATCTGGTCTTTGTCCGTAGGGCCTCAAGGTCATCATCGAAGCCTTGGCCTCCATCCGTTACAAATTACGAAAAACTCTCCTTAGGCTCTTTAGTTGTCTCGAGATCACGGGTCGTAATCTCAATCGTGTGTTGTATGAGTCTTTGCGTGATGAAGGCCTCGACCATTTCGTCCCAATTTCTCTTGGCGTCATCTTCTAGCTTGGCATACCATGCGGATGCCACACTGAGTCAGGCAAACGAGCGGCGACCGTAGTCTGGTGAGGCCCATCGCCTTAAGATATCTGAAAACAATCTCGGTGCACCATGGGGTCCGGACCCATCAAATCGATCAATTTGAGGCATCTTGAACCAATCTGGCGGCGTCAAGGCGTCGTATATCCATCCTCGATGTCGGGAATAGACGACTCATGGGATTTCCTAAACATTTTCTCCAACTTACTCACCGGTATTTGTAGGGTCCACGAACTCAAAGGAGAGTCAGGTGCATTGATAGGCGTGGGCGCCTTGGATAGTTCTTGATAGAGGCAGGGGGCGGTGGCAGACCAAAATGTCGTATCTGCTGGACATTTGGTGTCTCTCCGGTGTTGGAGCTCTGGTGGGGAGGAGCTTGATCTGAAGCAGATGCCCGACTTCTTTGCTCTAGCCTAGCAATTGTCTCTGTCTGTTGGGCTATGACCTGACTTGTTGCTTGGCGGAGTCGCTTGATGAAGCAGTCTTGCTGCATGGCTTTCATACTATCACAGGTTGGCGCACCATCTCTTCCAAACTCGACATATTGCCCCGGTCTAACTAAGCAACCCATATATCTGTTTCTGTGATGGGATCGAAATCTCAACTGACTCCTCAAGGATCAACGATCTGGTAGTGTTGTCTTGGTGGTCTATGTCTGGGCCCTCTCGGCGTGATTACCCTTGATGAGTCTCGACGACAAAGTCTACCAACACAAATCCAAGGTACCCGGGGATAGTGGAGCCTTACAAGCTATAGTTCGGGACTACCTAGCAAAAGAAAGCAGGACATCTCATTTCAACTTCACTGGAGCGGATATGAGCAAAGCTAAGCAGTATTCTATTCTTGATCATTTGTTCTGAAATCCGCCCCAAATCTGAATCGTACATGAGATATAAGCGATTTTCAAAAACAACGATCTTTGGTGCCCTCGGTAGGTGCAGACTTCATAACGGTATATGCATTCCTGTGAGATACACTCTAAAAGCACATAGCAAGTAAATGAGAGCCAATACACCCTATGTTGGGGTAGGGTTTCCCTGTCCTATTTTGTCGAGCTCGGGTTTCACTTCGCCTTGGCCGGTTTCAAACAACCTAATATCGGGTGAGCAACTTTGTCCTAGTTTGGAATGGTCACTCTGATTTCGATATGCACTAGGTCGAATGGTCAAAGGGTGCCCGGTAAACCGGGTTTGTGTTCCCATCTTGTGAGCATAGCCGTCGACCTTATGGACATGCCTTAACAAGACAAGCCTCCAAGAAACCGCTCGAGAATAGCGGATGGCCAACCACGGTGTCCTAAGGCGCCAATGCACATGCAATGCAAAGAAACACATAAGTGTAGTCAAAGCAGGGATATCACGAGTTAGTCAAGCTCTCTAAAATCCCCAGCTGTCGCTGAAGCTTACGTCCGTGGAGGGACCTCGCTCTGATTCGGACTCAATTTGTGTCGGTTCATCTGAACCAAAAGAGTCCAAATCAAACCGTCGTTTGAGAAAAGCAGATTTTTGAAAAGTAGTGCCAAACATGGATCGCTTTGCGGATTCTGATCGCCACCTAAATATTTTTAAAATGGGAAATTTAGAAACCACGACTCGGTCGAAGGCGTGTAAAATCATCACCAAAGTGGTCTTGGCTCGGAGCTTGGAGTGCGATCGAGGAAGGTCACTATGAGCACCCCTTTCGCCGGTCCGAGGACCCGACCTCTACTACTTAGTGATATCCGTTTTGAAAACATTACATGCTCTTATTCCAATTATTAGCCTAAATTACTATGTTATGTAGCGCGACAAACAAGTATAGACTAGATTGCCTAATTTGAAATAAACATTGCATATCCGTTTTGTCTCGAAAAAAGTGTCGATTTTGCTACTACAAGTAGGCTAAAATCGGATTTCAATGAGTTGTTCAACTCAAAATCTAACCTCCACCCACGGCATTCAAAGCAGTTTATCATGTAAGCATTTAGCATGGTAAACATACTATCATAGTAAACATTCACACGCATGCGATATGCTAAAGCCATAAAACTTACATCATTACTCGTGCCAAAAGCGATGGTGGTTAGCAAACATGCATGACCTAGTTCATGTTAAGTGGCTAATGCACGCAGGCGAAATGCAATCTAGAGTAGGCTCATTAACCCTAAACATGGCATGTGAAATCTTGCGAATATGCACGTATTCAATTTTGGAATTGAAAATACAATGCGATTTGTATGATGTCTAGGCAGATGCATGTAAACAAATGCATGTATGCACACATGCATTGCATAAGGTATGCTAAAATAGGCGTGCCCTAATCTACCATTGTAAGGTAAATAAAAGGGAGAAAGAAATGGGGATTGGAAGACATACACCCACTCACACACGCTTATTACAATTTTGCCCTCACTCGGAGGGACCAAATAATAATCTGAGAACCTAATAACTAATTAACTACAAGCTAATTAATTATTACAAATCAACTAAATTAATTAAATAAAATAATGAATCTAATTAAGCGAGCACGCCTCGGGATCTTGAATGATGCATGCTAGATCCGACTTGCTGAAAAGCCCACACCGCACCTTCTTTGTCTCTGTTCTTCTTGCCTGCCTCTCCAAAATTACCAAAGTCCCGAGGCCTTCCACTGTAGGTGTCTTCTTGAGATATTGCCACCGGCTTGTGGTGACCACCGGCTGCAATGGAAGTTATCGGCACAAAAAATGTGCGGTCGACACTAAGAGTGCAGTCGGCACTAAATTCTGCGAGGAGCAGTTTTGTGACAGGCAATGACGGTGCATGATATGGAATCTTGGGACAAATGTTTGCACCAACCATACTCCTTATCATATTTGTGACTCAAAGGTATAGCCTTTGGTTCTCGGACCACCAATCAGCGCATTCGATCGTGATGGCCCCAAACCAAGTTGTGCACTTTCAATGGGATGAAATGCAATGCATACAATCAAATCAAGGGCATCTACCTCCATCATGACTTGGTCAAGAGGTAGAGCATGCATGCTAATTGCAACCTAAGCATGCAATCTAAACATGTAACATGAACATGCAAACATATAATTCATGCTAGGCACACAACCTAAGCAAATAATCATGCAAGGCATGGAACCATTATGCTAATGACCATATGCAAGATATAATCTAAACATGCAAGTATGCAAGGCATGCAACATGTTAGGCAACAAACAATGAAGATTGCATGCCAAATGCAACATGATCGAAGCATACAACACATGCGAAGGGCCAAGCATGCAACCAACACAAGATAACATGCTACAACATGGAAATGATGGTCTTAGACTAGTTTGGACAGCCCCTAAACAAGCCCAAAACAGTGGCTAAATGTCATGGAAATGAAGGCCAAAATACATACAAACATGCATGCGCACATGGTCCAACACTTAGGCATATTAAAGCAACTTTTTAAGCACACTTAAAAGGCACAAACATGGATATATATCCAACATGTTAAACACTGAAAACATGCTAGAAAAGGTCCCAAATCAAACAAACCAAGCAAGTATGGCATACTACACACTCACACACCTAAGGCTAGCAAGCCAAAATGCAAGGTGACTATATAAGGCATACCATGGATGGCCTAAAAAACCAAAAACAGATCTTATATGTGGAAAAACAAGAACATTTTCAGTTTATGACCACCCACAAAAACAAAAGCAAGATAGGCTAACAAAGCATGCAAACTTACGGTAAATAGAAGAGATTACAAAGCAAGTGCATGATAGAGTTACCAAACATGGTTGAGCCCTTCTTCAATGTTGAAGAAGGGGTCAAAAAACCTACTTCCAGTTTATTACATGCTCAAAAACAGATTATACACCAGCCAAATATACTATGCAAGAATCATGGCATACAAGGGGGTAAAGAGATAGGTGCTATATGCAATCACCAAACGGCAAGGGGTCCTCAATCAAACATGAAGAGGACCCCAAAATAAGACTATTTGAAGTTTGGGTCGGAGCCCAAAAGTGCTTGCAAGCAAGGCTTAGATATGAAGCAAGAAAAGGCTAGTTTGAGGAAATAGACACTTACCCTTGAAGACCAATGAACCAGCAGGTTTTGATCCAAGTTTAGGTGCTCCTAAAGCTCTTCAAATGACCTCCAAGTCGCTGGAAATGGAAGTGGTGGTGTTGTGCTATGGGTTGGTGAAGGAATGGTCCAAGAACAAGGTTGTTTGGAGGTGGATTGAGAGAGATATGGAGAGAGGGGGTGGGATCTATATGTATATATCAGATATACACATATATCTTCTGGTTTTGTTTCAAACCTCTAACCCTTGAGCAATGGAGAGGGGCATGCTTATATAGGCAAGTATAAGCCAAGACTTAGAGGCTAAGCAAATGGAAAGGGTCAAAGGGGCCAAGGGGGTGCAAGGCTTCTAGGAGAAGCTAATACAGCTGGCCAAGCTTCTCCAAGAAGCTTGGCCAAGGGTTCAACTTCTAGAAGCTTTAAGGGGTCAAAAAGGTTCAAAAGGTTGCAAAAGGGGTAAGTGATAGCTACGGGTCTCAGATGGCCGAGAGTCCTTCAACAAAGTTGAAGAGGGGCTCAAAATAAGAAACTTTTTAGTTTACGACCAAGCCCAAAACAGCCCACAAGTACGCCTAAAATACCGTGCAAAAACAGGCCTAAAAAGAGGTAAAGAGACAAGTGATAGATGGAGATGTCAAACAGTAAAAAGTCCTTAATCAAACATGAAAAGGACCTCAAAATATGACTATCTCAAGTTCGGTCGGGGCCCAAAAATGCAAGATGAGGGTTGGGAGCCGAAACACGATTCGGGGCCGAAAGTGGGACATTAGGCACTAACGATCTGACCCACGAAGTGGTATCAAAAGGCCCCGGTTCCTTGTAATGATAAAAGCAGAGGTTCCCGCCGAAAATGAACAAAAATCTGAAATGAATGCTCGGGGGCCCTAACCGCCAGTTCAAGGTCCGAAAATGGTGCGAGCACCAAAGTGGCGTCTGACCCACGAAGTCGATATCAAAGGCCCCAGTGTCCCTCGGAATGATAAAACAGAGGCACTTGCCAAAACGAATCCCGGAGATGGTTGGGCGGTCCCGAACCGAGGCACACGGCAGCGGCTCCAACAGAGCCGGGCTCGAAATGGGAAAAATGGCCTGCAACCACAAAGCGTAGCCTCTGACCCGAGAGATGGTCTCTGAGACCTCTCCTCCCTTTGGGAAAAGAAAAGCGGAAAACAGGCACTGGTTACAAACCGAGCCAAAGCACAAAGGGTCCGAAGTCAGGAGGCAAGGTTAAATGTAGGGACTCATGACCTCAGAACGAGCACAATATGCAACATCACCAAGCGCTCAATCGGTGACGTCTGAGTCTTAAGGTCGGTCAAAAATGGGGTGTCTACAAGTTGATAATATAGGTAGTCGATGCTGCTTTGAAGTCTTTGAAGGCTAATTATCAAGAGATTGTGGACAAAGCCGAACAGAGGGCCTATGACGAGGCCGAAAAGACCTACTAGGAGGAGATTTTGAAGCTGAGGGACAAGATCTTTACTAAGGGTTAGACTGGGGCTCTGCATGCTACAAAGATGGAAGAGGTTTCTCCTCTTTATAATATTGACGATATGCCAGTCCCTTTAAAGACCGCAACAAGACTTAGGAGGCGAAGGTCTGGAGGGGCTGGAGCTACGGATGTTGATCCTTCTGACCTTTCAACTCTCTGCCGGGCTCTTCCTTGGTTGGCGGACTCTCGATCCTCTGAGATGAGGAGCATCGCGATGAGGACATTCTTGAGGAATAAGTTGTTAGGTTGCCTTGAGTTTTTTCTTTTCTACTTTAGTAGTTCTTTTGTGATGAAACTTGAAGTTAATGAAGTATCTTCAACTTTTGCTCTAGTGCTCGGTCATATAGGCTATGATACAAACCAAGCTCCCTTTTGTAATGAAGTACCTTCTAAATTTGCCAAGTGTTGAATTTGTAACTTCGCTATTTTTATTTGTCTTGGAGTTACATCTAAACCTTTTCTTTTGTAAGGTTGAACTCTTTTTGTAATTGAAGTTTTATTTCAATGCATGTTCTTACATTTTATGAAGTGTTGAACTTATCAATTTTTGCTTGTATGTAATGTTTGCCTCCAACCAAGCAAAGGCTCTGCTTACAGAGACCATCTGTTCGGTTTGACGGGCTTCATGCCTTGGAAAAAACTGAGTGAGTTTTTGATGCCCCCAATCGAGCATGAGCTCTATGGCTTAGAAGGTTGTCTGTTCGGTCAGACCATGCTTCATGCCTTAGGAGAGAAAAAATTGTGAAATTTTTCTATCGTGTTGTTCAACCGCCACCTAACTTGGTTAAGTTTTGGCGTGGTTTAACCCATCGTAGAGTGTAATTCGACCTCTCTTCAAGCACAAATTGTAAATATCGACCATGCTCCAAGTAACGATACTTGGCACAAATTCCACCAAGTTATACCACTTGGCACCCCGCTCTAACCAAGGGGTTGAGCATCCGGGCTTGGCTTGAGTTAAGACCCGTGGCCAATTTGCTTCATCGAGCACAAATGTACAACACAAGTAAATAAAGATAAATTTCAAAACAAATTTCCATTCATTGATACTTAGAACTTTTGATTACATCAAGGCATGTTCTAAGAAATACATTATTGAAAGTACTTCACTCTGAGAATTATATCACTGGAAGTACTTCTTTAGGTTGGCAATGTTCCATGGTCTAGGGATTGCCTTCCCTGCTAGGTCAGCCAGATAGTATGCGCCATTGCCAAGTCTTTGAAAGTAACCTTGTAGTGCCCTTCGATTAGCACCGAGTTTCCCTTCTCGAGAACTTTCTTGTGATACATCACATTCCTAAGTACCAAGTCACTGGTAGGAATTGTCTTGGGCCATTCTTGTTGAAGCTCTTAGTGAGCTCTTGCTAGTAAGCCAATTGAGCGAGGCGGCTTCCTATGCTTTTCGGCCATGTCCAGAACTTGGGCAATGGCTTCATCGTTGTCTATTGGCTTAAATATCTCAGAATGGATGGTAGGAAGGCCAACCTCCAAAGGGATGATTGCTTCCATCCCATAGGTAAGAAAGTAAGGTGTCTGGCCGGTCGACCGACGAGGAGTAGTTCGGTAAGCCCAAAGGACATTCGATATATCTTCCACCTATTTGCCCTTGGCTTTTTCAAGACATTTTTTTATCCCATCGATGATCATCTTGTTGGACTCCTCAGCTTAGCCATTGCCCTGTGGGTAGACCGGAGTGGAGTTTAAGAACTCTATCTTCAAGTCAGTGCAAAATGTTCTGAAGATCTTGCCATCAAATTGTGTGCCATTATCAGAAAGAAGGACTCTGGGAATGCCAAATCGAGTCACAACATTATGCTAAACAACCTCTTAGTGTCTTCTTCTTTAATCTTGCACAAGGCCACCACCTCCATCCTTAGTGAAGTAATCAATTGCAGCAATGAAGAAACTTTTATTCCTAGTTCCCCTAGCTAGTGGTCCAACAATGTCTAAGCGAATGGCTAAGGACTAATGAGGGGGGTCAGAGCTTTGGCTAGCGGGTGAATGAAAAGAGCAAACTTTTGGCACTTGTCACTTCCGAACATACTGTTGAGCCTCTTGTTGCATATGTGGCCACCAATACCCATGTGTTAGGGCTCGATGGGCCAAGGACCGACCACCAATGTGGCTCCCACAGATTCCATCATGGATCTTGTAAAACACATTCTCCACCAGACTTGGATGAACCTGAGTAGATAAGGGCCTAAATAGGACTTCTTATAAAGCTTAGATGGGGAGACCCAAAAGAGCAACTTTGTGCCTTATCTTGTGCACTTCTTTTTTATCTTCAGGAAGGGTGCCATTCCTCAAGAAGGCCAAGAGTGGGTCCATCCAACTTGGGCCCAAGTACGTGCAAATGACCATTTGACTAGTTAAATACTTGGTTGGGGTACATATTCCACCCATATTCCGCATTGAAGTGTTGACGCCATGCAGGCGATTAGTAGAGCTTCATACCCTACTTCATTATTAAAGCTTTCCAACCCAATCAGATGGCTTGTTCCCAAATGAATCCTTTAAGAGAAATAAGGACAATTCCTGCCCCTGAGCCTTTTTGGTTAAAAGAACCATCCACAAACAGCTTCCATACATCTCCAATAAAAAACTTCCATGTTTTAATTTGGGATTGCCCTTTGTCTTTGAGTAGTCATAGTGACCAAGGCCAAGCTCCGCCGGATGGAGCAGTTAGTCCGAGTGATTTTGCAACAAAGTTTGCGAGGTTGGAGCTTTGATGGCGATTCGAGGTTGGAACTTGATGTCAAACTCTCCAAGCTCCACTACCTACTTTGTTGTTCGGCAGAAATCGCTTCAGCGAACAACGACTTGAGGAATTCGGTGAGGGCGTTGATGGTATGTCCTTGAAAGTAGTGAACAAGCTTCCTAGAGGCAATTAATAGGGCATATGCCAATTTCTCCAATGGTAGGTATCTAGTTTGGCATCTAAGAGGGTCTTGCTAACATAATACCTTTGGTATTTGCTCATTTCTATCCTCTCGACTAGCATTGCACTAATGACATGATCGAAGCTTAGTAGTAAAGGAAAAGCTCTTTATTGGCGACAGGTGTAGATTGGAGGGGAGGAGAGGACAAATACTTCTTCAAATCTTCTAGTGCTTCGGAGCACTGGCTTTTCCATTCAAAACTAGTTTTCTTTCTTAGAAGTTAGAAGAAGGGCTTCATCCGTCGAGAAGACCAAGCGATGAAACAGTTAAGTCTTTTGACCATGCCAACAAGTTTTTGGAGTTCCTTAGCCTTTGTAGGCACTTCGAGGTCTTTGAGGGCTTTGATTTGGTCGGGGTTGGCTTCAATGCCCCACCTAGTGACCATGTACCCCAAGAACTTCGCTAATCCTACTCCGAAGGCACATTTTAAGGCGTTCAGTCGAAGCTTGTAAGTCTTCAAAATTTCAAGCACTTGCTCAAGGTCCCTTAGATGGTGCTCGGCCAACTTGCTTTTGACGACCATGTCATCAATGTATGCTTCCATGGTTTCTGAAATGGTCCTTGAACATTTTGGTAACCATTCATTTGGTAGGTCGCACCAGTTCTTTTAAGAAGGGCATCACTTTGTAGCAGTAAGTGCCTCTAGGGCTGATAAAAGTCGTTTTCTCCTGGTAAGGGCCAAACATGGAGATCTGATGGTAGCCACTATAGGCATCTAGAAACTCATGCGCTCATCTCCAGCTGTTGCGTTAAGAAGTTGATCTATTCGTGGAATGGAGAAGCTATCCTTGGGGTAAGCTTTGTTAAGGCTAGTGAAATCAATGCAGACTTTCCACTTGCCATTCTTCTTCTTCACCACGACGGTGTTGGACAGCCACTTTGGGTAATGACTCCAGCAACTAAAAGTTTGTCCACCTCTTCGATCATTGCATCAGTGTGTTGCGCGGATATCCGTTTACTCTTCTGAACAACTGGCCGTGCTCCTAATTGGACATTGAGTCGATGACAAGCATAATTAGGGTCCAATCGATAGTGTCATAGGTGACCAGCGAACATTTCGATGTTTTTATAGAGTAGAGCCAATAATTGCTCTTTCTCTCTAACAATGAGGAAGTCTTGGCGGGAAGAACTTATGCAGGTTTCCTTCTTCTACCAAAGGTATGTCTCTGGGTCTTCTACCATCTTCTCGGTTGGCACTCCGCTAACGTCTTCCGAAACTGGCTGGTCAAGTACTTCCACCATTTGCACTTGGTCGCAGACGTGTTTGGTTTTCATGGCGGCAATAAAGCAGTGTTTGGCTGCCACTTGGTCTCTGTGAATCTCCTCTACTCCATACTTGGTTGGAAAGCGAACGAGTTTGTGATAGGTGGAAGGGACTGCTTCCATCTGGCGAATCCAAGGTCGGCCAAGGATGGCATTATAAGGAGATGGGGTGTTTAACACCAAGAAGTCAATAGAGACCACCTTGGACTTAGCTATGACAGGCGAAGTTATTTGGCCGAGTGGCAATTCTGTTTGCGAGTTGAAGCCAACTAAAGGAGAGGTGGCAGATGTCAAGTGTTGCTCACTGAGACTAAGTTTCTTGAAAAGCTCATAATACATGATATCTGTGTCGCTCCCTTGGTCAATCAAGACTCGCTTCACATTGAACTTGTTGGCCACACCAACCATAATGATAAGGGCATTGATGTGAGGGTGTTGGATTCTCTCTAGGTCCTTCTTGATGAACCTGACGTTAAACCAAGAAGGTTAAAGCTTGTCTTGGACTTTTGGGAGAAAGTCGTACCAACATTACCTATTGAAGGTGGGTGTCTCGTTGGATTTCTCTTGAAGGGTGTTTTCCTTTTTAGGATCGGTCATTCCATGGATAACATTGATGACCAACCTCGAACATGGTTCTCTTTAAGAGGGTTTTGGTCTTGTCCTTGCTTTTCCCTTGTCTTATCAATGTCTATCCATTGTTGGAGGTGTCCGCCATAACTAAGTCCTCAAGTGTTGTTTGAGAGCTTTGTAATTTTGCGTCTTGTGTCCCTTCTCTCGATGATAGGTGCAACGCGATGTCTGATTCGCCGGCGGTCTCGAGCATCTTAGCGGGCGGACAAAGAAGGCTTTCCTTTAAGTTTCTCGGCGAGCCTATATATTGGCTCTTTGAAAGATAGTGATGCCTTCATAAGACTTGGCCCTTTCCTCTTCGTTTTTCACTATAGTGCGGTTCTTTTGGCCATAGTTCTTGCACTGTTCATCCCTCCTTGGCTGCTCATTCCTAGGTCATCGAGGCAGTCTGACTTCTTCTTCAGCTATCGCAACATGTACCGAAGCAACGTCGTCTTCCACGAGCTTATTACTCTATTCGAGCCCTCAAATCCTTTATGGTGGGTGCGAGTTGTTTAAATCAATATTTGCCTTACCTTGTCTCGAATAGGCGAGGCCTTGCTTGAAGTATATACGACCAATTGTTCACTGCAAATATTTTCCTCCAAATCGCCATATTCCTTTCAATATAAATGCAGCGTCTTGGCATAGGGTCTCTTTCTGTCCTTTTAGATATTGAACAAGGTATCCAAGCCTTTGGGACCTGTTGTTGGAGATAAATCGAGCTAAACGCCTCGAGAGCTGCGTCGATCGCCATCGAACCCACAGGGAGTTTGTCAAACCATCGGAGGCCAAGTTCTCCAAGGCTAGAAGGAAAACTTTGCACATGGCGCGTCATTGCGATTCGAGAGGACATCATCTGGAGGTAATGGAAAATGTGGGTTAGAGGTCCGTCTTCCAATCATAGAGAATGAATTTGATGGGCTATACTTATGGAGGTTCTATAGCTTCTATCTCGAGGAGAAGGGGTGGACACCAAGGTCTAAGCGCGATGCTCTTGTTGGTGTATGGACGATCCAAGCGGTCCTTTTCCTGTCAAACCGGTGTTCCTCATCCCTATCTCGCCGATGTTCTTCTCCCTGCGTAGCGATTACCTCTTCTCTGTTATCGTTTAGACAACTTCTCCAAATCGTGCGATTGCTCATCGCGGCGGCAATGAAAGGTTTCAAATAGGTGGTAGCGTCCTTTGCCTTTTATGAGAATTCTATCGTGGGTTATTTTTTTGGAGGTTATTCGTCCCTCTATTGGCCCCTTCACTACGTCTTTGGAATCGGGCCTCGCTCTCTACGAACAGGGCCACAGCTAGAGTGCTCCTTGTGAGGCAAGGAGTATGTCTCCTTTGTGACGGTCCTCCAACGGACTTTCTTAGCTCCGTGGGGGTCGTTATGAACTTCATCAATTGGGTGCAAAGCTCAGTGGTCTTCAAACCGATTGAGTCGATGATGTGATTATGGTGGTCTCTCTCAACAAAAAGACGTTGAGATGGCTCGACAACAATGACACGGTGTCACTTTGTTGCATTAGGTAGCTGATCGTCAGGTCCATAGGGTCATCGTGCGCTGAACGGAATGCCAGACCCTTATCTTTGGTTCTCTCTGTCATTGGAGTCCTCTCTGCTAGCCCAGAATGGGATGTATCTTCGATTTCCATCGGCGGCGTTAAATCGCGAAGCGATGGTTTTCCACAAACAACGCCAATTTGTGCGAGGTGATTTCCACACTATGAAGAAGGGTTGAACTTCGTGGATGAGCGTACTTTGGGAATTGAAGATCTACATAGAGTAACAAACGGTGAGGCTGCCCGACCGGGGTTTGGTCGAAAACCCCTCCGATGGTAAAGTCAGGGACTAAGGGAAAGGAAGAAGAGAGAATACAAAGAGTGTTATATGTTAAATGTGTGGATTTCAAATCCCTTGAGAATGAATAGTGCTCACCTTTTATAGGAGAATGTTGCTTGTCCTCCAAGACCTTCTCTCTCCGCCATTTGTCCAACGTGTCTTATTCGTGGTCGTCTCCCATTGGAGGAGGATGGCCACTCTGCCTAACACTCGGGTGCAGGTCTATCTTGTTTGTCTCATTAGTGGTCGTTTCTCATTAGAGGAGGATGACCACTTTGCCTGACACTCTGATGTAGGTCTGTCATGTGTGCACCTTGTCCCTCTACACCTCTATGTCTTCACATTCTGTTTAGACAGAGGGAGATGAGCAAAGTTGTTTGTCTCTTATGAGCCCAAGAAAAATCTTCAGTGAATTGGCCTTCGATAAGTTAGTCTACTCCAGAGTGGTTGTCCAACCAGGAGGTTCAACATGTTGCTCGGCCCACTTCGAACTAGTTGCCTGCCCAACCGGGAGGTCCACCATGTTGCTCGGTCCGTTTGAATTGGGTGAACTATCTTGATTGCCTTGACCAGAAGCAAGTGTTTGGTCATTGGGTCGAGCCCCTAGCTCCCCCACTGGTGCGGATCCGGCTTTGGGCCAAATTCCAAGACTCGGTTACATTTATCTCACTTCATTTACAATTATTTGAAAAGTGACAAAGATAGAAAATGAAGTGAGAGAAAAGAAACAAAAAGAAAAATATATTTTCTTGCCAGTATTTGATTAGGGCAAAAATTTTGCCGGAATAAAGAGGAATTTAAAATTTTAATTATTAGTATCTCTTACTACTATGGAAAAATGGTTGTGAATGGTGGAGCTCTTGAAACGTAATTTTACACCATTCTTTGAGTGTTGTGTTTGGTTAGTGATTTCAAAAATTGATTCCACACCTACTTTTGAAAACATGTCTACCCGGTCATCTTTCTAGATGTCCCCTGGACGTCCAGCCGATTAACTGGAATAGTATTTTTTTTTTTGCACCTGTTATTTTTATAATTTAAATAAAAAATATTTCAGAATTTTTATTAATTTTTTTTTATGAGTTTTGAATAGAATTTTGGGTTGTGTATTTGGTTATGAGTTGTAAATTTTTTGAATCAAATATCATATGTAACATCACTTAATTCAAACTCAATTCAAAACTCTTTTCAAACTCATAACCAAACAAATTTTCTACACTCAAATCATAACCAAACAAATTTGGAAGAGTTTTGAAAATATGATTTGAGAATAGAGTTATATTTTGAGTTTGTGTTTTGAAATTATGATTTGAATGTAGAAAATTTGTTTGGTTATGAGTTTGAAAAGAATTTTGAATTGAGTAAATAATTTTTGATATGACATATGATATCTGATATCTGATACAAAAACTTAGTACTCATAACTAAACATACAATTCAAAAATCTATTAAAAGTTCATAAAAAATTTTTAAAATTTCGAAAATATTGTTTTATTAAAAATATATATAAAAAAATGAAAAAAATTAAAGGGTAAATTACATTGACACCCCTGAGGTTAGTGTTTATTACAGTTCCTCTCTCACCTTTTGAAAATTACATCCACCTCCCTAAGGTTTAAAGTTTCATTATGGATTGCTCCCTCAATTAGTTAAATGTTAAGACAACTAACAGATTATGCTAATGTCAGCAATTTAATTTTTTTAAGTACCAATTTTGCCCTCACTGTGTAAATTACATTGACACCCCTCACATTTTAAAAATTACAATCCCCTCCGCAAGATTTAAAGTAGCATTACCAATTGCCCCTTCAGTTAATGTTAGTCGAAAAAAAAATCATTGAAAAAAAAAATTAATTGGAAAAAAATTATTTGAAAAAAAAAATTAATTGAAGAAAAATTTTGTTAATCAAAATTTTAAATTTCTTTAAAAACCAATGTAAACTCATTTTTTTAATTTACATTTTTTTCCTCAAATTTACAAATTGAGACAACCATTTATAAACCAAAAAAATTATCAAACAAATTTTTATGACAGTTTTTTAAATTTTTGTAAACATAAATTGAAAAGCAGAAATAGTTACCAAACAAGCCTCAGATGATAAAAATGTCATAAAATTAACAAATAATTAAATAAATTACTAATGTAAGAAATGACTTATCAAAATATTCTTAAGCTATGTATGGTTTGATTTTTAGAAATTTTTTTTAAAAAATTAAAAATTAATTTGGTTAAGAAATAAAAAATAATTATCATTTTTATATAATTTTTATCTTTCGAGTGGTTATAAATATTTTTTTTGCAAATTAAATATATTTCTTCATATTTATTTTTATTAAATTAGTTTTTTTTTTTTTTTTAAATGTCAAGGCAGGATCCTTATTACATTGAAACCTCAGGAGGTGTTAATGTAATTTACCCTTTAAAGTATATGTAAAGGTTAAGGGTAAATGTCATTTTAACTTAAAAGTTAACATCGTCAAATAATTACACTAACAAGGGGGTCAGTGTAATTTCCCAAATGTGAGAGGGAAATTGTAATAAACATAAACTTCAAGGGGTGTCAGTGTAATTTACGCAAAATTAAAAAACTTGCCCTGTTCCAGTTGACCGGTTGGTTAACTAATCGGACGACTGGTTAAGCTAAATTTCAAAAAAAAAAAAAATCCCACCTGACATAAAATTTTCTACAGAGTTTTTCTTTTGTTGTGGAAATATAATTTGAAAGATGTATCCAAATATGACATTGGAATATAGGCAGGGGCGGAGGCAGCTTGGGCCTAGGGAGGTCACGTGCCCCCCCTGACCTTTAGAAATTTTTTTTTTTTTTTCAAATGTAGTATGCCTTCCACTTTCACACACATTCAAACCCATTAACCCACTGACATACACACACACCGCACGCTTGTGGTGGAGGCTTTAATGCTATCTATATAAAAGAGGTGGAGCACCTCCAAACACTTTGCACAACCTATGTGGAATGTGTGTTTGGAACCATAAAGTGAATTTGAAATTTGTAGCTCTCATGTGATGCCCCATTTCTTCTTCTAATCGATGTGGGGAATGAGGCCATATGATAAAGGCTACCATATCTTTGACCAATTTATTCATTACATGTCAAATGTATAATTTTTATTTGTTCAACATTAATTTTTTATTATTAATAAGCAAAGCATACTTTTAGATTTCAAAATTAATTCAACTATGACAAATTAAGATTAAAATAATCAACACAAGAAAATTATTGAGTTTGACCAATTTATTCATTACATGTCAAATGTATAATTTTTATTTGTTCAACATTAATTTTTTTATTATTAATAAGCAAAGCATACTTTTAGATTTCAAAATTAATTCAACTATGACAAATTAAGATTAAAATAATCAACACAAGAAAATTATTGAGTTTCAAAGGAGTTGCTAATGATTTTAAAATTTTCACCATTGAATCGCCCAATTCTTGATACGTATTGCTTGATACTCTTGATCTTGTTACACCACGACCAATACCGGTTTGTTATCTAATACCTCTATTTAGAACCATGTTCAGAAGTGGATTGGACCGTGCCATTTAGAGTTGTGAGAGGCTAATTACAAATTTCACTCCCAATGATTTAATTTGTTTATTTTTTAATTAACTATGTTTAAATTATTCATTTAAAAAAAAAATCAACAAAAAATCATAAACACATTCGTTTATCATATTTCTTTTCCAAAAAAAAAAAAAAAGGGTTGATAACACTTTTCATTTTATAATTTGATTC
Source organism: Camellia lanceoleosa (assembly GCA_025200525.1). Lineage (NCBI taxonomy): Eukaryota > Viridiplantae > Streptophyta > Magnoliopsida > Ericales > Theaceae > Camellia > Camellia lanceoleosa. Next base: position 14,243,129 of record CM045767.1, on the reverse strand, counting down.
AAATTTCAATTTAATCCTAATTGTTTCAATTTAAATAGTTTGGTTCCTACATTTTAAGTTTAGTTTCAATTTGAAATTTCGTTTAAATTTACATATGCCTACATGTATACCTTAAAAATTTTGCAAGCATTGACAAAGAGAGAGAGAGAGAGATAGAGAGAGAGAGAGAGAGGATAAAATTAGAGAAGCTATCAATGGAGAGGAGGTTGGAATCGGTGATACCTGAGGAGAAAAGTGGGTGGCCATGGATTTGAAAGGGGGCAAAAGGCATAATGCTCAAGAAATTACAAACTTACATTACTATCATGTTGAGTTATTCTACCTTTGTTTTGGATATGCAAATTCAAGAACTAAAATTATAAACTCCTTGTAATGGATATTAATTTTTAATGTTTAACATTAGTTCGAAAAATTATTATTATGTTATTGTTATTGATTGGGGAAGAAAAAATTTGAAATTATAATTAATGGGTGCCCCCCCTATATCAAATTCTGGCTCACCCTTTGAATGTAGAGATGAAATTATAGTTTGAAAATCTATCCAAACACCGCCCAAGTTTTCTTGGGTTTTGTTTTTGCTAGAAATTAAAAAGTTAATTACCATATTAATATGTATTGTATAAAAAATAAACTTTCTAATAGTTTCCACCACTTTTTTGCTAAACAAATTCAGAAAAAAAGCTTTACTTTCTTTTTTTCTCCTTATTTTCCACCACTTTCATCTTAATCAAACTCATCCTATTTTGAGAGCTTGAAGGGAAGATGGTTGGCCTGTATTTCTCAATGACTGCTCATAAAGGATGCCTCGATTTCACCACGAAACGCATGGATTTCTATAGGAAACTCAAGGAAAAATGCCCGAATTTTGAAATTGTGTCAGTATCTCTGGATGAAGAAGAAGAGTCTTTCAAGCAAGGTTTTGACACTATGTGGCCAACTTTGCCTTTCAAGGACAAGAGCTGTGATAAACTTATTCGATACTTGGAGCTTAGAGCCCTTCCAATATTGGTTATAATCAGTCCAGATGGGAATACTCTAAATCCAAATGTTGCAGAGTTTGTTGAAGAACATGGCGTTGAAGCTAACCCTTTTTCACCCGAGAAGGTAGCTGAGCTTGCTGAGATTGAGAAGGCAAAACTCGAAGCACAAACTTTGGAATCAATTTTGGTTTCAGGTGAAAATGATTTTGTGATTGAAAAAAGTGGTTCCAAGGTATGTAGTTCTTAGAAGTGAGTTTGATTAGGCTCATTTGTTAGGAAATTAATCCCCCATTGTTACCATTGTGATCATATTACTTTGTCTTTTTGTGGGTTAGGTCCCAATGTCTGAACTTGTCAGAAAGAATATTCTTCTGTATGCCGTGGCTAGCCCTCCCTTTAGGTGATGTGCGAAAGGCATTCCTCCAACGTGGGTTCAAAATCGGAGGAATTCTGCGGTTGTTGCTATTGGACCTAGTGGCGAACACTCATCAAGGAAGCTGTTGCAAGCCCACGGTACAGATGCCTATCCCTTCACCGAAGAGCACTTGAAGAAATTGGATGAACAGATGGAGGAAATGGCAAAGGGGTGGCCTGAGAAATTGAAACACGAACTACATGTGGAACACGAGCTCACACGAATCCGTCGAAGTGGTTATGTTTGCAATGGGTGTAGGGAGATGGGGCATGGCTGGTCTTTTTATTGCAAGGTGTGTGATTTCGATCTTCACCCCAAGTGTGCACTCATGAAAGATGACCCAAAAGAGAATGGTGAAGGAGCACCGGGAAAGGCGAAGGAGGGATGGACTTGCGAGGGAGGCATCTGCTGGAAAACATGAGAAAGCATAGATATATATATCTATATATATATATATATGTATGTGGATGGAGGTGTCTAGTGTGCTATTCTATGCTAAATATGTTAGGGAAAAACGATGATTCCGCACAAGTAAATCAATCAATGGGAATAAAAACTAATGCGGAAAAATTAAATCAAGGCAACACAAGAATTTTTACGTGGTTCTCTCAATGTGAGGTACGTCCACGGGATCGAAATCCGATTCCACTATCAACCAAATAAGTTTCAAACGATTACAAACGAGACACTAATGGTCTCACAAAACCACCCTTAGGTGAATTCCAAATAATCACAAATAAATAAGAGGAAAGACTTCACCAAATAGATGAACCAAAATCTTCAGAACCAGAGTTGAAGAAGACCCAAAATAACGAACCAAATCAGCTCCCACACAAAGAAACAAAAAATTTGAACAAATCTTCACCAATGGCACTGTTACCGAAGCTAGAGTAGCCGCCGTCCACTTTTTTCTTGTGTGTGTATAGAACCAAAAACAATGCCTCCAATATAAATATAATATAATGAATCTAGAGTTTTGTAATCAAACCCTAATTGTATTCTAATTGGATTGAGCCTCCACAAATATAATATATAAAAATATTATACCTACACCAAGCCAAATTAAAACTCTTTTTCCAAAAATCAATTGGGTCCCACACTCCAATAAGGAGGTATACCCAACAATTCTCCCCCTACCGACTTAGGTGGAGACATCAACTATACCCGCCAAACTTCGACACTTTAAATGTTTGTCTCTCGACAAAGTCTTAGTCAACATATCTGAAATATTATCATCTGTGTGAACCTTTTCGAGTTGCAACAATTTCGAATCTAACACATCACGAATCCAATGGTATCTCACATCAATGTGTTTCGATCTCGAATAAAAGGTAGAATTTTTACTCAAGTGAATAGCACTTTGACTATCACAATAAAGCACATACTTTTCTTGCTTCAAACCCAACTCTTGCAAAAATTTCTTCAACCATAACACTTCTTTGCAAACTTCCGTGATGGCAATAAATTCAGCTTCGGTAGTTGAGAGAGCAACACATTTTTGTAATTTAGATTGCCAAGCCACAGCTCCCCCTGCAAAAGTCATCAAATACCCCGAAATAGATTTCCTAGAATCAACATCACCAGCCATGTCAGAATCTGTGAACCCATCAAGCATCGGCTTACCATCCCCAAAACACAAGCACACCTTCGAAGTCCCTCGAAGATACCTTAGAATCCATTTTACCGCTGCCCAATGTTCTTTACCCGGATCAGAGAGAAAACGACTCACCACACCAACTGCGTGAGCAATATCCGGCCTTGTACAAACCATGGCGTACATCAAAGAACCAACTGCTGAAGCATAAGGAACTTTCAACATCTCTTCTTTGTCTTTCTCACTTGTAGGACATTGATTCGAACTAAGCTTGAAGTGACCCGCAAGTGGACAACCAACCGGCTTTGCTTTATTCATATTGAAACTCTCAAGAACTTTCTCAATGTAGCTCTCTTGCGACAACCAAATCAGTCCCTCTTTGCGATCACGAACAATTTTCATACCAAGTATTTGTTTTGCCGGCCCCAAATCTTTCATAGCAAAAGATTTACTCAACTCCAACTTCAACTTGTTAATCATGGTAGAATCTTGACCCACAATTAACATGTCATCAACATAAAGCAAAAGAATAATAAATTTACCATCTGAAAATTTTTTCACAAACACACAATGGTCCGAAGTGGTTTCAGAAAAGCCATTATTCATCATGAAAGAGTCAAATTTTTTGTACCATTGCCATGAGCTTGCTTGAGGCCATACAAACTTTTCTTCAATTTGCAAACAAATTTCTCTTTCCATTTCTCTACAAAACCTTCCGGTTGCTCCATGTAAATTTCTTCTTCAAGATCACCATGAAGAAAAGCGGTCTTCACATCAAGTTGTTCAACTTCAAGATTCATACTTGCAGCCATGCCAAGTACAACCCGAATAGAAGACGTCTTTACAACCGGTGAGAAAATCTCGTCAAAGTCAATACATTTCTTTTGCCCAAAGCCTTTCACAACAAGGCGCACTTTGTACCTCGATTCTTTCTATCATTCTTCAATTTGAAAACCCACTTATTTTTCAAAATTTTCCTCCTTTAGGCAACTTCGCTAAATCATAAGTGTGATTTTCAAGTAAGGAATTCATCTCCTCTTCCATGGCCTTTTTCCAATTACCTTTCTTTGCATGCTCAATTGCTTCTTGGTAGCTCTCAAGCTCCCTTGATCAATCAACACAAATTCATTTGGAGGATACTTTCTTGAAGGAAGGTTGGGTCCTTGTAGATTTCCTCAACTCAAGTTGTGGTGACAGTACTTGAGTTGGATACTCTTCCTCAATTTCTGGCTCAACTTCATTAGGATTAGCATCATCCTCCACATCTTCAATAGGTGGCTGCACATCTCCCCCATTTTCATCATCAACTGAAGATGAAAAAGATGGATCCATATCAATGAGATCACTAGTTTTTGGCTCTGGTTGATCACCTTTACCAAAGTCTTCAATTGTTTGGTCTTCAAGAAACACAACATCACGGCTTCGAATGACTTTCTTGTCAACCGGATCCCATAATCTATACCCGAACTCATCACGCCTATAGCCAAGAAAAATACATTGTCTTGACTTATTATCAAGCTTAGACCTCTCATCCTTTGGAATGTGAACAAAAGCTCGGCAACCAAACACTCTCAAGTGCTCATAAGACACATCTTTGCCAGTCCAAACTCTTTCAGGAACATCACCATTCAAAGGATAGCAAGGAGACAAATTGATCACTTCAACTGCTGTACTCATTGCCTCACCCCAAAAGGATCTTGGCAATTTAGCTTGTGAAAGCAAACACCTTGTTCTTTCTACAATGGTGCGGTTCATCCTCTAAAACGCCATTTTGTTGAGAGTCTTCTTAAGCGTCTTTTGATGCGAATACCTTGGCTGCGACAATACTCATCAAATGGCCCAATGTATTCACCACCATTATGCGTTCGATGCACTTCAATTTACCTGTTTCTCTTTCAACCATGGCCTGAAAATGCTTAAATACTTCTAGAACTTGATCTTTAGTTTTTAGTAGATAAGCCCAAACTTTCCTTGAATAATCATCAATGAAAGTAACAAAATAAAGTGCACCACCATGTGTTCTAACTTTTAAATGACCACAAACATCCGAATGAATCAACTCCAAAACCTTTTCTTTTCTAGAAGCAACATTTTTATGAAAAGAAACTCTATGTTGTTTACCCGCCAAACAATGAACACAAGTTTTAAGATGTGTACCTTTCAAACCGGGTAGAAGCTCTTTCTTGAACAAAACTTGTAGCCCCTTTTCACTCATGTGCCCAAGTCGCATGTGCCACAATTCAGTAGAAGTATCATCTTCAAGTGCATTGACAACACCTTTACAAATTTTTCCTTGCATCGAATAAAGTGTATGAGTCTTCTTGCACTTAGCCACCACCAAAGAATCCTTTGTGAGCTTCCATATTCCATCACCAAATTTGTTGTTGAAGCCTTCATCATCTAGCTTCCCAGTACAGATCAAATTGAGGCGAATGTCGAGAACATGCCTCACATCTTTAAGCAACAATTTACAGCCCAAATTTGTTTCCAAGCAAACATCACCCATGCCGATAATCTTGGACAAACCTTCAGTACCCATTCGAATAGAACCATAATCTCCTTCGGTGTAGGTAGTGAAGAAATCAACTCGAGAAGTCACATGAAAAGAAGCACCAGAATCAATCACCCAACTGCTCTCTTGGCCCATAAAATTGATACAATCATCTTCACAAACGACCATGAGATCATCGGTAATAACTGCCGTTGTGTCTTCTTGCTTCTTATCCACACTTTTGTCACGCCTTTTTTCTTTGTTCTTGAGCTTTCGGCATTCCCGCTTCATGTGCCCTTTCTCATGGCAATAATAACACTCAACGTCTTTCTTTGAAAGAAAACCATCTCTTCACTTGTCACGGCTTTGATCACGACCATAAGGAGTCTTACTCCTCCCCTTGTTTTGCTTCGGCCTCTTACAACAAATGCTTCCGAATGAGAGGAACCAGCTGATTTTCTTCTAGTTTCTTCATTCAACAAGCTACTAGTGACTTGGCCCATTGTGACAACTCCATCGGGTGCCGAATTACTAACTGTTACAACCAAAGTCTCCCAACTTTCGGGCAAAGAACTAAGTAGCATCAAAGCCTACAACTCATCATCAAAAATAATTTTCATAGAAGCAAGTTGGTTAACAATACTCTTTATTTCATTCAGATGTTCCGGAATAGGGTTGCCCTCTTTATATTTTAAATTAACCAACTTACGAAACAGAAAAACTTTATTTGTGGCTGATTTTCTATCATAAAGACTCTCTAATTTTTTCCATAAATCATGTGCCGAAGTCTCAGTGGCAACATGATGAAACACACTGTCATCAATCCATTGACGGATAACACCAACAGCTTTTCGATTAAGCCTCTTCCACTCATCATCTTTCATATCAGCAGGTCTGCCACTATCACCCTCAATGGGTCCATACAAGTCTTTACAAAATAATAGGTCCTCCATTTTAGTTTTCCAAGTTACCCAATTGCTTCCATTGAAGCTAGACATACGACTCACATTCCCCTCCATTGATTTACACAAATAAATAAACCCCAATAAACCGTAAGCTCTGATATCAGTTGTTAGGGAAAAACGATAATTCTCCACAAGTAAATCAATCAATGGGAATAAAAACTAATGCGGAAAAATTAAATCAAGGCAACACAAGAATTTTTACGTGGTTCCCTCAATGTGAGGTACGTCCACGAGATCGAAATCCGATTCCACTATCAACCAAATAAGTTCCAAACGATTACAAACGAGACACTAATGGTCTTACAAAACCACCCTTAGGTGAATTCCAAATAATCACAAATAAATAAGAGGAAAGACCTCACCAAATAGATGAACCAAAATCTTCAGAATCAGAGTTGAAGAAGACCCAAAATAACGAACCAAATCAGCTCCCACACAAAGAAACAAAAAACTTGAACAAATCTTCACCAATGGCACTGTTACCGAAGCTAGAGCAGCCGCCGTCCACTTTTTTCTTGTGTGTATATAGAACCAACAACAATGCCTCCAATATAAATATACAAAAATGTTTCATGCCCCCTTTTCCCCCCACCCCCTTTGACCCCCTCTCTCTCTCACTAGTTACATTTTCTTTTTCTTTTTTCTTTTTTTCTTACTCCTCCAATCACCACCCGCCACGTGTGTGTGGGGGTTGTGGGGGTGATGTTTGGAGGGGGTCTCTATCATGACTCATAAATATAATATAATGAATCTAAGGTTTTGTAATCAAGCCCTAATTGTATCCTAATTGGATTGGGCCTCCACAAATATAATATATAAAAATATTATACCTAAGCCAAGCCAAATTAAAACTCTTTTTCTAAAATCAATTGGGTCCCACACTCTAATAAAGAGGTATACCCAACAAAATAAGAGTTTGTTGTTGTACATTTTGTGTGGAGATGTCAAGAACTATTAAGTACTTGGGAAGTGAAATGTGAATGGATGTGAAGACATGTTCACATCCATGGTTGGAACTTTGATCTGGATCTTCAAATAACTACTGTTATATGAAGCTTACAATTATATATCTTTCATTAGCTGAATCCATTTTAGATTTTGAAGAATTTGGGATTTGAAGTTATTCTAGTCACCCATTTAAAATCAAAAGGTTATAACTTAAAAATTAATTACTCGTTCTCTTTGTATTTCTCTTGATAAAAAGAGATGACAGATGATAATAATTTTTCGAATTTATTAAAATTTTAAATTCTGGAATTCAAATTTTATATTCTTACATGTTCTCTGAGTATGAATTTTTATTTATTTTTGATGTTTTTGTTTAGAGAAGAGGAAAATGACGCCTACTTTTTTTTATTTTTTTCTTTTTTGACTGAGGATTGAGATTTTTTAAATTCTTCAATTCAGTGAAATCAAATTTAATATTCTCACCTATCTTCTAGGTATTGAAGTCACAATTTTTATTTATTTATTTATGTTTTTCATTTATTATGGATTATGGACACAAGCATTGTTCAATTGATATACCACATTTTTCACCCAACTCATAATTATTGGAACATATTTTCTCTCAAAACTGATCTCACAAAAAAACCAAAGATTTTATGGAAAACTTAATAATTTCTTCTTTTTTTTCATAAGTGAACACAAGTAGAAAATTAAGGTTGCATTTGGTTTAGTTTTGAAATTGTAATTCTCTTTTTAGAGTTATAATTTGAGTGTGAAGTTGTAAGTTGAGCTTTGAAAAGAGAAAATTTGTTTAGTTATGTGTTTTGAAAAAAGTTTTGAATGTGTTTTGAAAGGAGTTTAGAGTTTTTGAATTTGAATTTTGAAAAAAGTTTTGAGTTTTGAGTTTTTAAATTTTGAGTTATATTTTGAATTTTATTTATTTATTTTTTAAAATATTAAAAATGTTTAAGAAAATTTTATTTTTTTATTTTAAATAAATAATTTTTATTTAAATATTTTTAAATTTTTTATTTTAAATATTTTATTTTAATTTTAATTTTTATTATTTGAAGCTCAAAACACAACTCCATAGTTAAATCGTAACAAAACACATAACTCAAAATTTAATTCAAAAATTATTTTGGGTTCGTTTGGGATGTGAATTGGTTTTTTGACTTTTTGGTCATTTTAATTTGGGGTTAAAAAGTCTAATTTAAGATAGGCTTTTTGGCTTTTTTAACTTTTGTGAACAAATGAAATAATTATGGTTTGGATGTGACATTTTGTCTTATTGACTCTTTTGTTTATTTTGTCTTTTTGTAACTAAAACAACCAAAAAGTCTGGCTTTTTGACATGTCAAACGAAGGATTTCAAAACTCATAATCAAATACATAATTTGAAACTCCACGCTACTTTCAAAACTCTATTTTCAAATCAAAACTAACACATAAGAAAAAAATTAAAATATTTAAAAATATATTTATAAAATAAAATAAAATATTTAAAATAAAATTAATTTTTTAAATTTTTAATATTAAAAAATAAAACACATAAAATATAAAATATTTACCTAAAAAATAAAATTAAGAAAATCTTTAAATATTTAAAAAAATAAATCCAAAATATTTCAAAATACAACTCAAAACTTTTTTCAAAACTCATAACCAAAATTCTTTTTCAAAACTCAATTCAAAATTTTTAATTCAAAATACGTTTCACACTTAAATCATGATTGTAAAAACAATATAAAAAAATATTTTTTGAATTTTTATTTTAAAATAGAGTTTTAAAAAAAGTTTAATTTTGAGTTTTGAAAAAAATTTTGAATTAAATTTAGAATTGTGAGTTTAGTTATATATTTTGAAAAAATAATTTAAAAATCTTACCTTTAAAACCATGATTCAAAGAGCAAACCAAACACATTTCTCCTTCACTGCACTTTATATATTTCTTGAGAAAAGCCTTCCCACATAAATTTCAAACAACTGAACAAAAGAGCTTGATCTCTTTCTGTAATTTTTTTTTTAAATTTTCATTGTCCGTTTAGTAGAGTTGTAGGAAAGTGATTATAACTTATAGCCTAACAGCTTATAGCTTATAATTGTAAACATAAGTTAATTTTTGGCTTATAAATTAAGCTTCTCCTCTCCCGCTTAAAGAATAAGTTAATTTTTAACTTACAAAAAGTTATAAGCTATATTATTAAGTTGAACCAAACAAATTAAAATAACTTAAATTAAGCTAAAAACTGAAATAAGCTGAAAATAAATCTTACCAAACACGGCCATTTTTTGATTTGCACGCCTTTAATATTTCTACAAATTCTCTTTACATATATTTAAAGAAAAAAATTACTTCAAACAATGGTAAAATCTAAGGGGCAGTTTGGGAAGATGTTAAAAAAGTCAACTCTTAGACTTTTTAGTTTTTTTAGTCAAAAAAGTCACTAAAAAAAATTAAAAAGTCAATTTTTTACCAACTTTTCAAAACACTACTAAGTGTCATTTTGGAAACATGGTAAAAAGCCACATTTTTTGACAAAATGTTTAAAAATGTGGCTGCCAAAAATGCCAAAAAAGCCATTGGGCAAGTGCCAAAAACGCAGCTGTAAAATTACAAATTAGGGCCTATGAAAAAAAATAAAAAAATAAATCTCTTATGTTGGATAAGAATATTTTGGTCATTTTAATTTGATTTGACACCATAAATAAATATTAAACTAAAAAACAAAAAGCTAGCTTTTTATCAATTTCTCAAATCACTTCCAAAAAAACTAAAAAGCTTGGTAAAAAGTCAAAAGTCAACTTTTTACCAACTTTCCAAAACAATCCTAAAGATGTTTACATTACTCGGCAAGACCTCAAGTAATTATTTAAGTGATTATAAAGAGGACATTTAAATATTAAAGCGTGTGAGATTTCAAATTTAAATTTGTAAAAAGACATTAAGGTTAAGTTTGAAAAAATTAAATAAGTTAATATTTTTTATCTTTTTATCTTTTTTAGGTCACATCAATTAACATTTCTTCTCTATTTTTTTACATATCTTTTTATAAAAAATCAAAAACTACACTTATTTAAAACATCCCAAACAACCTCTAACTTAAACAACAATGATAGAGACCACTAATTTTGGAACTCTAAAATGACCACTAATGACATGGCACACAATAAAAAAAGAAAAAAAATACAACACCAAGGTCAAAACATCAAATCAGTCATGGTGGGACCCACTACCACATCATTAGTGGTAGCACTAATTAGTGCTCTCACTCATTTTCCCTAACTTAAATGATAATATAATTAATATCATACTAGCGACTATTTTGAAAATAAAATCAAATTCCGTGAGCTCTGAACAAAATACACGTGCGTGGAAGAATGGATCACGTGCTATGGTTGCCTCTCTACCGAACTTTGAAGAGGCAAAAAAAGGAACTCTCAACACCCCCATTGACTCCCCCAAGTATATGGAAACACAGAGAATTTATATATAAATAAATATATAAAGGACCATTTTCCAGTGATAATTGAACAAAGCTTTGGGTTATTCGCATCGCAATCCCAAGTGGGTAGTAATATTCTTCTCCCAGAATCCCTCTGGTGAGTACTCTTTCTATCTGAATCTCTCTGCTAGACAATTGGTCAAACAGTTTATCTGCAGATCTATCTGTAATTCTTTTCTATTTTATTGGTTTTTTCTGGGCTTTTGGTATGTAAATTTCTTGCTAACAAGCTTTGAGATTCCGCACCTCTGTCTTATCTTCCTGTTCTTGTTTCATTTTATTTGTAATTCAAAAATAGTACTGCTTAATGGTGAGCTAACTTCAGGGTAAGCCTTCTTTATAGTTAATTAACAGTTTTTAGGAAATTCAGAGCTTGGATTGAACTGGGTTATGCTTATTAATAGTTAATTGAGGTTGGATTCGGATACTGTATTGAATTTTCTTACTTTTGTGATTTGGGTTTTAATATTGGTCGGTGGGTTTCTATGGCATTTTGATTTTATGGTTGCTTTTGTAATTGATAAACTCATATTTAAGTGTAAATTTGAGTAAAAGCTTTACTAATCACAGAATGGTAAATTTGAGAGCCACAAAATAGTCTTGAAATTTTGATTAAACATTTGAATAACCTCCTTTGATTTGGGTAAAATTTGAATAAAATTCAATTTTGTATATGTTTTGGTCATGGAGTGGAGGGTGTTTTGAGTGATCTTTTACCTAAATTTAAATTTGATGAAGGTTTCAGTCAAGGATTGGAGATTCCCTCATAGACTGGTTTAAGACATTACTTGCTATGGGAATTCCATGGTTATATTGGAGTTAATAAAGTTGGTCTTTTTTTTTCTTTCTTTGTAATTAGTATGCTGCTTGTGTTAATATAAATCATTGGCCTAGTAGCTTGAAGAAAGTCTGCTAAAAAAAAGAATTTATGTGGTCAAGGTGTCTTGATTGAAACTTTCATATTATTTTGTTGTGTCTGGATTGCATATTTGTGGGGGAGGGAAAAGAAAATGGAAGGAAAAAGTGAACATCTTTTCCCTCAACAAAACCAAAATCCAAACGCCGCCTCAGGGAATTTCCTGCAACTACACTGGTTAAATAAATTGCAACGTTCTATAAAAATCAGTCTAACTTAGGAATTGGTAGTACAAAACTGCTAATACTATAGAAATTGTGTTGAGCATATAAAATTAACAATTGCAACTTTGAACCTGCTGCATCATTGGTTTTTTTCAACTTAATTCAGGTTTCAATGGGTGAGATAAAAGTGAATAAAACAGACATACATATCCAAAGGAAAGACAGGAATGAACCTTCTAGTCGGATCGGTCCAGCAATGCCTAGTTTTCTTGTGCAGCTCCATGAGAAACTTCAAAAGTCTCTTAAGGTTAGCTGTCTCTTATGAAGCCTACAATTAATTAATGCATTCTCATTTTAGTACTGAATAAAAATACATTTTCTATTGTCAGTCACATTTGAAAAGATCAGGAAATAATGATGTATGGAAGTCGGCAACCTCTCTCCTAGGGAAGGATAAAGGATCATCTAATGCCTTGGAGGTCGATCTAGAGAAGCAATTGCAAGTTTGGAAAGAAAATCCCACTTGGGTTGATCACTCCCCGGAGATAAAGGTATAGAAGAGTTAGCAGGAAATATGGTGTACTTTGAGAGACTTCACTACATATGTAGCACTGATGATTAGACTGGTTCAAAGTTGCTATATCCCTATAGATATAGGGCATGTTTGGTGCTGCTTTTCTTGAGTCTGGAAGTTGATAATCAGGAAGTAGAAGTTAAAAGCACTACTTCCCTATTTCCAAAATATTTAGCTTTTTTCGGTTTATTTAAAACAGCCCCATATTGAAAGTGTGTCTGCTTAAAATAGAAGCCGAAAGAAACACGAACATACTCTAACCTCCCAGTTTGCTAAGTTAATCGAATCCTCAAACAGTCACACATCTCGAGTTGATCACTACACTTTTCCATATTCATTTGTCAGCACATAGACCTAGCTCTAATTTATTCCTTCCACATGAAGCATGTTCCAGTTGGAACTAATATGACTTATTTGATCCAATAAGATCATTGTAGTTTTTAAACATTTTTTGATAAACCAATTAAAAATGACTATTGAAATTCAAGTACAGTTGTCACCATAAAAGTTTAGCTTGTTGCATTCTATTACTAAAATCATCAAATAAAGTTAAATATTGATAAAGCAATGAAGTCAACCCAAGTTTTGTTGTGCATAAAGTTATGTATGTACTACTTGCAGGTAACAGTGCCAAAAGGTTCTCTTTGCAACCTAAATGTGGAAGTCAATGTTGGCCTGCCCCCAGATGCAGTATACAATATTGTAACAGACCCCGATAATAAGAGGGTCTTCAAGAATATTAAGGTAAAATCAGTGATTAACTTTCGTGTGATTATTGATTTCAGCTTGTCCAGTAGCTAGTATCACTTCATTTTTTGAAAAAAGATGAAGCTAATGTATTTAGATATGTTGCTTCTTATCGATGTCACATCTCTCTCTATCTCTAAGATAGCGAGCTATGAAGCACTGATACTTGAAAATGGGTGCTGTGTCCGTGTTAGATGCATATGGGACATTGACACTCTAGGGACACACATGCCAAACATGCGACATGACATGTCAATTTCTTCATTATTATTTTTTTGCAAGACAATTTAGGGACACACATGTTCTATGCTTGGACACACCTTAGGACACTTTTGTGAGTTTTTTTTTTTTGTAATTTGGGGTTAAAGTAAAATATATGAAAACAAAGGGGAAGGAAAGTTAAAAAAATAAAAATATACCCACCTATACATTGAGTTTGCATTGCATTATTTTCCATTTGTGATTTGACAATATTGATATCTTTGTCAGGAAGTAATATCAAGAAGGGTCTTGGTTGATGAAGGTTCAAGGCAGGTGGTTGAACTGGAGCAAGCAGCTCTATGGAGGTTCCTTTGGTGGTCAGGGACCATTTCGGTTCATGTTTTAGTAGATCAGAACAGAGAAGATCACACAGTAAGGACTTATTGTTCTTTTCAATTCAATCATTAATGTTTTCTAACACGTGATCCTAAATATAGTCACCTTCATTCCAAAACAATGAATTTGCATTGTACTTGGAAGAAAAAAAATAAAATATGACGAACTATATTTGGTGAACATACACTGGTTTTATGAAAATAAACTCCAAAAAGATGTTTTTGAATTTTCAAAAACTATATTGCACAAAAATGGAAAACAATATGAAAAAGATGAGTGTTTTTGACATTTTCATTATTTTTTTTACCAAATTAGTTTTAGTGTTTTTCGAAAAACAGATTCTGAAAATGAAACCAAACAATGAGATCCAATTGGTTTGGTTTTGATTTTGGTTTTCTTTTTTCTAATTTGGCACCAACCTGAATGATCCTGACCCAAGTTGCATGCACAGCTGATGCAAATCATACATTTAGGTTCTCTGGTATAAAAATATTTAATTTATAATTGCATTTACTAAAGGACAAATGTTTGGAGCAATTTAAAGAGAACTTTCTTGAAAAAAACGCTACATCCCCCCATTGTACAAATGCTGGCACTGATGGAGAATGAAAAGGTGTTGAATGAAGTGAAATTTAAAATAAGGGATTTAATGATTTGTTTTGACGTTATTTTATATTTATTGAGTTTTACTATTTTATTAGGAATTATACTTATGCTAGGATTTTGTTTGCTTACTGGTTTATTTCTTTACTAAGTAGTTGCTTAATGTTTTCTGTACCCATCCGTTGCCCATGTTTGTCAGATGAAATTCAAGCAAGTGAAAACAGGGTTTATGAAAAGATTCGAAGGCTGCTGGAAAGTGGAACCTTTACTCGTAGATGAAAAATTATGTCACCCCTTTATGCCTGAAACTTTGGCAGACTACGTTACATGTACGGGAGGGAAAGGAAGGGTTGGATCAAAGGTAAGCTTAGAACAAATCATCCAACCAGCCCTCGTACCGCCCCCTCCCATTTCCTGGTATCTTAGAGGAATAACTTCAAAGACCACTGAGATGTTGATAAGCGATTTGCTCGTTGAAACTGCTAGAATTCGGGGAGATTCTGATTTGAAAAATTCTACAGGAGAGATTGGAATATCTGATGAATGTCATGTGGATGAAATACTTGATATTAAACAAAGATGGGCCTTGCGCAGAAAGAATGCAAAACGATTTCATAGAAGTTTGCCTCTGCTTCTGAATTGACCGACTTGTGATTAATTCATAAATTTTCTTGAGTTTCTTGTACGTGTTTCGGTGAATTTGCAGTTGAGGTATAATCATTTTTGTGGAAACAGAGGTGTAATGTAACCATTTGTAATTTTAGGCTGCTTTCTAAATTGTTTACTATGTTAAATGAATCCTAATAATGTAATTTTGTATGCCAGTTCTGATATACTATTCAACCCTCCTTTGTGTGTATATATTGTGGTTATTTCTTGCATCAAGGCAATTCACTAGCTTGACAAATTTTATGATATGATTGTGTTTCATATTGGTGTTCAACTTTCTTGGATTTATGTGTTGTCCATAGCGATGGAATGATACAACATTAAGCCCTCTCTCTTTTTCTCATTTTTAAAATTCTCTGTTCTTGTTTCAAAATACTCACTCATTGAATCATATGAGAATCTTGAGTCTTGGGATTTGAGGGAAGCAAGCAAGTTGACCCACCATCTACTTTCATTTTGATAATACCTGAAAGGTTAAAAGTTATTTATTTGTGGTTTCAATTTCTTATTTCATTTAATTTGCAGAAATTTTCAAATTCTTAGTTTTGTTTACTTGAAGTGCAAGTTCAGTCCTTTTTTTTTTTTTTTTTTCTTTTTCTTTTTCTTTTTCTTTTTGGTTGAATCAGGTGAAATGATATATGATGTTGGTTTCTTCTTTGAACTGGTTGACGATGATGACATAAAAATGTTGAAATTAGTGGCAAGTGGAACAAAAAAGAACCTAAGAAACAATGTTTACATCATCAAATTACAAGTTGCAAATAGAAAATAACGTTGGATCATGTAAAAATTTTGCGGTATAACATCTTTGTATTAAATTTTGATGTCTTTTACGAGTAAAGATGTGAGATTTAGGGGCAAGAATCTTTTATTCCACTCTTCTTTATCCTTCTGCCCTAAACACCCTATCTATATTATGTGATTCAACTCTAATCCTATCTCACTCTTCTCTGTCCTTTTGTCCCAAACACCATCTTTACTCTAAAATTTATCTTTCTAATTCCAATATTGTAATAGAAATGGAGCTTGGGACAAAGAATTTGATTATGAGGAAGGCAATAGCGGAATGTAAAATAATATAGTGTATCAATAAGATTTGAATTCAGGCATTACATTTTTTAACGAAAACAACTTATCTACTAGCCTAACCCCTTAGTTTATTTAAAAGCAATTAAGGTGGGTTATTTTTTAAAGGCGTATTTTTCTACAATGTGCCCATCATGATTAAACAATTTCATAATCTCCAAGTTAATCACTCTAGAAAATTGATCAAAGTTCAGGCTGGAAATTGACTTCTCGGATGGGTTAAAAGAGGTTGAAAATTCTATAAATAAATAAATAAAATATTTTCTCTATTTTTTCTGTCAATTAACTGAACAGAACATAAAGGTCAAGTAATAAATAATGCTCTGGATATGCACTCGCTAACAACAACCAGCTAAGCCTTTGTCACCTAATATTACCAAAAATCAACATGTCAATTAATTCAAGGGTTATTTACACCAAGATCCTTCAACTATTAATGAATATCATTTTACCCTTTCGTACATCTTGGTTTCTTTAACTATAAAAATATAACACTTTCACCATCTGCAGACCATCTCCAAAAGACGTGTATTTATACAATTTTCATAAGAGAGTTATGTCTGATTCTATAATTGGATTTAGTGCCCCGTAGAAGAACTATTTGTTTGTGAAATCCCATAATCCCCAAATTGAAATTAATACATATTTAAGCCAAGATGCACAAATTATACAATAAAGTTGTTATTTGTTTTTTAACATATATTAGTTTCATTTCTTTGCTGGTTGATACACATTCAAAACAGCAGATACATTAAGAGTTTAGATGAACCTTGTGAGGTCTCACCAAAAACAAAAAGGCTTTAAGTAGCCTAAAAAAGTTAAGCATAATAAGGATTGGTTACAACCAATTTTGAGTACTCATTGAGACATTTCTCATGGTTTCTAAGCTGCAGAAGGTGCAGGGATGAAGGAAATTGCAGGCTCAGGCATGGAAGCCATGATTGAGGACCTTGAGAAGGTCTCTCCCTCTGGAGAAGCATCTTGTTCGGGTTTGTAATCAAGCGACTCATCGTTGTAAACATCCCACCATTTCGCAACCAACATCTTGATGTCCTCTCTGTCCATGTTAGCTTCTTTCCCCGTGTACCTCCATGGCTTTGATCCCTTTTTTCAGAAACAATAAAAGTGAAATTAGAATAATATCCAACATAGTTATTAGCTAAATTAATTTCCTAAAGTTCTTTCCACTGCAACTTTTAAGTTGTGTTATTTTTTAAGCTTATTTTTGTCTTTGATAAACTTGGTACATCTTAAAAAAATTCGAAAAAAGTTCAAAAAAGAGAAAAGTAAACTAATTTTTAAAAGTCTATAAATACTTAAATTAAATACATAATTAGACCCAAAAAAAATGTATGAATGGTATTAAATTCAAATTAAAGAGAGAATAATATACTTACAGCAGCACAGTAGTGCACTACTTTAACATTTTCAAGCTCAACGTTCTCAGGGTGGCGCCATAACATTGCCAAAACCAGATTGTAGTTCAGAGGAATGGGCTTGTAAATGTTTTGGAAAAACATGTTCAAGAAATCCTGTACATCATGAAAGCAAAAAAAATTTAGAAACATGAATCTCTTTATTTGGGCTTTGATGAGCAAAGTAAAATGGGAATTTTGACTTTTTCTTTTCTCGTCCTCCTCCAACAGTTCTACATATGATGATGGTGTTAATAATGTGATGATCATAAACTTATAAGTCTTCCTAATATCATGCTAAAATTATTTAGGATTTTTAAACGAATATGCCATTCGTTTGATGATAAAAAGGAATATCGAAAGTTTGAGTAGTAAAAGTCGAAACAATTAATTTTAAAAAACTGATTTCTAAAAGTATAAACACTATCTTTGTTATTATTTGTTATCTTTGTTACACTATCTTTATTATTATTTGTTATCTTTGTTACACTACCTTCATCATGTTTCATTATTATAGTGACATAGTCACTATCATAATTTGAAAATGAAACCATGATAGACACTACCATACATGGTTACCTTAAATGCATTAGGGTTGCTTTTATGTGCCACGATTAGTTGCCAAAAGCTAAAGGGATTTTGGTTAGTCCTTATGGAATATATTTAACTACACATGCTTTTGTATGTGGGAGGGGATTGGGAGATAGGGACATGTTGAGAACCCAAAACTGATATGATTGAAGGGTTTTTTTTTTTTTTTTTTTTTTTTTTTTTTTTATCTTTGTGAGTGTTTTATGATATTTTTGTAACACACTTTACATTTTCTTAAGATTTTTTTGAGTGATAATTTTGTCCACAGATAAGATTTATTTTTTTAAAGTTAAAAATATCTCCACTCTTTGTGAAAAGGACTAGTCTTTTGGTATGGACCTATCGTAAGGTTTATATTAATAATCCATTTCACCTATTTTCTTAGTTTCTGTGTATAATCTATTAAAAAAAATAGATTTTTGTAGTATGTTTTTCAAATCATATTTATCGTTCATTTATTACAAAATAAATATTATGAAATTATATAGTTATAATTATTTAATTAATTTGACTTTTTAAATGATCGGTATATAACAACTTAAAATTAATGAAACAAAATACACCCTATAATGAACCCACCACAACCAAGAATTAGATGGTCATATATTGAGGTCCTTGCAAGCATGTTGCCTTAGGGTATACAAACCTAGATGGATAAAATGCGAATAAACATTGAACGTTCATGTGTCAATTAAGTACTAACTATAGACATAATTAAATATTGTCCAACTTGTGAAAAATAAAATTAGAATTAAAACAAAGAAAATCAGTTAATGAAAAACATATAAATGGATAATTAGACTCACTTGTTCTGCAAAGGATGTTGGTGGAGTGATTTGGAGAGTCTGAAGAAGGCTTTCATAAGTCAATTGGTTAGGTTCAAACACAAACATGCCAGCATTGAAGTAGAAGGGAGGGGGTGAACCCATCTCAGCCGGCCACGTCACCTTATTCGGGCATTGTTGACAATATCCAATCGAGAACTGTGGTGAGGAACTCCATGTCTTTTCGCAAAAACAGTCCATCACAGCATAGAAGTGCCCATCAGGCTTGTCAAATAGATGATCAATGTTTTCAAAAACTTGTATGTCTGCATCGAGATAGACCATCTTGTTGTACTCTTTGAACTGTAACAATACATCAAATATATGCACATTAAATCCTGCTATACCATTTTTTTTTCTTTCAAAAAATAAAATGTTCTCTAGTTAATATATCAGATTAATACAATTTAATATTCGATGCTTCTCTATAAACTAGAATTCCAAACCTCATTCTAAAAAGGGATAACTCCAGTTTGAGAGCATCCTGTTGGGCCTCCGTGGACCCATCACGGAGCCCACATCAATGATTCGGACTATTTCATATGTAAAATTCGAAGACTATTTTATTCTTGTAAAAAAATCACATTGATCGGATTTGAATAATCACCTGATCAGATCACATTTGTATTAACAATTTATTTTTAAAATTATAGTTATCATTAACACAAATTTAATTTGATCAAATAGCTGTTGATATCCCAATCAAAATAATTTTTAACAAGGATAAAATACTCGACGAGTCTTAAATATTGAACGATTTGAATCATCAATATGGACTTAGTAATAATCCCACAAAATCTAATAACACGCTTCAATTTGATTTCAAAGTCTGACTTTCTAAAAACTCTGAGGCTTTACCATGTATTTTTTTTTTTTTTCCAACTAAAAATCATGCCTTTCTTAGGATTTGTTTAGAATGTGAATTGACATTTTAGCTATTCTAGACATCGTTTGACATGCAACAGTTTTAGCTTGAAAGTCAAAAAATTATTAAAAAAATTAAAAAGTCTATAACTTATATCAAAAAGTCAAAGATTCTCTTTACTTTTTGTACATTTTTTTCTAAAAAATCAAAAGTCATTCCAAACATGCTAGTTTTTTTTTACCTCATATTTTAGTTAAAAAATCAAAAAATTATTAAAATAGTATGTTCCCACACGAGGCTTTTAAAATTTTTTTAACTTTTTTTTAACTTTTAAAAAAAATAAAATAAAATAACTATAAGTTAAATATTCGACTAAAATAACATATTTAGTCCTATATAACTATTTTAATCCAAACCATCATCCCAAACGGGCTTAATATAGGTGCTGTCTGGTTCAAAAGTAAGCAGGATTAGTTGTCTAGGTGACTAATGGTCAAAGCTCATCCACTTTGTCCAACATACTTTTTCCTTTTTTTTTTTCTTTTAAAAAAAAAATTGAAAAAAAAATATATTAAACATTTAATTCACCCTTTGAGATTTATTACCACAAATATGTGATACCTACAATATGTCTTGAATTTGGATTTAGGATTTATTAAGAAAAAAAATAAAAAGGAAATAAAATTATTTATATATAATCATTTTTTATAAATAATATAGAAAAAATTACAAATACTTATTCAATTTCTGCCCGTTTTTATAACTCAAGCAAAAAAGAAAAAAGAAAAATCCAAATTATTATATTTATTTTTTTCATTTTCTTTTCTGTTCATAAATTTAAAATCCAAAAACTTAATTCTAGCACCTAGTTAAAATGGTTTATTTGCCTCACATGATTTTTCTTACTTTTATGCATCCTCTCCAAATTCTATTTTAATCAGAGTCTTGTATATTTAAACTTGCTTTTTTATTTCTTAATTTATAGCTAAATATACAATATATAGATATATGTTTTCAACCTTATATGATAAAGAAATTTTAATCAGAGTCTTGTATATTCTTGCTTTTTTATTTCTTAAATTTATAACTAAATATACAATGTATAGATATATATATATTTTCAACCTCATAGGATAAAGATTAGACATGAAACGACATAGGAACCTAGCCTATGACTGAGTTTAAGCAGGAGAAAGAAAACGGCAGGTACACTTTAGTCAAAAAGTGCCTACGAGTGCTCCCAAAAAATAAAAAAGTGATGAAGATAAACAATTATTAGATACATTTAAGGCTGCAAACGGACCGAGTTGAATCGAGTCGAGTTTTAGTACGTTTAAGTTTGTTTATTAAGATTTTAATGAGTTCGAACTGAATAAAAATTTAACGAACCGAGCTTGAGCTGAGTTGGCTTAGGCTCGACTCGAGTTCGAGTCTGTTCACGAGTCTTAACGAATCAAAAAAAATTATAAATTCATACTTGTATGTGAGACTAAAGTTACAATTAAAACTTTGATTATGTAATTATATACACGATATATATAAATATACTAAAAAAAAGTTCATATTTTACTAAAATAATAATATCTACTACCACTATTATATAAATATACTATCTATAGTTAATTATTATTTACATTTATATTTTTTAAATATATAAATAGCATATTTCTCTTATTTTTTATATATATTTTTATATTATTTAATATATAAATAATAAATATTAAACGAGTCAGCTAACGAGTCGAATTTTAGAATGTTTGAACTTATTAATTAAAAATTTAATGAGCTCGAGCTCAAACTCGAACACAAAAAAAAATTAACAAATCGAGTTCGAACGAGCTCTTACTGAACTGAGTTCGTTCGAGCCTCTCATGAACGACTGCTCATTTGCAGCGCTAGATACACTTAGACTAAAGGGAGTTTTGAAAAGGCAATAAAAAGTCAATTTTTTTGACTATTTAATTTTTTTATATAAAAAAATTACAAAAAAATCAATTTTTTTAACCAAAAAAAACTAAAAAGCTTTTTAATTTTTTTTTTTTAACTTTCTAAAACACCAGTAAGTTTATAATGTGTATGTGATAGTCCTAATAATTGAGAAATCACAAAATATATTTAAATTATATTAGGATCATGATTTTATGTAAAAATTTGGAAAAACAAAGTCGAGTCAATTTCATCTAAATTCATTTTAGAAATCTATGAACCAAAGTTACGTGGAAATTTGGAAAAATAAAGTCAAGTCAGCCTTATCTAAATTCATTTTGAAAATTTATGATCCAAAGTGACTTACGCTTTCGTTTGGATGATGTATTTAAACAGAAATTTTAAAAAATAATAGAATAAAAATGTGAGGTAAATATAAATGAAAATGAAAACACAACCTCACCATTTCTTTCATTTTTAAAATTTTTTTTACTCAAATTCATAATATAAAAATAGCTTAACTACAAAAATGAGTCAGCATGTTTCACCCTTAAAATTTTTTACTATATAATTAGTTTGAAACATCAAAAAACAACGTACTTAATAATTTTTTAAAAAAAAATATAAATAATCGTAGTATGATTAATGTCTAATTAACTTACATTCCAAATACGAAGTTTGGAGTAGTTGATGACATAGTAAGCCATAGCAAACTGAACATGGTTTTGAGGTGGGTAGATTGGCTCAATCTCATGAACGATGCAACCCTGAGACCTCAACATCTCACGGTGGTCCTCCGGCACGTCTGGCAAGATCGCCACCACGAGAGGGTAAGCACTCTTCACCTTCCTCAACCCCTTTGCCAACCCTACCACTCCCTTCACGTAGTCACCATTTCCGGCTAAGAACGTCACGAAAGCTCTCTTCGAATCTCTGGTGTTCACAAAGGATACCTTTCCGGTGTTCGAAAAGGTATCGATGGGAACTTCTGGTAGAGCCATTGGATATATAATCGGATTATGGAAAGATAGTGTTTATATGTGGGAGTTTTGAAGAGTATTGGCAAAGCAAACTAACAAACCCTAGTTGAGTCTGCTATGGGAACCGTGGTCTCCTTAAATAGAGATCAAATGAGACTTACATGCATGCCAAATGAAATCCAAATGAAACTCAAAATGAAATGATCATGAAAGATCATGAAAATAATTATGAAAAAATTTTCACCGTTAGATTATACGTACAAGAAACACACTAATTAAGGAATAAAAAATCTTCATGAAACATTTCAGGATATTTTTTTTATGATCTCTACTAGTATTTAATTTGGATGCATGGTACCATCACAAGCTCTTATTATTTGATTCATTTATTGTTTAGATTGTTCCAATAATTGTAACAATTACTTGTTTAATCATATTTAACTTAAAAAAATAAATAATTTATTTTTAAAATTATAGATATATTTTTTTGGTAACCAATGTGATTAAATCATGAGTTACAATTATTGGACTAATGTTTTCTTTTTTTTTCTTTTTCTTTTTTTTTTTTTTTTTTTTTTTGAATGATTTACACATTGACCTAAAAAAATATCGAATTAGATTGTCAAAATAGAATTGGACTTATGAGTTAGAACTGAACTAGTTCAATCCACTAAGTGGACGGGAGAAAAATACTCTTTTTATTTTTGAATTTTAATTTTTTTTGGGTGTGATGTGTAGGGTTATATGTGCATTGTAGAGAACGAATGAACATCATTTGTTGGGTAGACTACCATTGATCTGGCCGTATCATCAAAATGAACGGTTAAGATTGAGATTCATGTGTTGAGTTGCTGTCAAATTGAACATCATATATTTTTTGTCCTCTATTTTCTTTTCTTTTTTGACCTTTTTGTATAAATCAACACGCAAAAAATCAATCAACACACCAAAAAAAAGTAGGGCATTGGCAAATCAAAAAACAAAGCATCAAGTGGTATGTCCTTGTGGAATATTTGATGCATTGATGATGGAAGCTACCCAGGCCTGTGGGTTGAATATATGGTCGGTTGACCTAGGCTTTTTTGAAAATAAAATTAAAAAATGATTTACACAAATGAATTTTTTTAATATTATAAACAAAAATAATGAGTTATACATTTATTTATTTAGGCCAAGTTTGGCATACTTCAAATAATCTATCTTTTTATTTTTTTATCTTTTTTTCATCATATCACCTTTCTACTTTTTTGCACATCTTTTCATAAAAAGACAAAAAATACACTTATTTAAGTTATTCCAAACAACCCTTTAGAATCTAACTTATACCATGTTCAATTTTGGACTGAAAGGTCCAATTTTCATGGTTGTGGGTTCATTATGAGTCTATTTTAGCTTCTTTTTTCTGTTCAATTTTTGGATTGAAAGATCCAATTTTCAAGGTTGTGGGTTCATTATGAAACTATTTTAGCTTGTTTTTCCTGTTCAATTTTTGTACTGAAGGGTCCAGTTTTCATAATTTTTGGCCAATTTTTAACCTATTTTAATAATTCAAACTACTCAATTTCTAGGGCATGTCGAGCTGATTATCCACATTAAAAATTGAGTTGATTAGATATCAACAATTATCTTATCAAAACATATTTATTTTTTAAAAGTATGGAAGACAAATATGATTTCAGTGACGGACCACTTATTTTTTATACAAAATAATCCAATTATGAGCTACCAATGAAATTGGATCTAATTTTTATACTTAGACAAATTTAGTTCATATATTAATGTGAACCCATTCTTTTGCAAGTAATAATAAACAAATTTGATATTAAAAAAATTATTCATATAACATTACTTTATAAAATTGGGATTAGGATTTTTTTTTACCAAAAAATGCTCCATACGGACATAATAGCATTTGAGAACCCTAATCTCAAAATGATCGATTAACAATCAAATTTAACTCAATTCAAAAGAAGAGCCCCACCACCACCGAAGAGTGCAATCAAAACTTAGAGAGGATTCCAGATTGCTTGTCACCTTTCCAGACTCAACTGCCATGTGTCCACCACATAATTGGCTGATATTGACATTGCATATAATGACCTCATTCCTCACATTTCCCAAATTACATTTTCAAAATTTATGGAAAATTCTTAAAATTATACTCATTCTTTTGGAGCATAATTCACCAAGAAAAAGGAATAAGATCTTATCAATTTGATTAATGAGAGTTTTACAACTCTAATCCTTCATTTATTTCGGTGGAAAAAATTTTAAAATACATTTCTCTTATTTTTTAACATTTGGTAAAAAAAATATTATTTTAATAAAAAATTTCATTAAAAAAAAAAATCACTAGTTCAACCACTAGTACCATAGCACCCCATCGCTAAAATCTTGCCACTTTTATCACTACCACTGTGCCACCAACAATAGTGCAACAACCATTATGTTTTAAATGGTAACTAAATATAAGAAAAATGTTTTCTATCAAAACACACAAAAAATAATCCCTAATGTATGCACAATACGACATTATTAATTTTTTATCTTCCTGTTGTATTAATTTAATTCTTCAATATTAATGTGGTCCTATATCTAAGCTCGTTTCAAATCACTAATGAAATTGACCATGCAAGAATCTTTTACTGCCCATATAAAGATAAAAAATAAAAATGAAAAAGAAAAAGTAGATTGCCACTAGGAATCTTAGGCCTAGTTTGGCATAATACAAAAAATTTAAAAAGTCACTATCCTATTTAAGTCACGTCATCTCATTTAAATCACATCATCTCTCTACCACATTACTTCAAACCCAACCCATATTTCATGTTTTTTCGTAAAAAGTCAAAAAGTGCACTTATTTAGATCATCCTAAACAACCCAAGGCCTTATTTGTCATAATTTTAAAAAGTCAAAAACTAAAAAATCACTATCATATTTAAATCATATCATCTTATTTAAGTCATATCACCTCTCTATAACATCACTTAAAACTCAATTCATACCAAATTCATATTTCATAAAAAGTCAAAAAATACACTTATTTAAATCATCTCAAACCACCCTAAGGAAATACACTGTTGGAGCATTTTGCAACTAACGTAACAAGGACAAGAGTGATAATAAGAAGATTCTCTCAAGGCCGCCTTCAAGACGAAACAAACAATGACAAGGACAACAGTGATAATGACAAGATTGTCACATTTCTAACATGATCGTTAAGAATTTTTTCTAATCTAAAACATTTTGCTTGTAGCTTTCTTAAGAATGAGAAATATAATTGAGAAAAAAAATAAACAAACATTGGCAATATCAAGCAGTGATACATTAACAAATATGGAATGATGTTATTAGTAAAAATTTCTATTAGGTTGTACATCGATGGTGCCTTAACACAAATTCACCAAACAAAAATCAAGTGGCGGTATGAAGTTCTAATGCCTTGACAAATTCAACGATTTCTTTAAAACTATAAGAAAGGAAAGAAATTGCAAATGAACCAAAACAGAAAAAATAAAAGAAAATTTTATTGATAATCTTAAGTTACACTAAAGTTCAAAAAACAATGCACTTAACAACTACAACTACTTTCATATTTAATCAAAAAATAATAGTGATATTATTTTACGTGGCGTCATTAGTTAATAAAATATTGCAAATGAAATTAAGTGGACATCTCCATATTTATTCATCATCCCTCTAATTACGTAACAGTGTTTTTTTTTTTTTTATCAGCAAAGAAAATTTCATTAACAGCATAAAATTAAAGGTACAAGAAGATGACATGCATCAAGAGAGATTCGAAAAGTATAAATTACCCCTACAAATTACGTAACAGTGTTGATCATGATCTACGTTATATTTCACAGGAAGTAGAAAAAGGGGTTAACAATTTGGTCACGAAAAGTATTGATGATTGAGAATAAAAACAAGCTTCAAGTTGAAGAAGAATATTATACAGTATATATATATATATGCTTTGTCCAAAAAACAAGGTTATTATTACTTTATTTTTTTTGTGTGTGTTCTTTGTACTGCTGACTTATTCATGTAAATTTAGTAAAAGCTAGTCGAGTTAGGAGCTACCAACTGAATGTTAGGGTTTTCAAAATTAATAGCAAAAAGTTTTGGAGCATTTTCAAAACTTACCTAGTTTGCCTTGGAGAAGTTTGAAATAATTTTTGAAACTTCTTCCACGTTAGAAAGAAAAAATAAAATAAAATAAAATATGTAATTATGGAGAAGGATGCTAGCACGCATACACACGGACCATAAAGACATGTGAAGATAATTTATCAAGGGTTGCTTTTTTCTGATATTCATTTTTTGTGGACTTGAGTAACACCAAACTTAAAAGACCAAAGTTTTTCAACAGTGAACCATCTTTCTTTTTAATGGGCAAAAAAGAAATATTCTTGATGTGAAAGAAGGTATAGACAACAATCCAAAAAACATCCATAACAAATAGAGCAATGGTGGACCCATCTTACTAGAATGGTGAGACATATATAAAGTTTTATTTACATGAGAAAATTGTTACTTTTGCATGAGTTTTTTTTTTTTTTTTCACCTCATGTAACTCATGAATTACCTTACATGAGTTATATACACCTTTTGAAATGTAAAATACCATTAGAAATTCCTATTTCACCTATGTTCAGAGAAAGCAAATTAGTTGTTATAATTGAAAAATGTTCATTTGGTAGAAGATCATGTTAATTCCACTATATAATCTCTTAACATTATCTTTATCAAAAGAATGGGACTTTCACTTTTTACCTACCAAACAATTAAATAAAAAAAAAAATTTTAATTCATCTCATCGTCTTATCAATGAAGATAATGTAATCTCCAGGTTTCTCGAGGATAAATACAAGAGGTTTGATAAAAGTTTAACAAGAAAAGTAAAAAAGAGATCACAAGAATGATATGAGATGAATTAAATTTGTGTTTTTTTTGTTTTCCTGGAGATTAAATGGCTATCATGATGTGCGTTCAATCGCACGATAATGACCAAGGGACTGTGTACGATACTTAGCTTGTTTAGTAAAAACTTGAGGGCAAACCTCTAATCACTTCATTTTAGTCCACTAAACTTTCTTTTCTTTTTCTTTTTTTTCATTGTACTAATTAATAATGACCTCTTGATGTCAACTCCAATGTGTGAGAACATCTTCACTGGAGATTTTAGCATGTGCCTTTGTATTAGACGCTAAAAAAAGGTAAGGAATGAGAGATGGAAATTTTGCTAAAATAAACCTGTTTTTATTGCTAGACATCAGATGACTAATTGGCTAACTGTAGTGAATAAGTTGACATATGATTGAGAGAAAGCAGGACACTAGACAAACCCACCCAATAAATAAATAAGAAACTAGACAAAGAGGAACAACACTTCTGATTACTTCAAAAAAAAGTTTTATTTGCTCAACTCAAATTCTCTCAGTTTATACCAGTAATGATATTTTTCTAATTATAATTTTATCTCTCAATCAAATGGCCAAAAAATACCCTTGTCTCTATCCCCACACCCTCAATCAAAAATCCTAATCAATTAGACAACTCTCACCAGCCACTATGCCTCCATTTAGAAAGTGGGTTGGTTTTTTGATTTTTTTGATTATTTTAACCTGGGGTTAAAAAATCTGGTTTGAAAATAGTTTTTGACTTTTTTGACTTTTTTGTAAGAGAAAGAATGTAATGATTATGAGTTGGATGTGATGTTTTGTCTTATTGGATTAAAAAACTTTTTTTGTTTTTGTGGCTATTTTAGTCAAAATAGCCTTCAAACCAACTTCCCAAACGGAAGCTATATCAGCTGCCAATTAGCTACCACTATTACCGCCACTACGAAGCCATCACCATCGCAGTGAATAGCATAAACTGATAATAATGTGGTGTGTAAACAAAAACACCCTTTCATCAGCTCTTAATATCTCTCCATTGTTTTGTTTTAGACTGGTATATCTATCACTGCATCCTTATCAAGCAAAACTTAATGGAAAACATACAAAAGCATTACATAGCTTTGTGTTTGTAGTTATATGTGGAATATTTGTGAGTACAAACTATCCTCCCTTTATTCGTCTGTGGACCCAAAAAAAAAGTGCTTTTATTGGGTAAGGTCTTTCTCTTGAGGACCCAAATGGTAGAGATTACTTGAAGGTGATGAAGAGAGCAACAAAAAAACAAACAATTTACATATGGTTGAAAACAATACCTCTTAAACTCAAATGTGTCACGCTTCTCTCCAATGCACTGGACCGTTCAGTATCACTGATTGTGAAAAATATATGAGTCCCCCCCATATCTTACATATGTAATACAAAGTGTGTTGCATCATTGACTGGCAAAATGCAATAAAAACAAAATCAAGGCCTGTACAAAACCAAAATGTTAAGCTCAACCTCTCACTGATCTTTGGGAGGTAATAGGAACCTCTAGTCCCTCCCAAATTTATGTCATTCCAATTTCTCGTCTTTGTTTGGATTTACAATTGACATATTCATTGCAACTTTATTCTAGAAAATCTCAATCAACAAGTAGGGTTGTCCATTCATATTGTTTTGGTACCGACGTTTAGTATTATTGACATCATTCCAATTTAATCTAGGTTGAAAGATAATTATAAACGAAGTAACTTCATCTATAATCTCAACGTCGAGTAACCATTAAAAACCAAAACATGTCACCTAATAATATCTTACAAGTAGAGGAAAGGTCCAGTATATGTGTATTATGATCACAAATTATCTATCTCATTCCCTGTCATATCTTCTATTTTAGATCTGTACCCTGTCATATTACCAAAATCAATGATTTAAGGGCAAATTACAAACAGTTAAATTTTCATAACAAATTAGAGAAAATTAAATATAAATGTTTGTAATTTACCCATGATTTAAAAAAGAGGCTGCTATTTGCCCGCCACATTTTTACTTCGGCCCCCTCACTTCTATAAGCCCCTACCCACGTAATTGAAACACTCACATCTTCTATTGAACCCCCACGTTAATACC
The DNA here is from genome assembly GCA_025200525.1 of Camellia lanceoleosa. NCBI lineage: Eukaryota > Viridiplantae > Streptophyta > Magnoliopsida > Ericales > Theaceae > Camellia > Camellia lanceoleosa. Next base: position 14,213,254 of record CM045767.1, on the reverse strand, counting down.
AACTATACCCCCACATCTTCTCTTCTCTTCTCTTCTTCTTCTGACAATGCTTTCACCGCCGGCAGCCCTTCACCGGCGACCTCCACCATCTCCGGCGACCTCTGCCCTCTCCATTTCCAAACCTTAAGCCAATCCAAATCCAAATCCAAACCAACCCAACCCTAATTTCTTCTTCTTCTTACTCTAAACCCAGATCTGGTTTTCAAAACCCAAATTCTTTTTCCAGCAACCCAAATTAAAGCCTGAATTAAGACACCTTAAAACTTATCCATCTCTCTCTCACACACACACGCACGCACCAATTCATGGCAGCTACAACATCTACCAATTGTACAAGCTTCTGCAACCTCAGAGCCAACCAAGTTGAGCCCAGGGTCCAGTCTCCCCCAACTCATGGCTCACCAAGTAGGTGCAGAAAGCTCGATGGGGTGGCCATGTGACTCGTCAATGGAGTTGCAAGCGCATTCTTCGCTTTCTTAGAATGATGCTCTTGCATCCTCATAGCCATCGTAGACGATAGCGATGAAACTAACGAAGATGATGGTGACACAACGGTTGGGCCAGGGTTTTGCAGCGAGATGATGGCGACGCAACAAAGCTTGAATTCCCATATGTTGAATCTGAATCGTATGAGGATTGAGGCGATTTTCTGGGTTGTTGTAATGGTTTGGTTCTAGCTCATAACATAGCAAACAATGCTAAGTATTTGCTAATTGAGATTGGCCATGACCAGAGCTCCATTTGTTGAATCGATTTGGGTTCGAATATGAACTTGGGTTCGAACACTTGCAGGTATAGGAGAAGAGGAAATAGGGTTCCTCCATTTTCACAACCAGAGAGAGACGCAGTGGTGGTGAAATCGCCGGAGATGGAAAGAGAGGCTGCCGACGGCAATGGCAGTGGTGGTCGCCGGTGGTGGTGGTGAAGAGGTTGGTGGGTTAGGGTTTGGAAAATTAGGATTAGGGGTTAGAATGTTAGGGATGAAAGTAAAAGTGTAACTTTATTTTTAGATAAAATTAGAATTTAAAAAATTAAAAAAAATTAAGAGTCTAAAGGACAAAAGTAAGGGGTTGTTTGGAGCGTTTTAAATAAGTGTATTTTTTTATTTTTTTAAATTAAAAAATTGAGAAAAAAAATATGGATGTTTGAATTAACTTTTTTATTTTTTATGAAAAAATGTGTAATAAAAAATTATAAAAATTGATTTGTAGAGGAAAATTAAAATTAGAAATTGTGCAGTCGTAATTGTTAACTTTTGATAAATAGTGTTAACTTTTTAAGTAATTTTTTAATTTTTTGACTTTTTTTACGCTTCTTAAATTTAGCCTAAGTGTTAATAGCAACACCCTTAAAAAAAAAAAAAAAAAAAAAAAAAAAAAAAAAAAAAAAAAAATTGATTTAAATGATTCCGCGTTGCATATTTAATTATAGAGGAAATTTCTCACAATCTAATATGCACTCTCAAACTTGAATCATGAACTCTCTCAATTTCAATTCCTGAGGAAAAAGAAATAAAAAGAAAAAATATTAAACGAAAATAAAGTTAAAAGAGAATTTTTTTTTTATTTTTTTTTAACCTGGGTTAGAAAAAATGAGAGATAGATATTAGTCAAAAAAAATCTACTTTTTGTTAAAGTGTTCCATCTCAAAGATTTCGTCTTCAAAAATAAAAACAAAAATAAAAGGCCTGACTGATACTATGAAAGTCTAACACGAGTTTTGTTTTGATAATTCAAATCGTTCAATATGTAGAGTTTGTTGAGTACTTTATCCTAGTAAAAAAATCTCGTTGATCGGATATCAATAACTATTTGATCGGATCAAATTTCTGTCAATGGTAAATATAATTTTCAAAATGAATTGTTAACAAAAATCTAATTCGATCAAGTAGTTATCAATATCTGATCAACGTGATTTTTTATAAGGATAACATATTCAACAGACTCTACACATTGCACGGTTCAGATTATTGAAACAAAACCCGTTGTGAGCCTCACAAGTCCAACAATACTGTCCAATGTGAACTAGAGGCAAGCCAGCACAAATAAAATAGGTAAATTACACTTACCTCCCTTGAGGTTTCTGACAATTAAACTAGCCTTTTCTTCTTTTTCTGAAATTACACTGACCTCTTTTGAGGTTTATTTTTTGTTTGCAACTTTTCTTTTTTCGTTAGTTGACCGTTAATTTAACTAACAGTTCTGGCTTCTTTATTTATTTTTATTTTTTGTGGCAAAAATTAGTAATTAATTGTTAAATTAGTATATAAGGAATTTCAATTTGGTTTACATAAATTTGAAGTAATTATCTGTAAATTAAAAATAAAAGAAATCAATTAATTATTTTCTAAGTAAATAAATTAGTATGAATTATTGAAGCCAAATGAAAAATTCAAGAACTTATATATATGTAATGTAATAAATTTAATATATATATATATATATATAATCAAACTATGTGAGTTTTTAGAAATAATATTTTTAACACTACTCAGATAAATACATGTGGTGTTCCAATTTAATTTTTATTAATTTAGATAGCCAAACTCCTCAATTTTATCTTAAATTTTTTAAGACACTTGAAGTGTATAATGTCAAGGATCAATTAAAGATTACCAAAACATATATTTATGCAATTATTTTTTTAATTTGTTTCATCATTACTCTTGTCATAACTATAGGTTTTTCTAAAATACACACCAATTTATGTATACCATATTCAGATTATAACATTTAGTCTTGATTATCATAAATGTCGTAATTAAATTTTTTTAAGTCAAAAAAAGTCACAACTAAATACTAGAGTTCGTTTGAGATGTTAGTTGACCTTTTAACATTTTGACTATTTTAACCTAGAACTAAAAAGTAGGGGTGCAACTCGAGCGGACTCAACCCGAGCAACCCGTGCCTAGCCCGAGTTTTTTTAGGGCTTGGACAACAATATCTTGTAATCTGGACGGGCCTGGGTAGATTTTTTATGCCCGAATTGTAATTCGGGTCGGGCCTGAGCAGAATATGTAGATAACCTGAGCAACCCGAACCAGAATTGCATTTAATATATTATATAAATTATATAATATATGTATAAATTAAATAGGTGGCCCTTAATTTTATTTTTTTTTTTTTTTTTTTTTTTGTAGTCTTTGGCCCTTGGATTAGAATCTTTTATTTGGACCATTAGATTAAAACTAAAAACAAAACCCCACCTTATCTATTATTTTCTTCCCTCTCTGTCTCATACTCTCATTTCATTTCATTTCTTTATCAAAGTTGAAGAACGATGGAGATACAAGGGCCATGAACACGAAGTGCAGCCACCAACAATGATGCTACCCTTTCGACTCTCAACGATGCCACACAAAACTGGTAGATCCCTCTCTGCGTTTGTATTTGTGTTTCAATTTGTCTATTTTTGGTCACTCGTCGTTCGATTACCACTCAAAATCGGTGGATCTATGAGTTTAAAATTTTTTCTTAATAGATTTGCAAAATATGTTTATGTTAGTGAAATTTTGTGTATATATTTGTTTGGGTTATCTTCTTTCAGCAATCTTGGTCTTGCAATCTGAGACGCTTAAGCTGAGCTACACCCATTCCTCTCTGTAGTTGTTTATTTCTTCTTTTTTGGGACTGATTAGTTGGATTTCAACTTTCTTCTTCTACTCTGTTTCATGTTCTTGGGTCTAGACAAAGAGAGAAAAATGGGTTTGATTATGGAAAGAAAGAAATACCAACCATGGGCTATGCCTGTGCTATGTTTTTGTTTTTGATTCCAAGTTGATATATATATATATATATATATTATTCAGTAAATTTTTGTTTTTATGTTTCTTTGGTTATGTTATGCATATGATTAGATAAAGAAGATGATTAGCAGCTTTTGATTTATTTGGTGGCCATATTTATTTATTTGTTTGTAATGCATTGATCTCAAATTTTCTTGAGAAAAAGCAAAAAGAAAGAGGCATCTTATTATTTTTTGTTGATGGGTTTGTTTGAGGTCATTTTCCTTTCAATAAAATTATATGTGCTTTTTAACTTTGGGATTTTTGTGGTAAGTATTGTTTGTTGCCTTGTGAAATTCAGACAATTCAAGCTAATCCGAATTCAAATTATGAAGCTTGGTCTGGACTTAGGTAGCCAAGCTCAGGTTGATGGTAGGGCTTGGGCACTGCTAAACATAATTCGGGCTGGGCTTGGGCAAACCTCTAACCCGACCGAACCCGTCCAAGCTGCACTCTGTAGACCGCCCGGAACTCCGCTCCGCGCGCGAGAGCGCGAAACGTTGTTCTTAGCTACTACAGTTTAAACTCATGTCACAGTTCTGAATCTAATCTCACAAAGTGTAATGTGAGACTGATAAATAACCAAAGAGTTCAAATCCGGCAAATCGTTTTGAAAAATCGATTTTAATCAAAAAGCGCCAAACATGGACTACTTTGCCAGATTTTAGAGTCGCTACCTAAATATTTTATTTTTGGAAAAAATTTAGGAAACCCTAACTCGTGCCTAAGGCCATGTGTCTGTCATCACCAAAGTTGCCTTGGCTCGGGAACTTGGGTACGAGAGGGGAAGGTCATGCAATGAGCACCCCCGCTCGCCCGATCAAAAGATCGGCCTTTACTAACATGATATGTTGTTTTTGAAAACACATGTGTTCTTATGCCAGTTTATTAGCTAACTTACTATGCGATGCGCACAGCATACAAGTATAGACTAAATCACTCAAATTTGAACAAAACATCTCATATTTGTTTGTGAAAATGATTTGAAATTGCTACTCGCAAGTAGGCTAAGACGCAGATTTGCCACTCAAGTGGGCTTAGAAAATATGATTTTGCTAGTCTGCAAAGTGGACTTAAAACTCGTATTTTGATGAATTGTTTCAATTCAAGCGATGAAGCCTTCATTCACAGGCATTCATGCAGTTAAAGCACTTAAGCAAATAGCCTCGTGGCAAGCATGCTATCATGGCAACACTTGCACACATGTAAGGATGCTAAAGCATAAACACTCACAGAGTACTCAGAGCCAAAAAAGAAGCTAGTTAGTAATCAATGTATGATCTTAGCTATGTCAACAATGCCTAATGCAACACATGCAAAAATGTAACTAAAATAGACTCGGCTATTCTAAAATGTCATGTGAATGCAACTTGATAACATGTATTCAAATTGGTATTGAAATACAATGCAGTTTGTATGATGCGCAGAGCCCGGTGCATGCAAGACGAATGAATGAATGCACGCATGCAAGCATAAGGATGCTAATTGAAATATGCCCTAAAACTAACCACTGAAGGCAGATAAGTAAAAAGGAGAAAGAAATGGGGGTTGAAAAACATGCATCACACACGCGTACACTTATTACAAAATTCGCCCTCTCGACGAAAGATCCGAGTAATAAGCTAAGTTACATCTAAGCTAAGCTAGCTAACTAATCTAATAAAGCTAATTAGACTAGTTATTACACAACGAAATGAATGACTAGCTACAACTAGTTATTACAGCACCTTAACTAATCAACAAATTAATTAAGTTACAAATTCAAGCTAGACAAATATGCACTTAAACTACACTACTCAGCTCTGTTTTAGAAAGTTGAACAATGCATGCATTTGGTTCGTCGCTCGGAAATTCATCGCTATGCCCCAACTTGCCTCTGTTTGCATTTGATCTCAGAACACTGCACAAAGCTCCAGATAGCTTCTATTCCAAAATGGGGACCCCCAGGAGGGTTGCCGACCAGTTGATGGTGGTGTAGACCACCTAAGTATGCTGCAGACTAGAAAAAGTAGTCGGCCAGCTACTTTTTCTGGTCTGCTGACCAGAAATTCTGCCCAAGCTCCATTTTGCTGCAACAGAGAACAAGAAGGGGCACAGCAGTGTATTTGCAAGATATGTGTGCACAACCACCCTCCCTATCATTTCTTAGGCTTAAGGGAGTGTAGTTCTCGACTCTCGGGCCACCAACCATGCATCGCAATGCACGATGACCAAGAAGCCAAGTTTGCACAAATCGATGTCAATGAATGCACAAATAACACATATGGGCCTTAACCTTTATCATGCATGATCAAGAGGGTCAGCGACCGAGAAATGAGGCACGTTTCATCACTTCAAGTATGAAACGTCCCTCGTTTCTCGTATTTGGATTAACGTTCAATCCAAACACATGCAATGCAACATGATCAACTTATCACAGCTAATGGCATGCAAACTCAATGCAATGCATGCAAACATAATGCAATGCAACAAGCATGCAAACACAATGCAAACAACAGCATTCAAACAACATGCTCAATGGACTTAAACCGAATATGGACAAACCTCAATCATGGCCAAATATAGTGGCCAAAATACTCTGAAATGATGGCATGAAATGCAAGAAAATGCATGCACATGCAATGGCTCATCAACTAAGCATAACCCTCAAACATGATTAAGAAGTGACAAATATGGAAGTGTGACAACACTATATGCACTGAAATCATGTATGAAATGATGCCAAACCATTCAAACAATACAAGTATAGCATGCAAGAGGACCTAAGGCACAAGGCCATCAAAAGGAACTACATAAGAGGCATGTAATACATGGCACAAATGACTGAACCAGCCATGGACAGAGCTCAATTAGGTTAAAACAAAGACCAAAACATGTTGAGATGGGAGCTCAAAAGCCTAGGCATGCATGCATACAAGTTAGGCCACAAATAAGGCAATAATGCATAACCCTTAAAAGCATTCAAAGAATGAAAGAAGTGAGAATATGGCCATACTATATGCTCTGAAATAACATGTTAAATTATGCCAAATCATGCACATGTCACAAATGAAACATGCTAGGATGCTCAAAGCTCAAGGCTAGTAAGGCCAATTGCACTACAACTATGCAATACGTGAACCATATGGCCAAGACAACCCAAAACAGTCCTAGAGCATGTCAAAATGATGCTAAAACATGTATGGACTAGAGATAACACATGCTAGAATTAGAGGCATGAAGCATGGAATATGTAAGGCCAATAAGGAGGATTACACTACACCTACTAAAACTAAGCATGAGATGACTTCACCAACAAAAATCAGAGTTATATTATGGCAAAATGACATCAAAAACACACTGATATGGCAACCCAAAAGCCTAGGCAAGATGGCATACACAATGGATCATTTTCAAGGCATAAAGCACCAACCCTCCAAAGCATTGAATGAGTGAAAGATGTGAGGGCATGACCACACTACATACACTGAAATCACATATCAAATGATGCTAAATCACACAAATAGCCCAAGCAATGCATGTTAGTGACTTGGAAACTCAAAGCTAGTGAGCTAGAATGCACCATGGCTATGCAAAGCAAGGCATGCATGACCAAAACAACATAAAACAGACCTTAAGTATGGTAAAACATGAGTAAAAGCTTGCTGTAGTTGAGCCAAAATCATGCTGGAATGATGGTCTAAAACATGATGCATGCTAGGCTAGTAAATGGAAATGCACTACAAATGCAAGGAGCATACAAGGGGTTATCAAACCAACCCTTAACAGAGTTATAACATACTGAAATAATGCCTAAGACATGCTAAGATGGAGCCAAAACATGCTAGAAAAACATGTTACTTTGATGAGCCACAAGTACGATTACACTACACATACAAGAAACATACAAGGGGTGACCAAGACAACCAAAAACAGAGTCATGAAAGGTCTAAAAGGTCACAAAAAAGTGCTCAAACAAAGCTTCAAGAAGATAGAACTACATGCTCTTGTGATGAGCCATCAACACAAGCATACAAGAGAAGAGGAGGGGGGACAACCCCCACCCATTTGAGGCCTCAAAACCAAGTTTCCACTGAAATTCTCCGAATTCAAAGGATAGAAAGGCCAAATAAAGGTAATCACAAAGGCTCAAAGTGATAGCTCAAAAGCCTAGCAAATAGGGCATGCAAGGGAGTAGATCACCCCCAACACCAAGGAAGCCTCAAACAAACATCTTAAACACTTAAAATCAGAACTTTTTGCAGTTTAAAGTTAGGCCTAAATCAGCATACAAATAGGGCCAAAGACTTAAACAAAAACAAAGATTAAAGGGGTTAAAAACTCACCCTTGTAGAACAACTTCAAGGAAGCAACTCCAGTAACCTTTTTGGATCAAAAGCAGTCCAAAACACCAAAACCAGCTTCGAGGTGCCGCAGCAACAAGAGTGTGGTGTTTCACTAGGTGTTTGTGTACAAATGTGTGAAGAAAATGCACTTCTAAGCACAACTATGAAGAGGAGGAGTAATATAGAGATAGATGATCTATGTATAGCTCTAATACAAAATTCTGAACCGAAGACAAGAGGGAGAAGGTTCCCTTTTATAGAAAAGCATGCATCGAGCTTGTTGAGCAAGCTTGAAGCTTGAATCAATCCCTCCATACACGTGTATGGAAGAGGCTTTCTGTGCCCAACAGCTGGCACAGCTGGCATGAAAAATATCTGTAGAAAATGCAGGAAAGCTGCCGACCAGTTGAAGTGGTCGGCCAGCTACTTGCACTGGTCAACCAACCATAAAAGGTGGTCTGCAAGAATGAAAAGTGGTCGGTAAAGGGGGAGGAGTGGTCTGCACAAAAAAAGCAAGGTGGTGGCATGGCTGCCGATCACTTTTGGTGGTCCATAGACCACCAAGACCAACTGGCTGACCAGAAAACTGGCTGGCTGGCTGGTAGGAAAAGTGGTTTTCAGGGAGAGAAACTGGTCTACAACCCCTATTCCACCCTCCAAGCAAGGAAAATAAGGTTTGTGCTAAAAACAAACCAAAAAGGATGCAAGACAAGAGTCCGCGGGTCAAGGCACGCAGCCGAAAATCTTGAAAACTAGTCTACAAACACAAAAAGTGGTCTACGGGAGGGAAAAGTGGTCTACGGCCAAAAAAAGTGGTCTACAAGACCTCTGTGTCCCTCTAGACCAAGGCAACAAGGCATGGTTCAAAAACCAAGCCAAGAGGAGAACGCTAAGCGGTCCCGAGACAAGGCGCGCAGCCGAAGATTTCGGAAACCGAAAACCGGAAACTAGCCTAGAGGAGAGAAAAGTGGTCTACAGACCCTTCTCTCCCTCCAGGCAAGGTCAATAAGGCATGGTCTACAAACCAAGGCAAAACACAAAGAGTTCAGAGACCCAGAGGCAAAGCACTCTGCCGAAAACTCCGAAAACTCGAAACGAGTATAAACATGCACGATCATCGAGCGCTCAATCGATGACGTCTGAGTCTTAAAGTCGGTCAAAAATGAAGTGTCTACACTCCTACTAAAAAGTCTCATTTAAAATAGACTTTTTAACTTTTTTGAAAAATAAAATAAAATAATTATGAGTTGAATGTGATATTTTATTATATTTGACTAAAATAACCAATTTTGTTCTATATAACTATTTTAGCCCAAAATGACATCCCAAACGGAGCCTAAATAACGTAAAACCAAAATAATAATTGCATATTTAATAGTTATCAACAAAAATATTTTTAACATTAAAATTGCTAAACTAACCCTTCTATTAACGCCGCTAGTTCTCTTGCTAGTTCTCTTAGTTACAAGAGCTCTAGTTCTCTTGCTAGTTCTCTTAGTTACAAAAGAGGTCCATGTAATTTAAAAAAAAGAAGATGAGATCAATGTAATTGTCAAAAAAATAAAAAATAAATAAAAAAGCCCCAGATAAAATAAATCGCAAATGATTTGTTTACAATCATTTATCATTCAGTGGCTCAAACGCAGCAGTTGAAGGTAAAACCCAACTGAATGAAACTTCAGTAATATATATGACACAAACAAAACCATAATATGCATTAAGCTACATATCTCAAAAGGAATGTGTCAATATATATATATATATATATAAGCATTTATATTCAAATCTAAACAATGTTTCCAAATACATATAACCCACCATCATTCTATTAGACATACAGCCATTTCAAAATCCTAAATGAACAGTGAAGCGCCGTTTAAAAAAAAAAAATTAAAATTAAATTTATAACCACGCAGTGTCTGACAGAAGCAACGAAGAAACAAGGAAAAAAGAGACTAGATAAACACCACCCTGCATCCAGGATCACCCCACAAGAACATTCCGCATTACCCTCATGCCTGTAACCAAGTAAAACGATAATGAATTAAATGAGAAAAGTTGAGTGAAAAATACACACATTAGGTTCCCATCCGTTAGTCTTTCTATTCATACGATTCAATACAAGTTTCAAAACGATTTGATTCGTGCTTTTGAATTGTAACTAAGTGAATCTTATGATTCAATTGCGATTCACTAAGATTCACAACAATTCAATTTTATTTATATAATGTATGAAACATCTTTTTCACAAAATTTGTAATAATAATAATAATAATAATTAATTATATTTATATCCGTATTTTAAGTTGAGTGAATCGTATGACACAGTTGCAACATTTTCACAAAATAAATACGTGTTTTTGTAAGTATTTACATAATGCATGTATACAATAAATGCTATAATTTTTTTATAGGTACATAATCACTATTTAATAAAACGATTCACAATTTGATTCATGATCTCATAACAATGGTCAATAGTTTGTTTGACAAAGAGTGAGGATATTTAAACACTTGCCTTGTTAGCAATGTTGTTGGAGAGCCAATCCAACCCCTCGTAGAGCCCCTCCCCAGAGGTTGCACAGGTGCTCTGGATGTACCTGGAAAGAGCCGAGGATTGAGTTTAGAACGTGATAATTCAGATTAAACCATAGAGCAAAAGAAATCAAAAAGTTCACCAGTGACGCTGTCGGAGAGAGTTGAGGCCAAGCTTGTCAGTTATTTCGGCAGCGTTCATCGCATTAGGAAGATCTTGTTTGTTAGCAAATACAAGCAACACTGCATCTCGCAGCTCATCCTGGAGCAATAAGCCTAAATGTCAGTCCTTGGGGCATTACAATTCTGGAATATTTTTTCAAAATTTGTCTTTTAAGAATAATTATGTAGCTAAACAAAAATGCTGCACAGCCATCTAACAAAAAATGTGTAAAAGTTTGCACAATGACCGACAAAAAGAAAATGACAGGAACCATAAAACAAATTGCCAATCAAAAAATGTAGCCTATCAGTAAAAGGCATGTGAAATAAAACATCCTACACCAAATCCTATGTTGAACTCAAAACAGTTAAAAGTACTAGAGTGACTGCCGACTGAGAAGTTGCATTACATCTAAGTTAAAATGCCTATTGAGCAACCCATATTCACATGTATTTGGATTTTTTTCCTTTGTTTTTCATTTTTCTGTTAGGACTTTTTTTTAATTTCACATCCAATGCGTGACCAGGAAAACAAAGCTCCCCAAAATAACCACCAAATTCTTGACAAGGTACACAACAAGCAATTAGAGAGAGAGAGAGAGCAATAATACAAAGACAAATGTTGGAAAAAATAGAACAAACTCCCAGGAGCATTCCCAAACAAAAAGACATGCTCAAAACTTCTGCCAGTTCAAAAGCTTTCACAGTAAATTAACCATATGGCAAGTTACCTCATTCAACATGCGATGCAATTCATCCCTTGCCTCAACAACTCGGTCTCTGTCATTGCTATCCACCACAAAAATGAGACCCTGTGTGTTCTGGAAATAGTGCCTCCACAATGGACGAATCTGCATAAAAAGCCCCATTATTTGCCATATTATATGAAGGTTAACAAACAATAACAGCATTTGATTTCACAAACAAATTACAAGGTCTCGGAAAAGGGAAAGAAGAAGAATACTCACACTACTTCACTAAAACAGATTAAACTTCCAATATATAATCATAACTATATACACGGATCAAAAACAAACATAATAATTTCATACCTTGTCCTGGCCACCAACATCCCACACAGTGAAGCTGATATTTTTGTACTCTACGGTTTCAACATTAAAACCTGCAGATAATCACCATTTTGTAATTAAGAGAACCGCAGTATGGATCTAAGTAACATTACATTTCTATCAATGGCATTACTACAAAAGAAAATCAGCCCCACATGAATCACAACTTTCTATAGTTTTAACTTTATGTTTGCAACAACCAACAAAAGATTCCATAACTATTAATAAAATTTCCAATAGCACGTATAATAACTCTTAAGAACTTAATGAAGCATAATCTCCATCCCAAAGCTTCTTCAATGATCATAAACATTATGGTACTCCATCCAATTACCCGAAGGCTCAGAAATTTTCACACACATCCTAAATGTGAACCATTATAACTATAAGAAAACAGAAGCAAATATCCATTATTTCATTAGTAAGACTTACCAATGGTGGGGATTGTGGTCACAATCTCTCCAAGCTTAAGCTTGTACAAAATGGTGGTCTTACCAGCGGCATCCAAACCAACCATAAGGATACGCATCTCTTTCTTGGCAAAAAGCCGGCTGAAAAGTTTGGTGAACGTCAACCCCATTTGTCTTTCTGATGGTGGATCCCTACATGAGAGCATACCAAATCACAAAAATCAGCCAAAAATTATTGAGCTCCAGTTATAAAAATCAAATTCATCAATTTGCTGTCAAAATCACAAGCAAAGCATTAACCAACAATAATCTTGCCAAAATGTTGCAAGATCAAATGGATCTAAACTCTCTAGTTAAAATCATGTAACAAACAAGAAATGATGCACAATTTGCCCATTTTAAGCTCCGTTATGCATTCAGTTTTTAATACAACGGTTGACTTGCAAATTACTATTGACATGAACTGTTGAATACAATAGATTGAAACAATTTCACCACACAATCTTCAGATTAGAACATATGAAAATAATACTCCTTCCGTCTCATTTTGGTTGTCCACTTTTCCATTTTGGTCCGTTCCAAAATGTTCGTCCACCTTCTATTTTTGGGTACTAAATTTTGTTAGATTTCCAAAACTAACCATTATAAATCATTATAAACACATTTTAAAATTCAAATATAAAGGTAGTGGTAGCAAATTGTGTTACCAGAAAACGCTAATACCCTAATGAATTACTTACTGATACATGCGTTCCAAAACATGATACACTTTCGTTCTAGAACGGCAAATTTAGTAATCCGAAATGATCCCAAAAGTTTTTTTTTTTTCCAATATATTTCCTTTAAGAAAAAAAAAATCAAATATAATAAATTAAAATTTAAAGTAAGTTGAGTTTTAACAAGACAAAAAATCAAAAATAGAAAAAAAAAATTTAAAAATACATTCTATTGGATGCCTAATAGTTTAAAAAAAAAATTCCTCTAGAAGTACCTTAAATTTTTAAGTATAATATATACAAGTCTAACCACAACGTACCACATTTTAGAGTATGTAGTGTATCCCGTTCCATGTACCAAAATGATCCACGTTCCAAGTAACAAAGGTAACAAATTCATTTCAAAATTTAAATTGAAGTGTAATTATTGCATGGCTCCCTAATAAGTTAGATTCCCTAAAATGGACAAATAAATTGGGACAGAGGAAGTATCTCACATCAAATCAAAAAGAAACCATAAAGCACAAACCGAAATCCCAAATCAACCATAAACATCCTCAAATCAAATCAATTGTAGCCAAATTAAGCTTTATCAAGGGATCGGGGCCATCCCAAATCCGATCTGATAAAATCTAAATCTGTTAAGATAAATCTAATCTGCTAATTCGAATAAATCTGAATTCGGCTGATTCAAGAAATGATGGATCTGTTTTAGATAAATTTGAGTAGATCCAAAAAATTGATTTATATAATTCTCTCCTAATTTTTTTTTCATCTTTCCCTAGTTTGATAGGCTTCTCGATCTCTCTAGCATCTTCTTCTCCACCTTCCAGCCTCAACCACTCACCAATGGTCAGCAATTTATCATTCTTGGGCCTCATTGGTTACAATAGGGCAAAAATTGTCAGCAACTTCTTCTCCTTCCTATCAGTGATTTTATCAACAATAGGGGTTGGATGAGGCATTCAATGGTTTTGTGAGTGATGGTGAATTCGAACCAAAGCACAGTTTTTGTTACTGGTGCTGGCAGTAGAAATAATACCATTTTACTGTGCTCTTCATATTTGAATAAATCTATATATATACGTTAAGCTTATGAGTATGTACATGTACATACGTATGTGGGTTTTGGGATGTTTCTATAAATGGATTCGAGGCCTTCTAACAGTATTGGGTGGAAGTGTGTCAGGGGGGTTGTTCACGTTTCAAAAAAATTGAGAATGTATTACTTCAGTGTGGACATTGCTTGCATTTCCATTGTTTGCAAATTGGATAATGCTGATAAAACCTTTCCATTGATCGAACAGCATTAAGGTTCTATATTCATGGAAGATGTTCTCGTCATTATTCTCTATTTTTTACCTCCCTGCATATCATGCTCTAATGAGTCGGGTTTTGTTACTTAATTATTCAAACAAAATGACAATGTTGGAACGAAAAAAATTTAAAAAGAATGGATCGGTATCCAACTAGTTTCGGATTCGAATTTGTAATTGGACAATCCAGCGGAATTAAATTACAGTGATATTCTAATTGGGTCAGATTCAAGTTGCCATTTATCTGATACAAATCAGACCTGTTAACAGCCCTGTTGAATAGTGAATACCCACAAATTTGAAGAAAAAAAATGACAGAAATTTGAATAATTAAAAAGTTTTTTAATGAACTTATGTCTGACAATCAACGCATAGTCCCTGAGTTGATCCTTACAGACCTCATTACAAAAAATATATTAATTAAAGAGGGGATATACCATGCATTTCTAAGAAATCCATAGAAATCGTATATAGACCCATATCTAACCTCTCGCTATATTTATGGAGCTGGTTTATTAGTTACTTTGTATAGTTGGTTGAAGAGAAAGGGTGGATCTGAATCTGTTTGTTTTCTTAGACTTTTTAGATGATTTTATTGGTTAGGAGTTCTTAGTGTCTTCCGATTTTGGGATTTTCTTGTATTCTTTTGCATCATATTGATGCCTTCTCAATAAAGTTGGACTATTTATCCCCCAAAACAGATATTTATGGAGCTGGCAAAAGCTTTGCAGGGGATCTAGCAAGAGAAAGCACAAGAGAATAGAGTACGATGCGAGAAGATAGAAGCTATGACAAAGGATACTTCCCTTTGGTCGATGCAACCACAAATTATCACACAGACAAAACACAAAACTAAAAGTCAGCACAAAAAGATCATCAAATCAAATGGATCTGAAACAAAAGCTAAGATGTATATATGTCATCACCTCGAAATAGCTTATAAAATGACCGTATGCATCACATTGCGAATTCAGAGTTCAATAAATTAGCTCATTTAGGATTTAACTAGCACAGATCAAAACATTTTCGACACAATCTTCAGATCAAAACATTTCCAAAAAATAAAAACTCAATCCTGAAAGCAAAAAAACACAAAACTAAATTCCAAATCGGGAATAAATAGCCTCAATTAAATCAAATGTCGCTAAAAAACCGCCAATTTGCAAGAGAAATAAATAAATTAATTGGAAAATGGAACACAAAAATCATCGATTCGAATAAGAGATCGGTTAAAACAGATTTCTGAGAAAGAAATCTGAATAATAACGATATGATCGAAGAGAGATTGAAATTGAAGGTGTGAATCAATTTACCTAGCGGAAGCTTTTTGCAGAGGGATCTAGAGAGAGAGAAAAGCCTGAGACCAACGCGCAATATGATATTAATATTATGGGGTTACGAAGCTTTTAGGGAGAGGGGATATATATAAATACTTTGTCGGCTGAAAAGTCCAAACTGCCGTTTACTTTTCGATGGAATAACGGAAATGCCCCTCGCTTTCAAATTGATTCATTTTTTTAAGTACTAAACATTACATTCTCTTTCTCGGATGAAATACGCTGTCCAATGCAATCAGCTCTTGCCACGTTTCTATAATGCAAATAGACTAGCTGTACGGCTGAATTCAAAGTAAAAATATTGAAAAATACAGGGACCTCCCCTGTAGTTTGAATAATTACAGTAACACCCCCTACTTTACCTGACATTGTCAAGATGCCCCCATTCCGTCTTTTTTGCACAAACGACGTTAGTATCGAATAGAAAATGACCATGTGACCCTTGCTTTTGCTTGAAAGAAGACCGAAAAGCCCTTTGTTCACAAACTCCCTAATCAATACATTCACATACAAATCGATTTCTGCAGAGAAAGAAGAGAGAGAGGGAGGCGATCGTCGAGAACCGATCGTCGATTGTGAAGAACACGAAAAAGCTTGAGGTTTTGAACCGATCGTCGTTGCCAGTACACAATGTAAAAGAGTTTAATCGGTGAGAAGTTCTTTATTACGGCTTCGTAAGATTTCGACCTGCTTAAGCTTCAATAGTGTTATAAAATGTGTGTTAATGATTTTCGATTTTTTTCCATCTTTTTTCTTACAAATTTGTTTCTATTCTGTGTTTGATTTGATGAAATGTATGTGAAAATGGTTTTCTTCGTTTAGGGCTTTTTAGGGCTTTTAGGGCTTTTATGAGATTTGCAATGTTTATGGGTTTTTATTTGATTTGCAATGTAGGGATTTAATATGTTTAGGGCTTTTAATATAAATTTCTGATTTTATTTGAAATTTCTGATTTTTAGGGCTTTTATTTGAGATGTGTGTTTAGGGTTTTTATTTGATTTGCAATGTTTAGGGCTTTTATTTGATTTGCAAAATTTCTGATTGGAAAAAAAGGAATTTGTTGAAAATTTACGAATTTCTCATTTTTTGGGTGTTATTCATGAGATGTATACTTAGGATGAATTTCTGGTTTGTTGGGTTTTACTTATGATTGTTTAATATTAGTATAATTATAGTTTAATTTAGGGATTTCTTCATGTCTTCATATTTTCTTCAGTTAATTGTTGAGTACTGAGTTGATTTTTACATGATTTTTCTTCTTTTTCTTGCCAATTTGTCATTGTCATCATTATGATCACAGTATGGCTGCATTTCCTTATTTTGATTTAATCATGAACTACAAAGGGAAAGTGGGAAGAGTGTTTGATGTGGACCCAAATATGTATTGCTACATTGATGCCTTGAAGGATGTAACTGCAACAGTCCTGTCTCACATTTCTTGTAGTGAAGCAATAGCAATCACATTGCATTGTGATATGCCTGGTACTGACACAAGAAGATTAGTAGAAAATGATCTTGATGTGCTAGACATGTTTTATGTGCAAGGTAGGAGTAAAACAATTAACTTGTATGTAGACATAGAATATTCTATTGGAATGAGTGGTGGTGGACATAAAAGTGATGTTGGAAATGAAAATCATGGAGTAGATGCTGTAGATGTAGAAACAAGACTACTACCATACTGTAGATGTAGATGAAGAGTACCATGAGGACAATGTTTATGGGTTTAGTGATGAGGATAGGGACTGGCATGCAACTGGTGAGGATGAAAACCAATCAGATGACAATCACATTTTGAGTGATGATGATAATGAGTGGTCAAGTGAAGATGATGATGCTGAACTGAGTGATTACCAATCTGGTGATGATGAAGTGCCATATTCTACTACTGATGATGATTATGATGATGAAGCAGACTGTCTAGATGATGAAGAGATGAGGTTTCCAGGCATGAAGTATGATGGTACCTACAATGGGAAAGAGCCATATATGAATCAACATGGAGAAGTTGTATTGGAAGAAGGGATGATTTTTCCAGAAGTGAATAGTTTCAGGGCTACATTGAGGGACTATACAGTGCAAACTGGTTTCAAGATAGTAAGAGACAAAAATGAGAAGTCTAGAGTAACAGCCCATTGTGCTGCTGAGGGCTGCCCTTGGAGAATTCATGCATCTCCACTTCCAGATGGGATCACCTACAAGATTAAAACCTTAGTACCTACTCACACATGTAGCAGGATGAACACAAACACTGAAGCTACATCAGCTTGGATTGCTAAAAAAATGGTTGAAAGTTTTAAGGACAATCCACACATGGGCTTAGATACCATGCAAATGAAACTGAAAAAAATGTTTGGGATTGAGGCATCAAGAATGCAACTGTATAGAGCCAAAAGGAGGTGCAAGGAGGAGCTGGAGGGTGATCATGGGAGCCAATATGTGTTGTTGCCAACATATGCTAAGGAAATCAACAATACAAACCCTGGCAGCTTGGTAGTTATAAAGTATGACATACCCTCTACCCCAGTCTCAGAAGATGGAGAACAACCGCACCTACCATTCCTAAATATCCGGTGTTCCAAAGAATTTTCATATCATTTGATGCAATGAAAGCAGGTTCATTAATGGATGTAGGCCATTCATAGGGGTAGATGGTTGTCACTTGAAGGGTCCCTATGGTGGTGTTTTGATTTCAAAGATTGCCTTAGATGGAAATAATGGCTTGTTTCCATTGGCATTGGCGATAGTAGAGGGTGAATGCAAGACGCTTGGTCTTTTTTCTTGCACAACTTGAGAACAATGATAGAAGATGCACTACCTTCTAGACCATGGACCATCATGTCTGATCAACAAAAGGTACTTTACTGACATATTCCACAACTACTTTATTTACATAATTACAAATGATTCTGTAATTTTAAACTTCTAATGGTTAGTAATCTTTCATTGTTTTTGTATGCAGGGCCTTGATAAGATTGTGAGTGACATTATACCAGAGGCAACTCATAGAAGATGTTGCATGCACCTATATAACAATTTCAGAGCCAAATTTCCTGGTTTAATTTTGAGGAAGCAATTTTGGAGAGCAGCAAGGGCTTACAATCAGATGGAGTATGATCAGGCTATGCAAGCCATTAAGAACCTGAACAATGATGCTTTCATTTGGTTGCAGAAGGTTCCAGTTGAAGGAAGGTCTAGGCATGCATTTGATGGTAGGATTAGAAGTGATCACATCACAAATAACATGACAGAGTCCTTCAACAATTGGTTAGGAAATTTGAGAAGTCAGCCAATTTTAACTATGTTAGAGGGCATAAGGTGCAAGTTGATGGGTAAGTTTCAGATGAGGTACCAAAAGGCAATGCAATGGAAATCTAATGTCACATTGAATGTGAAGAAACAGCTTGAGGTCACACTGAAATGGTCAAGGACTTGCACAGTGGAGTATGCAGGAGGCAATGAGTATGAGGTGAAGGATAATGAGGGGGTTAATCATATTGTCCATATTGGGGCAATGACTTGTGCATGTAGACAGTGGGAAGTATCTGGTCTTCCATGCAAGCATGCTGTGGCTGCAATTTCTCACAGTAGGTTAAACATAGAAGAATTTATCCACCCTTACTATTCTAAGGCAACTTACTTGAGAGCCAATGGTGGAATGATACATCCCATCTTGCACCATAGCATGTGGACACTTATACTTGGGGACCCTTTACTACCCCCACCATCAAAAAGGTTGCTGTGAAGGCCAAGGACTTCAAGAAAGAGAGCGCCATGAGCCACCAATGAACAAGTCGCACTAAAAGGTCTAGTACCTTGAGATGCAAATGGTGCATGCAATTTGGACACAACAAGAGAACTTGCCAAAGAGGTCCAGTCAGGGGTGAAGCATCTGCTGCTGGTAGGGGCAGTGGCACATCCAGTGGTAGAGGCAGTGGCAAAACTGATGGCACATCCAAAGGGCAGAGGCAAGGTAAAACCGCTGGTAGGGTAAGGTGGCAGATCTGTGAGTAGGGGTAGAGGTAGAGGCAATTCAAGTGGGAGAGGTAGTTCAGCTAAGAGGGGCAATGCAAGTGGTAGAGGCAATTCAAGTGGGAGGGACAGTTCAGCTGGGAGGGGAAATACAACTACAAAAGGAAGTCCAGCTGGGAAGGGAAGTCCAGGTGGGAGAGGCAAGGGCAAGGCCAACCATGCACAAGTAAGTTTTTTCTATTTGTAGTGGACATTACATTTGTGATTTTTATTTGTTTTCTATCAATTTATGATATTGATATGCATATTTATTACCTTACTTTGGTTTTCAATTTAGGATATTCCAAGAGGGACCCCAATGCCTCGCCGAATGTGTGACACAGTTACACAACACCATGTTAGCTAAAATGTTGATATTTTGGGTACAAGGTATAACATAGGTTGAAGGTATAAAATATATGTTGCTTTCTCAGTATAGTTAGTGAGGATCATGTTCCACTTTTTGTATTTTTGTAGTGGACATGCAATGCTAAGAATAGCAATATGATGATGTGGCCATTTTTGTTTTTTGTAGTGGCCATGAAGCATTTTATAAATACTCATTTTGGGAATGTACATGCTGTAATTGCATAGACTTGACAAATATGGTCCATGCAATGATGTAACTGAACATATCTGATAGGAATGATGTAAGTAAACTACTTTAACATATTTGACAACAACCATGATGTAATTAAACAGGTGCATATTTATGGAATGGTTTTACTTGATGTTTAGATGATGTAATGGAATGGTTTTTATGTTTACAGGTCATTACAGGGCCATTACATATTGTCCATTCTGTGTCATTACAGGTCATTACAGCGTTAATCATATTGTCTATATTGTCAAATGAGATGTGCATATTTACATAATGCTGAAATAACTTCATCATATTTACATATGGTCCATTACATATTGTCCATTACAGGTCATTACAGGGTCATTACAGGGTTAATCATATTGTCCATATTGTCAAATGAGATGTGCATATTTACATAATGCTGAAATAACTTCATCATATTTACATATGGTCCATTACAAAACATGCTGCATTACAAACATAAGTCTATGACAAAATATTACAAAACCTTACATCAGGGCCATTACAAAAGGGCCATTACAGGGCCATTACAAAACATTAGGTAAATCATTACCATTACATTTTTAGAGCAACCATTAGGGAAATCAAACACATCACAAAATTCATGATCATTATCATCTTTATAAATCCCATGTTTGCTTCAAGTACTTGCATCCTTGTTTGCATAGCCCCCATTTGGTTCATTAAATTCATTGCAGGACTTTCTTCTTCATAGGATAAAGTGTGTCTGTTAACAGTTGTTTGAGTGTCTTCCATCATTATTTCTCCTCCAACAGATGAGTTTACTGGTTTGCACCACTCCCAGAATCCCGCATTTCCCATTTGGGCATAAATAATACAATTTGCCTCTGTTTTTTTCAGATTCAGTGACTTTTATTGTTGCTTTGCTCCCACAATAACAGATCTTGCTTCTATATTTCATCACCCCTCCTCCATTACTTGATGATGATATATCCATCCAATGAACCTACATTCATGAAATGTGACAGTTATAATGCATTTTCAGGACATATATGGATGGGACATACCTGTGTTTGTGCTTCATTTCTCAATAATGGATCATAGTTGTAATGTATTTTCACATGCAATTTTTTTTTTTTTTTTAAATAGGTAATGTGAGTGGGAACATATGTGTTGTGCTTGTGCTTCATTTCTCAATAATGCATCATACTTATAATGCATTTTCATATGCAATTTTTTTTTTTTTTAAATAGTTAATGTGACTGGGAACATACCTTTGTTGTGCTTGGCCCTTTCTTCTTTATTTTGTTCTTCAGTTTTGGTTGCCTTTGTAAAATTTTCTCTCTCACTTGGATTTACTGAAGCTGGAGACTAGCATTTGCTATATATAGATGGCTTGAGGGTATTATTGGCATTTAATTGTTTACATTTGATGACATAGGCAGGGTCTGTTAGGGGTTTAAACTACATCAACTTTTGGGGGCATCTTGACAATGTCAGGTAAAGTAGGGGGTGTTACTGTAATTATTCAAACTACAGGGGAGGTCCCTGTATTTGTCAGAAACCTCAGGGGAGGTAAATGTAATTTACCCTTTTTTTAAGTACTAAACATTACATTCTCTTTCTCGGATGAAATACGCTGTCCAATGCAATCAGCTCTTGCCACGTTTCTATAATGCAAATAGACTAGCTGTACGGCTGAATTCAAAGTAAAAATATTGAAAAATATAGCTCCGTCTAGTTTAATTTTTTAAACGAGTTTTGAGATTTAAATTGTATTTTATAAAATAAGTTAAAAAATTTTAAAAATAAAAATTTATTTAGTTATGAGTTTTAAAAATATTTTTGAGGTGATTTGTAATTTTTTTTTAGTTGAATATACGATTATGAGAAAAAATTTGATTGATTGATGTGTTAAATGTGAGAAAATGAGAAAGAAGATAGAAAAAATAATTGATTTATTTATTATTAATAATAAATTTTTTAAAAAAAAGGAGAAATAAGAGAAAATTGAGTTTTGAATTGTATTTTAAAAATTAGATAAATTATACTGACATCCTCTAAGATTTTTGTTTAATACAGATCCTCCCTTCACATTGAAAAATTATATTTACCTTATGTTAGATTAAAATGACATATTTGCCTCTTAACTTTTATACATATAAAATAATACATATATTTTGTTAAAAAAAATTAGTGAAACATCCCTCTCTAATTTTGAATTGTAGGAGAGGTCCAAAATATTTTTTTTTTTATTAACTAAAGTCTCTCAACATTTTCACAGAAAAAAATTTCACCCGACTCAGAGAAATTTTGAAATTTCTCTCGTATGATTACAGAGAAATTTCTTTGTGAAGATTAAAATTTCTCTGAGTTGGACAAAATAACTCTGTAAAAATGTTGAGGGTCTTAACTATTATAAAAATATTATATGTCATTTTTTTTATAAAATCTTAATACTAAGAATCTTAAAAAAATTTATGTATTTTATTCATGTCATTTCAAGGGAAATGGTTTAACTTATACAAAAAATTGAGTTTATTTATTTTTTGTGTTTTTTTATTTTTACTGAATTTTTTTAATATTTTAAATAATTTATTTTTTATACTTAAGAAGTATAATATTTTATGTGTGTTTTTTTAAATTCACCAAATACAAAATATATATATATATAAATACAAAAAATTCAATATATTATCTTATTTTGTTGTATTCAATGAATTTTTAAAAAAAAAAATTGTATAAATTTTAGATTTTTTAAATATATCTAGATTAAATTGATCTAATTTAGATATAATTGTGGAAATAAAAATGAAAAATATTCATATATAAAAATTTATACAAAAAAAAAATCATAAAAATATTATAATAGTGATATTGTTGTAAATATAAATAATATTTATGGTTGTTTTTATTTTAAAGTGAAAAGTCATCATTAAGCTATATCATTGTGTTTGATATAAAATTTATGTTTGTATATCATCACTCAACAAAAATATGTTCAAGTAGAATTTAATGATGAAAAGTTGTAGAATGTAATCATGATGATAAGAAGAAGAACTGGTAAGAAATATGACAAGATATAGGACATGATATCAGCAATCTAAGAGGTTATTTGTAATGAGATTACAAATCTCAAGGAAAAGAATGTAATTTTTTAAATGTGAAAGGAGGATCTGTATTAAACAGAAACTTTAGAAGATGTCAGTGTAATTTACCTTTAAAAATTTGTTAACCAAGCAAACCTTTTTATTTTTTGATCCAAATCATGTTTTAAAATTTCTCTCAAATTTAACTTCATCACGAAGTCTCGTTTTTTACTTTTTAGTTATTTTAATTTAATTAAAAAATTGTATTGAAAATAAATTTTAATTTTAACTTTTTTTTATAATTAATGTGATGGTTGGGTGAGAAAAAAATAAAATGATTATAATTTGAATGTAACATTTTGTCTTATTGACTAAATTAATTTGTTTTGTCTTTATTGACTAATTTAGACCTCGTTTGGGGACTAGCTGGTTTAGCCAAAAAGTTACTAAAAAAGTCAAAAAGCCAACAACCCATATCAAAAATTCAAAGATTCTCTTTTCTCTCTACTTTTTGCACATCTTTTCATAAAAAGTCAAAAAATCATTCCAAACACTTTAATTTTTTTTAGCTCATATTTTAGTCAAATAGCCAAAAGTTACTAAATTAGCCTGTTTCCAAACGAGTAGCCAAAATAGCTCATGTCAGACGAAGCTTAATTTGAATCGTTTTTTTATAAGGCTCTATATATGTCATCTACCAAAAAAAAAAAACTCAGGCTCAAGATCTATTTATGAAGGTTTTAAGCCAATAAATCCAAACTTAAATCTTTTTAGATCAAAAAGACATTATGTCTAAAACGATATTTATCTGTTTAGAACTTACTTATCTATTTAAATGTTATTTATTTGTCCAAAATGTAACATATCTGTATACATATTACTTATCTGTTCAAATGTCACCCATTTATACGCATGTGGCATATCTATTTACTTATTTATTCAATATCACCTATCCATTCACCTCACCGCTGTGACTACCCCCCCACTGTTGACTTTTCTAACACCGACTTTTCAACAAGTATCCTTATCGTCAAAAAAATAACCCTTAAACCAAATAAATAACATGACCCATTAGAATGGACTTTTCACTAATTAACTTAAAAGAAATTAAATTGATTAATCTTTTTCAGTTATGTCAACTTGTTTGGAACGTAATCAAAGTTGTCCCACTTTACTGAGATATAGAACCTTTGTATTTCTCCCACACACAAAAAGAAAATACAAACAAACAAACATTGTAATGTTAATATACTTTAACCGTGCATATGGTTTTGAATCTCAAACTGAACCTAAATTTTGTAAAGAAGAAAAGATCTAGCCGAGTGTTGATTCACATATGTGCACACCACCCCCGTCACCTCGCCCCAGTTCCTGTCTCTGATTTACACCACATTTGTTTTTTGTTATTTCGTTAGAGAATCACACATGCTAGTACACATAAGATTATACAACATTAACAGGCAGGGCCAAAACCCAGAGTCAAGATCCCCTCCTTGACTTTCCTCCTTGACTTCCTACTTGGGGAGCCATTAGGTCCACTTTTAAGCTCAATTTCTATAATCCGAACCGTTCATATTTTAAAATTTGTTGATTATATCATGTCTGTAAAAAATTAAATTGATCAGATATCAGAAAATATATGCTCTGATCATCGAACTAAAAACCATTTTTTTAAAAATTTAATAAACAATTTTCCGGACACATGCTTTTTGATATCCGATCAACTTGATTTTTTACAAGTATAATATACTTAACAATTTTAAAATATAAACGGTTCGAATCATCGAAATTGGATCTAAAAGTGAGCCCAATCATCCAACAAGTAGGAAGTCAAGGAGGATAGGCAAGGAGGGGATCCTAATTCCAAAAGCCAAGCATATAAACTGAACCCATCCCAACCCTTTCATTTAAAACTCAAATCAACAAAAAGAAAAAAAAAAATTATAGAAAATAAATAAAATGAAAAAATTAGCAAGGCTTAAAAATAAAGTATAGCCATCGAGGGGTTGTGTAGTTTGGTATCCAACTGTAATGAAGCAACAAAAACCAGAGCAAAGTCAGAACCTTGATAGCTAAGAAAAAACATGATGTTGATTTTTGATCTACAATGCATGTCATAACTAATTTGAGTCCCTTTCATGTACTGAAGAAATTACTTTAATATCTTTTATCCTTCCAACAAATAAATAAATATTATAATTTTATTTAACCTAATCTGCTATTAATAAGTTACACAAATACTAAAGAACAATATGAAATTGACTTTATGTACAAATATACACAGCTTCCTTCTTCCAACGGTACACTTTCTAGCCTTGAATTATCTTCTGAGATGATATCTAAAGAATTTGAAGAAAAAGAAAAATAAGGGGAGAAAACAGGGACCGATAGTCAATTAATACGGCAGAAGTTAAAAGCATCGAGTAAAGTTATGATACTAGAAATACAATCAACGGCGGTTTCTATGGGCAGGGACGAAATGATCATCCAACCAATTGCAGCCAATCTAAAACATGGTGACCAGTTATCTTAAAACAAAATGAGAGACTTACGTGTAGGTCTTAATAGGTATACTTATTATCCAATAAGTTCTATAATAATTAATGACATTTTTCATCAAACACTATTAAAGAACGTCACTAGTTATTAATTTTTATCGACAGTTTGAAAATTGTCACAAAAAATGTCGCTAATTATAAATTTTAGACACATTTTAAAAAATTCATCACAAAAAGTCATTAATTTTCAACTTTCAACGATAATTTAAAAAATTTGTCATAGAAAAACATCACTAACTATAAGTTTAACGACAATTATAAAAACCATGATAAAAAAAAGTTACTAATTGTTAATTTTATATGTAAAAATTCGTCACAAAAAATTATTGTGAACAACGATTTTATTAGTACTTATTTTCAACAAGACTTGATGAAAATTACGTCTAACTATTAGGACTTATTGGTAATTTACCCAAACAAAATAATATAAAAAAAATAAAAAAAGAATCCACATGTGGAGAGAGGGAATGGGACATGGCACAGAGACAATCAACTGAAGTCCAAAGCTGGTTTTTAGCAAAATTGATAAAAATCCAATTTCAACATGAATCAAGTCTGTTTCAGTTAGTACCTGAACCAGGTTGATATTTTGCTAAGCCAACAAAAACACGGAGGAACTTAGCGTTTTTGAGATTTTAGAGTCAGTGATTTCAGTGTTTTGTGTGGTTTTGATGTGTTAGATGTGAGAATTTTGAGTGTTATTGTGTTTTTTTTATGTTTTTGGCGTTTTGGATGTTTTAAATGTTTTTTTTGTTGTTTTGGAGTGTTGGAGGTGGTTTGGAGGTTCAGAGTTAGTGGTTTGGGAATTATAAGCCAACCTAGACATGAGTAACTCCTTACTTGGTGGGTCAGCGCCAGTACTGGGCCCATCGATGAATGGTCTCAACCATTTGAGGGAACAAAGCACTGACACTCTCATTGATGAGATCCTGGAAAAAATGTATGCACTCCTCATCATCCAGGTCCAACCGAAACTTCTCTTGAAGCTACAAGGATAATCACAAACATGGTCATTGAAAAATAAACAATTATGTTCCTTACAGAAACCAAAGCAAAGAAAAGATTAAAAAGAATACAAGCAAGAAATGAGAACAAGTCACCTTAAGAATGCCCTTTTCAGGATCGGAAGCTATGTCAGGAATATTGGAACCCGCCATAAGATGAAACAGGTTCAATATTAAGTTACTGGATTTTCGGAGGATGTTGTATGCTTCACAACAGTAGGACTTGAACCTGGTATAGTATTGGCTGCAGGAGAGAGATGTAAAATTGTAAAAAACTAAATAGATCTAATGGATTTTGTATGGCTGACAGGGCATAAACATTAAGCACCAAAAGTGTTAAATAACTACTTCCAAAAGAGTTGAAATTACCTTTCTGCTCCACCCATGGCCTCGACCATTTCTTTGCAAAGCTTCATTGGTGGTGGAAATGGCTTTGGATCACGACCCAAAATAAAACCAAAATCAACATGGAAAAGGCGACCATCATCCCTAAGGAGAAGATTATCAAGGTGCCTATAGACCATGAAGATTAATGGATCAAAAACTGCTCCACAATTTAGTACATGAAGAATGGTAATAATCATCCTTCGACCCCATATGTGACAACTGAAACATATGTTTGATATTTGGTAAAACCAACACACAATAAATCTGTCCCAAATGTGTCGCATAAAGCTATTGCTGCATCAATACACACACCATTTTATGAAGCTGTCCCAAAAGCTAAACTGCCTCAACAGAGTACTTGTTGGGGTGTTTTTAGCCACCCTAAAATTTCATTTTTGTTGTAATTACACGACTTATAACTAAAATAGAAGTCTGTGGACAAGAAACAAATGGCATATGCATTAAACTAGATGTCAAATCACCTGTCTCCAATTCCCAATATGTATGTGATAACTGAATAACCAGCACAGCTTTTTATAAATGTTTCGAGACAGGTGGCTGTAATTCCAAATGGTCCTTCCTCATCAGGGTGAAACTTCTGCAGATAGCTTATAATACTTCGATGCTCTGAGAGAATCTGGAAATCAAAAGGATTAACCTCTATTAAACCCATTGCAAGATGGCATTTGCCACAATCCACAACACAGCTAAAACCACACCCAGTTTAATCCTCATTTGATGACATTGTAAGAAATCACAAACACTGTGATCAGACACTGCAATTTAACCTATCTGGTGGCACATGCAATTATCTAGGTGAATTAGTTACAAAGCCACTCATTCATCCTCAACAGATTTACATCATACAAAAAATTTAGAACCCGTAAACCTTTCATTTTTAATGCAACTAATACTCCTCAAAGTAATCAATATTCCTCGTAATATAAATTTATAACAGAAACAGAATGCCTAAAAGTATTCTATTAGTGTAACTTTCCTCTCAAAGCCATTTTCCTAATGAACTAGAAATTCACAAGACATAGTAGCACAAAAAAGTAATTTGCATAGATGTGAGTAGGCCTTCAGGGATGAACAACTTAATACGTCAAGCAAAGAAAAAACAAATCATGTCATCCTTGAAATTGAAAGTTTGATTCCACAAGACCAGGATACTTGAAACTCAAGATTTCAAATATTTGAGAAGCTAAATAACAATAATCATTTTATGAAGAACTAAATGCATGTCAACCGAATTAAGCATAATGATGCTTTGCAACTTAATTATCAATGAGAGCTATGCAAACGGTAACTATAAGCTGTGACTCACTTGCACTGTAAACAGAAGCATCTCATACCTGTGCTAAAGAACTAGATGGTATAAATTCGAACATGCCTTCATCATGTCCAGTTGCTAGCACCCTGTATGGAGTTAAGTGCAGATCAAGATTCTCCAGTTTAAGCAAGCGATCCATAAGCGATACCATTTGAACAACCTACAATGACCACAATCAATATATCAAATCAACTGAGAGACAAAGGAGGGGAGAAAGAAAAGACCTACATCTATTGAACAGACTACTTAATCTACCAACTGGTCTTGCCGAAGATCATCTCCTTTCTTGAATATGATTTTGCAACTCCCACCATTTGCCGTCCGAAAAGTCAGGCGCAAAGGATGCAATGCACTTTTAAAAATTGAAGATTCTGATGGAACGATACCCGTGATGAGGACGCCTGGTGACAAAGGTGATCGTATTGGCTGAAAACGTAAGAGACAAACATGTTCAGTGTTATTTACATTCAAAGACAGTATCAGTAATTACATGGTATGAACTAACCAAATGTCAAAATAACAGGTAAATTGAAAAACACAAATTCAGCTAATAATAATATATGATCAATGGAAAAGGAGCTTCATATCCTAGAAATACCTCTTCAAAGTAAGTAAGTTCACTAAGAAGACCGGAAAGAAGCTGCCTAAGCTTTTCAATCTTCTTATGGGTTCCACCTCGGACATTTCTTACATCTCTCATTATAGAACACAACTGAGCAGTCAGTTCTGTCTGGCGCACCAAACTCTGCCACAGCTTAAATCCGTCTTCATCTCCACTGCCAGCAACTCCCAACTGTTAAAGAGTAGACTTGATCACTGAACTGCAGTGACTAAATCAAACATCTCAGAGGCTTTCTTTTTGTATATATGTTTTTTTTTTTTTTCTTTAGATGTCTGAACCTATTTCTGAACTGTACTGCACGTCTGAACCTATTTCTTTAGATGTCCTCATTTTTATTTTAGGCCTCGTTTGGGAACTCTCTCTTTTAGCCAAAAAGTCAAAAAGTTACTAAATTAGCCAAAAAGCCAACAACTCATACCAAAAAGTCAAAGATTCTCTTTTCTCTCTACTTTTTGCACATCTTTTCGTAAAAAGCCAAAAAGTCATCCCAAACATACTAGTTTTTTTTTAGCTCATATTTTAGCCAAATAGCCAAAAAGTTACTAAATTAGCCTGTTCCCAAACGGGGCCTTAGTCAGCATGCTTGATTAAAGAAGATCAATTACAGCCCACAGATTATTTTTGCTTCATGCACCAAAACATAAAAGAAAATGATCCTCATTATCTCATAACAACAGCCACAAAAAATAGAAACTTGCTTCTTCAATGCTCATCATAATAATGCAAAAAGCTAATTGTAGATTCTAGCATGCAAAATTAAGTCAGATGTTTCAATACTTCCATCCATGTTGCAGGCAAAATTACATATGCATTCCACACTTCAGGTTAGCTTCCAAATCTTTTCTAAGACACCTGGCTTTAGGTATATATAGAGGGAAAATAACATATATTTGCAATGCAGTGAAATAATAAACGTTTTGAATAATATTCCATACCCCAAAAAAAGAAAAAAGAAAAAAGAAAAAAAGAGGCTTTGTTTAAACTAAGGCAGACAAAAAAACACATCTCACAATAGTCCCAATAATCCATAAATGCATGGCATCATATAAATAAAATACTCAATTCATGAGCTATTGGGAAATGAGAATCACAGACCTTCATCATATTTTCCTCCAGAATCTCATAGGTACAATAAAAACGTTTTGCATATGCATGATCATGAAGTTCAACTGCAACATACCACCGGAGAAAGCTAGCCAACTCAATGTTGCATAATGCTGTCAAATTTTAAAGAGAAATTTCAGATTGACATCAGTAAGCAAACCACAAAACAATATAAATTTGGCACTTGAAAGTTATTTGATGTAGATAACAGCAGGCGTACAGCGTTGCACAAGGAAATGAGAAAGGCGAGATTTATCAGAACGCTCAAACCGAAGAGCTTGAACTAGTTGAAGTAAGTAACAATGAAGCTCTTCATCATCAGCTCTTTCCAGAATACTGACAGCATATGCACGGACCTGTTAAGAAGGCATATTATAATAGTCTAGGGCGATATTTACAATATATCCACAACAGTAAAAATGTAATTTAAATTTCATCAGTTGAACTGCAAAAGGCACTTCCTAGTTTTAGTAAAGATCAGGAAGTACAATTTTTCTTGTCCAATGATCATCATCCCACATCCAATAATGCCATGGCTCTTTTTCTCGTTGACATTATAACAACAGTGTCAAAAGTGGTTTGAACACATGGTGATAACTTTGGACACTAAGAATAGCATAACGGTGAGATGGTTGATTTTTAGTTGAGCTAAAAAATGTAGGGTAATTTTAATGAGCAGGGAAGGTTACAGGGTGATAACTTTGGACACTAAGAATAGCATAACAGTGAGATGGCTGATTTTAGTTGAGCTAAAATGTAGGGTAATTTTAATGAGCAGGGAAGGTTAGAAGAGTGCCTTGGTAGCAACAGCCAGTCTTTCATGTGTGATTACATGTAAAGAATCTTTACAATAATAAGTGATGTGTGATAAATAACACACATTTTTGATATATTGAAAAGAAATGCATGTACTATATGAAACCAAGAAACAACAAAAGCCAATCTTTGTGCACTAGTAAAAGTGGGTTTCATCAAGTGAGAGAAAATGGGTTTAGTTTGAGAACAGCTACTGTATGCAAAAGGCCCAGTCTATATTTAGCCCACAGCACCAAAATTGGTGGAACAAACACTAGGTGATGGCAGAAGATTTTCTAATGCAGTTTATCACTCATTTTCCAATTTACGTTTCTATGGCATGAAAACTCTGAAGGACTTCCAGGAATCTCCTCAAGGAATGGGATAGAAAATGTGAAGACATGGAATGTATTTGGTCTGACACAATATGCAATGTGGTGGATGATTGCAATCAGATACTTGTGTCTGCTAACCAGTGTTTTACCTGTGAAGCTCAGAAATAAATTCCTTTTGATTAAAGATTTTAAAAACTTGTGAGAGAAGAACATTGAAAAAAGCAATAGCAACTCACTAAAACCAACTAGGGATTAAAGAGGAGTGTAGCCTAAATGACTGTAAATAAATATGAAAATTATCTACCCTATGGCAACTATATCATTCAAAACTTGTTGAGAAGTTTCAAAAGAGAGGGCATCTTCATCCACCTTTCAAAAGGGCCCCACTGGTTAAGAGGTTGACTGTTTGTTACAATAATAACAAGGTCACATCACAGGAGCCCTTGTGCTATATAATGATCTGTGAAACCACGATTTGAGGTGGAATTTAAGAAATGAGTCCTGAATATACATCAAAGACATTTTCATACTCAACCATGAGCCACAACCCAGACATTGAGGCTAGTTGGAAGCACAACACTGTTTCAACAATTTGGTATTCATTATAGATATTATTCATGCAACATTATAGACATTGGATGTGGATAAACTAGAGATCGCCGTTTTTTATTTTCAGGATGTATTAGCTACAGTGAAGAAACAGATTACTTAAATTGACATGAGTTTTGGAAAGCATAGCTAGTCTCTAGATGGGCACAGCTCCATGAAATTAAACATGCTTCCAAGTCGAAGAACTCAAATCTAGAGACAGTTCCACACCTTACATTATAAAGGAAGTACTTTTCATAAAAGGCAACACTTGAACAAAATTTAGAGTGACCACCATGATCATCTAATCTGTATAAGCAACCAACTTTTCTAATAAGGGGTCAAGAAGGACAGTGAAATGACCTTCAAGGCTTCAACTGTTATTCAAGGCATCAAAACAAACAAACAAAAAAAGAGGGGGAAAAAAACACAAATCCTATTTTCTTAGAAAATGGTACAACTCTGAGTGCAGGAAATGAAGAACAATAAGAAGTTTTCTCCTCGTTGTCTTTTCCTTTTGGCACCCCACCAACACTATTCTCTTTGCTGTGTTGATGCAGAATCTCTGCCAACTGAATTCCTTTGCTGATATCAGTTATGCAGTTCAGTTATTTAGTTGAGATATATGATGTCAGTACATCCTTAGACAATGCACAGATGCATATATCTCATCTAGAGTCAATACATTCTTAGACAACACACACATACACAAACACTTGCATGCATGCATATATGTATAGTGCTGACCTCTTCACTTTCAAAAACAGGTGATAGAAGCTCCAATGCATCACATACATCAATTGTTTCCCACCTTCCCATCAATTCTACTGCCTGCTTTGCTTCCTGCAAACAAATGAGCATACCATCCTCGGAGTTAATCAAAATATTAATATCAAAAGAGGCTGGATTAGGAATGATACAGATAAACATCAAAATGGAACTGTGGACTGCACTCATCACTTCATTCCAACATCTATCAATCATAGAAAGCATGTCAATTTATGAATTAAGTGATAAAAAGTTGACTTTTGTTTAAGTCAAGAGTAAAAAAGTACAATACGCGCTTTGACAAAGCACTAGACTCTGTCTCTAGCATAAAAGGAACAAAAGCACAGTAATGGAAAGCAAACACATCAATGGAAGTGGAACCGCCAATGAGAAAAAGAAGGTGTCATTAGGAAACAAAGCAATAAATAAAACCACAGTTCAGAATGAGCACAAGAAGCTCCTACCAGATCCTATTATTTCCTCCTGGCTCACCATACTAATTATGGAGTGGGTCAATCTTGATTCAGAGAATAAATAAATAAATGACCATATAAATGGAAAATGAAACAAAAACTCAGAATAAATTATGCTTAAGAGGATGAACATTATCAATAGTATTTTCTGTTTCGCAGATTACAAAAAATATAATCAAAGGTCCTTTCTGCTTGTGAGTTTAAGACAAAGATTAAATTACTCGTTTGTGTTTGAAAATTGAGGTCATATCAATTTACTTTTTCACAATGGCATTGGAAGAGACAATGGACAATTGCCAATTCACCTTTAAATGCTTTCTTTCTTTCTTTTTTTTAAAACAACTTTTGCATTGTTGAATTGTGAATCAGCATGTCACCACGATGTTATGTTTGGAGAAAAGCTATTGAACTTTGAAAATTACAGAGTTAGGGTCATGAAAAACTATAAAATATTTATAGTTTATTTCTTAGGTTATATAGCCAGTTCTAAACAGTCAAGATTTCAAACATTGATCTATAGACAAGGGAGATACACCAATCTGCTCTGAAATAAGTGCTGAGAATAGATACTGAAGCAACTTTCCACATTATCTAATGAATAAATAAACAAAGCGAGAGACAAAAAGCGAGGGATGTTATTGACTGATTTATCACATATCAGCATGTCAACCAACCAAGTTTATCATAAATAAGTACAAAAAACTGTTAACCACCCATTGAAACTAAAGGAATAAACTGAGAGGGAAGGGAATGGATTAAAAAGATAGAAACAAAGTCCTAAATCAAAAGGCAGCCAAGAACACAACAGTTACATCACATGAAATTTAATTAGTAACAAGAGATTCCAACTGCACAAGCTGGGTGGAAGAATCATGCAATGCTCTTATAGTTTGGCCCATGGAAAGGAATAATATAATCTGACAATAAAGAAAAAGAAAGAAGAAAAGAAAAATAACATACTAACCTGAACATCACTCCATTCAACACAACGGAGAAACTTTGTGAGAGCCCTCTTCTCTGACATCAATGAAAACGAATTTCCACAAGAGATGCCTTTCATCACCACTTAAAATCCTTGTTGGGGGTATTTTAATATTCTCTGTATTGACCTGATAGCCAAGGAAGAGATATCTTAACATAACCTTTGCTAACATAAATTTATCAGTTCAGATTTAAATTATGAGGCAGAGAACGGAGGAAGAGGAAGAGGAAGAGGAAGAGAGAAGATTTAGGTAGAACTTGAGAAGTTGAGCCATATTTTTGGTGAGGAAATTCTGCAAAATAATGCCTCAAGCCTGTAATTTGTGACACATGACAAGTATGCATGGTAGTATCCTTTTTTCTAATAGATAGTTTCCTATACGGAGGATTCATGACATGGTGTCTGAAAATCTCCACAATGACATATATATCATCATTATTTAATTATAGTTTTTTGGCAGCAAACATCTACTTTTGCAAGAAAACAGTATGATTTTAACCACATGAATTAAAATCACACATTTTACATTCCTTAGAAACCCCATCCCAAAACATTTGATTTTTCAAACAACATGTTTTACAAACTTGATAACTGTTGGGCTCAACTCTCAAGTGCTTTCACATCAGTCATTCAGTAGCTAAAAAAAATAAAAGATTTAGTTTCACACTTTTAATTTTATCCAATAAAACTAAAGAAAAGATTTGTTTTTCAGTTTCTGATGACTGGATTTTGGGCTTACTTCCTTTCACTGGAGCTTGGTTTAAGATCCCTGTCAATGATGCCACGGGTTAAACTCCTAGCAAGCTTTAGTTGCTTGTGCTCGGAAGGATTTATCTTGCCCACCTCCGGGTCCCACACAGTAACCAATTCATTGCTTGTAGTTATAGGAGATGGTATAAGGAAATTTGCACCTGACTCCTACATGTCCAACAATAAATAAATAACCAACAAAAACATGAAAAGAAAACAAAAAAATCAATCACTGGTAATGTATATATTACACGATTAACTTTAACTTCCAAATCTAGCCAAAAATATATATTTTAAAAGATCCGGGACTGATTAGTACTCAGTAAAATAGAGAAATAAAGTTTAAAACAAGATTTTGTGTCAAAAACATTATGAATAGACTTACCAGGCATATTTGCGAAATGTACCAGGGTGCATATTTTGTTGATGACATAGTTTTTAATTGATGAATTTAGAGTAGAGATTGATTCTAATTAGAACTTCAAGATCATACTTTACAATCTAAAATTTAAGGTTATGTAGGGCTAGTACATAATACATGGAGTATAATTTTAGCAAAATTACAAATAGGAATGAT
The DNA here is from genome assembly GCA_025200525.1 of Camellia lanceoleosa. NCBI lineage: Eukaryota > Viridiplantae > Streptophyta > Magnoliopsida > Ericales > Theaceae > Camellia > Camellia lanceoleosa. The sequence continues at coordinate 14,177,658 of CM045767.1, read as the reverse complement.
TTGACAGTAAAACTTGATAACTAGGCTATGCCAAGATTAACCATTTCAAATTTCTCATATCAATTACACATAAAAAGGAGAGGTTTAAGAAGATGCCAGCAATATCCTTACAAGTACAATGGATGGAATAGAAAAGTTTTTTCTGAGTCTTGCATGATCATGAAAATTCCCTCTGATTTGAAGGGTAAGTTTTATAAGTTCTGGTCAGCTATGTCCTATGGCTCAGACTGTTGGCTAGTTGGAAAACATGACCAAAAATGAGTGTAACTAACACAAGAATGTTAAGATGGATGAGTTGTATAATGGAGAAAGACCCAAACAAGAAATGAATATTGTCCTAGGAAGTAAGAAGTGGGAGGTATAGCTAACACGAGAATGTTGAGATGGAAGAGTGGTATTATGGAAAAAAGACCCAACAAGAAATGAATATCGCCCTAGGAAGAAAAAAAGTGGTGCCAAATTGTTTAAAAGAGAAAAGTTAATTGACATGGTTTTGACCATGTCCTGCACAAATCAACTAGCCCACAAACATGGAAGTGAGTAGGGCCAAGAAAAAGAACTTGATTGCTTTGGACTTCAATGGAAGATATTGCATTAGCAATCTAGAGAAGTCTTTTCTGAGTCTTGCATGATCATGAAAATTCCCTCTGATTTGAAGGGGAAGTTTTATAAGATCTAGTCAGCTATGTTCTATGGCTCAGACTGTTGGCTAGTTGGAAAACATGTCCAAAAATGAGTGTAACTAACACAAGAATGTTAAGATGGATGAGTTGTATAACGGAAAAAGACCCGAACAAGAAATGAATATTGTCCTAGGAAGTAAGAAGTGGGAGGTATAGCTAACACGAGAATGTTGAGATGGAAGAGTGGTATTATGAAAAAAGACCCAACAAGAAATGAATATCGTCCTAGGAAGAAAGAAGTGGTGCCAAATTGTTTAAAAAGAGAAGTTAATTGACATGGTTTTGACCATGTCCTGCACGAATCAACTAGCCCACAAACATGGAAGTGAGTAGGGGCCAAGAAAAAAGAACTTGATTGCTTTGGACTTCAATGGAAGATATTGCATTAGCAATCTAGAGAAGATGCATAAATATAGCGCCCCCAACAACACCCCCCCCCCCCAAACACCAATTATTTGGATTTATGCTTCTTGATTTGAGTTTGAGTATTCAGAATTTTGGAATCAAGTAGTAGAATAAACAAGCAAAATGCTAACTTGTCATGCACCAGAGGTTACAACAGAGATAATGTGTCAGCACAATCAAATTGCAGCTTTTACTAATAAATATGACTGAAAATCCACGAAAGGAAAAGCGCATATAGTGTTGAGACCTACTGTGTCTACTGCCATTATAGTAAATGTTTCGAGTATACTACCTCCGTCCCAAATTGTTTGTCCGGCACAAAAAACAAGAATTTAAAAATATTTTTGTGCCAAAATTTCAATTTTTTTCCACAAATTAAAAGTACTTTATGAGATCTTTTAACTGGTGACATTTTTTTGAAATTTCAGTACAAGAATATATTATTTTAAGTTATTGTATTCCGTGCCAAACAAACAATTTGGGACAGAGGGAGTAGATAGTAGTATATCACTGAAAATACAGGACACCATTGGTACACTGAAGTTTAGTGATTTGTGCCCTAGTGTTGCGCTACATGTCTAGTGACAGACCAGCTACAATTTCATATCAATAGTGTTGTACAACAACTGATTCCAAGGACTCATCACCTCAATATCGAACACAAATTCGGCAACAGTTTTAACATGTCTATTCTAAACGAGTGACAACCCTTTGTTTGTAACCCAAGCACACGCTTATGGCAAGTACTACATAGTAAGCCACAACTAGCTTAATTTCAATGCATTATAATTAAACCAAGAAGGCAAACAATTTGTCAAGAGAGTTGAGGACAGACAATTAATAACTCTTATGCCTGCAGACTGAGAAAACTCTACCTGAAAAACAACTCGATGTTCAAAACTGCAGAACTCAACCACGAGGTATAAACAACTTCCATTTCTACCACTTTCACGCTCCTTAATTTTGTCCATAGCTTTAAATGCAAGGCAGTCCAGCCAATCAACTCGTTGAATCTGTCCCCTTTCATACTTATTTACAAGCTTTTCCAAACGCTCCAACTCCCCACGTTCTTCCTTAGGAACCTAACAAATTGTGGTGAGCAGATGAACAGAAATTGTGGTGAGAAGATGAACAGAATCTAAGCATCAAAACATTTTTTAAAAAACTAAGCAAAAACCATGAAACATAAAAGTATTAACCCCAACAAAAAGTAATAGTTATAAACCTTTCCAGGAGTTGTTGTCTGTATAGATCCATCCGCCTCTTTTCTAGGCCAAAGCCTAAACTTATGCCTCCCTGTTTTGAGTTGTTTTTTTGTGTTAAAAAGACTAATGGTAGCCCCACCAATCAAACCCTCAGTTTTCCAAGATGAAACATCCCAAACCTGCAATTCCAGGAATATCACAACAAATTACAGCTTAGCACCAAGTGAATCCAAACCTAATGTAAAACAGTGAATTCTATCTTCAACTGTAGCAAAAGATATACGCCAAACAAGAAATGAGACAAAGGAAAGTTTCTCAACTCATGCACCAAATTGACTACTTTCTCAACAATAAATCAATAACAGAATGAGCAGTGAACAGAACTCAATTTTCTACATATGATTAGTAACATTTTAGTTATTACAAAAGCAAAGCATTATTATTAAAAATCAGACCATGCAATACAGATATACCTAGGAGCACATTAACAGAGAATGAGAACAAGATTAATAGTATAAGTATCCAAAGACAGTCATCTGTATATGTTAATGTCATGGAAACTCCCTGATACTACAGTCAATCATCAAGCATTTTTGCTCCAAGTAGTTTCCGCATTCCCAATAATCTTAACATAGAGATGGCCTAAGAAACATTGACACTTCTAAGAAGGCAATGAGTCATGTCGGACACTGACACGACACAACACTCGTCAGACACTTCCCAACACACACACATGTGTATGTGCTCACGTATAAACACGATGACAAGAAAGAAATACTAATAACTTACTGTTAATGCAAGTTGTGAGTTGGCAGTTAAGTCTCGATATTTTGTACTCAACGTAATGAGTTCATTCCAGCAATATGTCGGACCCACTGATTCTAACCTGCAAACATAAATGAGGAAGACAAGCAGAAAAAATTAAAAAAACCAGCCAATTCAAATTACTGTTTTCACACTACATGATATTTTGTGTAATTTCTAGTAGTTCAAAAAACTGATGTATAATATATATATATATAAGATGAGAGAGATGCATATTTTTATTTTTATTTTGCCCAACCAAATTGACATGGGAATTTAAGAATGAGATCAGCTAAACCTTGTTCTGGTGGGAAGCCCAAACGGTGCACCATCAATGTGCAATGCACACTCAACATATAGCTCCGGTCTTCTCTCCTCTATAGTAAAATCAACTTCAGCTGAAGTATTGAATTAAACACAATCATAAATACAAATTCTCATAAATGTGATGAATTGCAACATCATCAAAATATACTGTACCAACCCAGTAAAATTTAAACAACAAGATTCAGAAAAACTCATAAATTTCTCAAACCCTAGGTTGAAGTGCTCAAAGACCCATGAGACAGTTCAATTGCGATTCACAACCCAAACATAAAAATTCCAATGCGCGTTTAGTAAAAAAAATCAATTTCAGCTGAAGAATTGAATTAAACACAATCGTAACTACGAAAAGTAGTACAAGTGTGATTAATTGCAACATTATCAAGAGATATTGTACCAACCCAGTAAAACTTTAAACATCAAAATTCAGAAAAACTCATAAATTATTCAAACCCTAATAAGTTGGATAGGTCAAAGACCCATTAGACAGTTAAACTGTAATTCACAACCCAATTTCGAAAATTTCAATGAGAGCTTGAGAAAAGAAGTTACCTGAATTAAGGGGCTTAGTTCCTGGCATGTTTCCTTCAAGCCTCTCGACTCGGAAGGTCACTGGAAGATTGATATCACAAGACAAGAAGAATCGGAACTCGTTACTGCTCATCTCTGTTTTCTAGGGTTCAGGAGCTGTGACTGAGCATAATTAGGGTTTCGAATTGAAATTGACAAGGAAGGGTTTCGAATTGAGAACCATACACAAATCAATGAATTCGAAGGAGAGAGAGAGAGAGATTGTCGAAACGAGATTGAATCCTCTATGGTTCAGGGACGTTTGAATTTGAAATCAAGATGATCATTCTGGGCAAGGATTGAAGTACAAGCTAGCATAGACGTTTTCTCCTTTTAATTTAATTTATTTTTTTTTAGTTTTTTACTCTCTCTTACATGTGGCATCTCTTTTTTCATTTTTTTTTTTTTTTTTTGTTTTTTGCTTAAATTACATTTACCTCCTCTAAGGTTTTTGACAAATATAAGGACATCCTTTGTAATTTGAATAATTACAGTAACATCCTTTGTTTTACCTAACAATATCAAGATTCTTCCATTCTATTTATTTTGCACAACCGACGTTAGTATCCTATAAAAAATGACCATATTATCCTTACTTTAACTTGCGAAAAAACCAAAAAACTCTTTGTTCAAGACCACTATCATTGCCCATGATTGACCAACACAACCATGAACCCACTCTCTATGCTCCAAGTCAATAAGGACTTGGTCTCTCTCTCTCTCACATCTCACACAACTACTCTCTCTCTCACACATCTTCTTCCTCTCGCTACACAACTATACATATCAAAGGTGAGAGATTAAGAGGAGAGAGAGAGAGAGAGAGAGAGTGAAGAAAATGAAGCCATTGTTGTCAATCATCTTCTTGTTCTCTTTTGGCTTCTAATCTAAACCAGTCATAGCCATCCTCAAATAACACCTTCTCTGTAAGTTTCATCGCTAATGACTCCGCATACTTCGCCGCCGTCACCTACAACGGTATCCTAGTCTGGAAAGCTGGCGATGATTCCGGTGCTGTCGATTCCTCTGCCTTCTTCTAGTTCCTCAACAACGGCAACCTCCACCTCGTTAATTCCTTTGGCGTAGTCATCTGGCAATCCAACACCGTCACATGGCGTTTTCTCCGCTACCTCGACCCTCGTAACTTCGTCTCGTAAATTCCACTGGTTTGGTCCAGTCTACCTTTGATAACCCTACTGATATTCTCTTGCCTAATCAAAATTTCACTAGTAGCAAAAAATTTGAATCTGGGTTGTTCTCTTTTAGACTTTTAATCTCTGGAAATTTGACTCTCCAATGGAATAACTCGATTGTGTATTGGAATTTGAGTGTGAATTCGTCGATTAACTCAATTGAGTATTGGAATGTGGGTCTTTGACAGCCTCCAAGAATTATTAGGCACACATCTAGAGAGAGTGTGTCATGGTTTAGAACATCCGGGGTATTTGTTTTTTTCAGTGAATTTGGAACAAGAATAATGAAAAGGAAAGAGAGAGAAAGAGAGATTCATGGTTTAGGGCATCTGGGTATTTTTTTTTAGAGGGGTGAGGTTAGTTTATTACCTTTTGACAGTTGACATAGGCAGCCAAGAGGCAGTGGTAGTGAGGATGAGCCATGATCTTAGCCCTGACAGATGAAAAGCCACCATCATTGTTGTTGTTATGGTTCTCCATAAAGTAACAGCCTTAGTTTGTGTTGTTATTGTTGTAGCTGGTTTGGCCGTGAATGTGATTTTTGTTGTTGAGAGATATTAGAAGAAATAGGGTATTATTGTTGTCAACATTAGAGTGAGAAGGAGGCATCATCATCATCATTGGACATAGTCTATTACTGTTCTCTCCAAAACCCATCAAACATGAAGTCCCACTAGAACCCCAACCTCCCTCCATTAACCCTTCTTTTTCTCAGTATCTTATCTTTCTCCTTTGATCTTCTTCTCAGCTTTTCTATATAACCCTAAACAATAACCATCTCTTTTTCTCTCACACACAAGCAAGGGTAATATGGTCATTTTTTATAGGATACTTATATCGTTTTGTGCAAAATAGACGGAATGAGGAAATCTTGACATTGTCAAGTAAAGCAGGGGAGGTTACTGTAATTATTCAAACTACAAAGAAGGTCCCTGTATTTGTCAAAAATCTCAGGGGAGGTAAATGTAATTTACCCTTCTTTTTTTCTCTCGCTCCTGGGGTGCATACTATTCTCTCATACTTTTAAAAAATTCTACAGTAATAATAGAGACTCTACAAAATACAACCCCACAACCTCAAAATGATTTGAACTATTCATTTCACTATTAGACACAACTCTAAAAAAAAAAAAATTCAAACACATCAATGGTCAATACATCAGTGAGGGTCATGGGATCCTCTTTTATAGGGGTCCCAAACATTTTACATACACTTATATCTAATTAACTAAAATCTAATACGTAAATTTTTTTTACATAATCCAATAATCTATAGAATTTATTTTATTTTATTAATATTAAAGATTATTTTTATTTTTTCATCTACCTTATTAATGTCTTATGCATAATTTATATTGAGTTTTCTACTTGACATGAAATTTTTATTATGAAACATTTATATTTAATTGAAATTTTATATATACTATAGAGAGATAAAAATTAACTCATATGATGTGGGCCCACCTAATGCATACATGGATATAGAATTAAGATAATAAAATAATACCTTACAATATAACTTGCCAAGTTGCTCTAGCATACCTGCATCAGATGAATTTTAAATCATACAAGTGACTCATTTTCATTTGACGAAATTGATGGCTTAAGCTCACTGAGCAAAATGAGTGGCAAGTTAGCCTATATAAAGGGATGTAATCTTCAACTCCTGGAAAGGTATGCCTAAACTATTCTATTTACTTATTCAGTTTGATTTAGATATATGTTATCTAACCTGATCATCGGAATGTCCTCCGGCCAACAACCGCTGGTCGGGAGGCACTAACTGTTTATTCTTTTTGCAGATTCAGAACGATGCGACTCAATTCTTTGTTAATCTCTTGATTAATATATGTGGAATCATTTATGCCTCCACAATTGGTGCCGTCTGTGCGAACAAAAGAGATTAACTAAGAAAATGAGAAAACATCGTTATGAATTTCTAATTTATAATTTGCCAATCATCATCATTATAATCAATCATTGTCACAATTATAATATGTTCTTTTATTAATGTGTGGTCTGTTTTCCGAGCCTCATGACTAATAATAATATCAAATAGCAATATTGGTTTACTGAAAAACATTATCAAATTGTTTTCTTGCAAGAGTTTCAGCAATATGATGTTTTAGATGACCCAGAGCAACCAAAATTGATTGGCACCCATAACGAGCTAGCCTCTTCTCAGCGTCGATCACCGACAGAGAAAATACCCTCACTATTTCCCAAACATTGAAATGAAAATACCAGCAAGCTTCCAAAAAAAAAAAAAGGTCTTCATCCCTCTCTCTAATATATGCTAATATATATATATATATACACATATGATGATGAAATTTGCATAACTTTGTTTGTCTAATATTTATAATTAAATTTATGAACATTGCAAAACGGTACAAACTTGGAACATTCGTCAACCAGTTGGTCAACTTTCTCTCTAGAATATTATTCGACAAAGCTAGGCATTGCTCCTTGGTATAACACCAACACCTTTGTATCATCTCAGCAACAAAGACTTGCTGAGCCAAAAACAAAGCGACAAGCAAAGCGACCAAGTCCAATGGAAGCAACGAGCAACTATTATTTCATCCTAGATATTTTTTGCTGAATAAACATCATATTGAAGAAGGTTCATTTGCATCTAGCAGCACAAACTCTTCACACAGAAGAATTGGATGATTATCAATAAAACCTAGCTCAGCAACACCATAACTCATACAAGATTGCTCGGCAAAGACACAGCTGCAACTCAGACAAGGCTGTTCGGCAGCGTTACAACCTCTCTCGACAGTGCTAAAGCCCGGTTCGATGACGCTCCAACTTACACAATTGCTTCAAAAATTTGTTCGGCAAGAAACTTAATAAAGTTGTCAATCATGGTCCGAGCAATACAATGAAACGGTGAATGTTACAAAGATAAGTTTATTTCACCATTTTGGTCGACCAAATATTCCGAGTTATCCTAGATGACTTGATATGATTGTTCGGATTGTTGACCAAGTATTTCGGCAAAACGAAGATCAAGAAGAGTTGCTGACCAAGGGATTCGACAAGCCAAAATCCAAGATAAGTTGTCCCCAATTCTATCTCTCTAAACATATATTCTCTCCAAATTATGAGCATAAACTTTTGTTATATATGCTTGAAATTAGGAACTTTGTGAAGGTTTTTGCATGTACACTAGCAAATTGGATCATCTCTCTCTAAATTGATGTTTGGCAAATTAATGGTCGTAGGTCTACCGAAAACATTATTTCGGCAACCATAAATATAGTCGGCACCAAAAGTACATTTTGCCTATGATTGACAACCAAAAAAAAATTCAAATATTATTATTTACAAACTAAACTGATTTATAGCCCATGAAGCTCTTGGGCTACACGTCGTCTCGAGAAGGCATTAACCGATCAAAGAACATTTGGCAATTCTACTTGTATGATTGGCACAATTAAAACAAGAAAACCAACACATTATAATACTCATGCATATAGTCCTATCAATAATCCATTGATCTAATAACTTGCCATAAGAAGTTTTAACTAACCACATCTTCGGAGGCCTACTATCGCTCTTTTTCTAATTTTTTTTTATTGTTTTATGCATACACATACATGTAATTGTGTATTTATGAAACTTAGATCATTGAATTGATTTATAATTGTTTAAGTAAAATAAAATTTAAAAAAACAGATACTGTTTATGGACTCACAATTGGACAATTTTTTCACACCAAGGAAATGCCTAATAGCGAGGACCAAACAAATAACTAATTGATAAACATCTTAAGTTGCAGGAAAAAATCACTCCAATCACGATGAAAAACGATTAGTAATACCCTCAGCGTAAGAGAACTAAAATGGTATGGTAATGCTATATTGACCACTCATTCGGCCTAAACTCACCAAACAAAGTGGAGAACTATTTTGAAGTATACAACCATGGTATATCGGCAACTCCATGGCTCACTCAGTGGCATCATCAATATCATCTCGGGAGTTCTAGACAACTTGGTGTCAAAGATCAATTTTGTATTTTGCCAAAAAGGTAGTTAGCATAAACACTACCTTCTCAAACCACCACAGGGACAGTGAAGGCCGGGCCACAATGTCGCCAACATTCATTGCTTGGCAAACATGCAAAAAAGTAGCTTAGTGACTTTGTTAGGAATGCAACCTAGTGCTAAAAATCTAATTCTGTGAGCACCACCAAGACCAGCCAAAGCGGTCGTAACTAAAAAGGGGAGTTCTGCATCTTTATCATTTTATACACATACCATGAATTATTCAAGCAAATTCATAAAATATTTATTCAAGTAACTTGGTTAGCTAGGAAGGATAGGATTAAAGAACAAATTGTTACTCTCGTAAACCCATGGTCTGGTCTAAACTTTCTCTCTCTAGAATGCTAGAATGGTGGTTGACAAATGCGAAACAAAGCTTCCATTCTCCAAAAAGATTATTTCCTTTATGCTTCCATATACACATGTGTCACGACCCACCCTGGTGCCTAAGACTGAATTCACAACTAGTTAAATTCTAAAATTTCTAAGATTAGTTCGAAGTACCTAAATTAAATAATGCAGTGGAATGAAATAAAAGATGTAGGTAAATATCTGAAGCATACATGAGAATTATTACTTTTGTAACATAAGTCAGATAATAATTACAAATAAACACGAAAAAAAAAGAAGAAAGAAAAAAGAAAAGAAACATGATGTTTATATCAAATCTGGGTTCTGATTAATGGGTAAAAACCATTCTTCCTTAAGTTTCTTCACCTAAAAGGGTTTTAACAGCTATAAGCACATGACAGAATGAGAAATATTATACTAAGAGTATAAGGGTATAAAACTCACAATGGATAATTATTTAGGCTAAATAACGAATAGTTTGGTTCGAATAAATTATTTTAAATAATAGACATATAATACAAAAATCGTATATGCAAAACAATCATAACCACGGTACAAAACAGAATAGAGGGTCAATGGATCCATGATGGACAGAGGGTCACGAAGTGACTAATCAGAGGGCCAATGGTTATTTACGTTCCACAAGGCATGGGACTGTCAGAGAGTCACTACAATTCAAAGGGCCAATGGTTGTTTAAGTCCCCCAATGCATGGGACCTCCGTGGTGGTACTTATAAAAATAAATAGTTATATACTCATTGTCAAATAAATTCCAAAACTCAAAAAATCATATTTATGGGTTTTAATTTTAAATAAGTAGGGCTCATAAAATGAATAACATAATTGAATGTTAATATAATTGGGAACAAAAACATGATTTGCATAAAATAATTCATAAATAATAAAATAATTTATGACTACTCAAGGTATAATATAACTCATCTTAAAAATTGACTCATACTATTCCTTTTTGTTTTTCAATCCCTCCGAGTTCTACCTTCTCTTACTATTTCATGTGTTTTTTTGGGTTTTATGTTCATTTGCTACAGTCTTAGCTCCTTATAAAGTTGGCTACCCATGTTGATCCACTCAAACTAAGGTATATAGGTACCATCTCTAGCTCCTTAGGTTTCCCACGTTGCTTGTCTCACCATTTGCCACATTTTTGTTTCAAGATGAGCTAATCTCTTTAGCTTACAACTCACGTCACTTAATCTTAATTCTACTTTGACCCACATAGGTTACTAATTGCATGGTTATGTTTGGTTTGGCCCAAACATATACTAATCACATTGCTATGTTTTGGTAATAACAATGCCCCTAATTTACATTTTAGCACATACAACTATAAAATTAAATATTTTATTTTATTTATTATTATTTTTATTAAATTAATTAAATAATTGGGGTGTCACAACATGCATATGTCTATGTGCATAAATTCACTTATTATTAGTTTTGAATTGCTAAAACTTGTCATAAAAGAAATATTCAAGGATCCAGAATTGGATCATGACTTTCTCTCTCTAAAAAATATATTTAGGGATGGTTTGGGATATTCTAAATAAGTGCACTTTTTAACTTTTTATAAATAAAAAAATATGTAGAAAAGTAGAGAAAGTGGATAAAAAAATAGAAAGGAGATATTGATAGATGCTGATTTATGTGACCTAAATAAATGTATGTATACAAAAAAAGTGCACTTTTTTAGTGCATGCCAAACACTTACTTAGCCAACAAACCAACTAGAGTTGCCTAAAGAGAATAGTGAGACATGGTCAATAGCACCATGACCAAAAAAGCTCTCTCTCTCTAAAATATATTTATATGTATATATATGTTATGTTTATGCGTAAGCATTTATTTGCACCTGCATATACTTGTGAAAACCAACTCAATAAAGGCATAACTTTCTGATAAGGTTAGCTAAAATTAGCATATTATTTGGTTGGTCTTTAATTTTCTCTCTTTAGAAAAAAGTTTCAGGCTAATGAGTCCTTCTTGGCAGTAAGAGATGCAAATAAATCTACACTTTCTTTCACTAGAACAAGTGAAACTTTTCAGCGAAGAATTGTTTGGAACACTCCTTATAAAGCTACTTGGCAATTTAACTCACCAATAAAATCCTTGGCCACGGACTAGAGTTGTCACCGTACAAACCAAATACAATGTTCTGAAGCAAACGGTAATTATTCCAAGATCAAACAAGCAAGCTTGGTACTCATAAAAGGCCATTAACCTATCCAATAATTAATCTCACCGACATGTCAAAAGGAGATTTGAAGATTTGAAATTGTTGAAATCGGCTTCAAAATGGCACATTTATGATGAGCAGCGGAAGCCGACTCAAAGAGCCAACGTCCTAGTGATGAGAAACATGAAAATTGGCCATTGGCCTAATATTACAATTGTCCATATAGTTCAGCGACACTTCTCAACATTTGCAGCCCTCCATTTGCTCGACACCATTTTAGTATCCTCGACGTCACTATAGCTATTCCGGTTTTGACCCAACCCTTGTTGTATTCTGGACTCGGGTTTCTTAATTTCATACTGCTGAATATGTCTTGCTTACCTTCTTTTTCCTCAAACTTGGCTATTGGATTGTTGTGGTTGTGTTTAGGATAGGTTGGTTGTTTGGTTTCCCAACTCTAGTTGCCTAGAATTTTGCTCTTCCGCTCAAGCGACACTTCTTGCGCTCAAGCGGGCTTTGCAAACTCTTAGTACTTTTGCAGGTTTACAAAACTACTAGGAGAGTATATTCTACACTCGAGCGGTCTTTTCTGTGCTCGAGTAGCCTTTTTTGCACTCAAGCGTTGGTCTATTGTCTGCAAAACTACTGGATGTGTATATTCTACGCTCGAGCGGAATAATTTATTGTGTCTAACGTTCGAGCGTCACTTCTTACGCTCAAGCGAACTATGCGTATATCAGTTCTTAAAAAGGTCATTTCACATTACTTTTTTAGATCTATTTCTCTCCAAACACTAAAGTGACCCTCTCTCTCTCTAAAACCTACATTCTCTCTACTTTTCATTTAGATCTAGTGATTTCTCCATCCTTATACCTTTGTTAAAAAGATAGAGCACTTCAAGAGCTACGTTTTTATTCGAATAAATCTTAGTCTCGGCATACTTGGAATTTCTCCACTTTTTAGTCTTCTAAGCTTAAGGTAGGGACTTTCTACACTCTCCTATGAGTTTTAATTTAGGTATTTGTGGTTATGTAAATAAATGTAAGGATTTGGAGGATTTTGAACAAACCTAGGGTTTTGGTCTAAAATCAAAAGGGGGGTTTTCGAATGAATGTGTTGAAAATGGTTATGGGAGTAAATATGAGCTAGTGTGATGTTAAAATGATTGGTTTTAGTATTTGGGATGAAATTGGAAAAAAAGTGAGGGTTTTGCCCTAAAATGTCTTGAATAATTATTTTGTATAAATATGGGATTGGTATTGGAATTATGAAATTGGATGGATATTTATATAAATAATGGAGTTAGAAATGTATTACCTCGCACTTATGGAAAGTTGAATAATTTATCTGTTGTAAAGATTGTATATCTGTTTATAAATATCTATTTTGGGCTATCGGTGGAGAATAGTCATGAGTGTTGTAGCAACTAAATGAGGATAAGGTGAATTGAAACTAATCTCTTAATAGTTGTCATTGAATATAACTGTGTTTTTAATACATTGTATATGTATGATGTTTAAGAGGAGAAATGTGATGTACTTCATATTTGTGAGGAGAAATGGGATGTACTCCATTGAATTAAGTTGGCTTGTGTATCCAGGGTGAAAGTCTCAAAACATTGTATATACATGGGTGTCGATTCCCACGGATGAAATTTCTGTAAAATGACAAATAGAAGTGTTTGTGTGATGACTATATTGATTTGAGAACCTTTGAGTTGTATCCTAAGTATGATTATTTGTAAGCCAAACCAAACCAAACCAAGCCTTAAGTTCCATCAAATGGGGTTGGCTACATGAATTTTTCTTCTCCACGCGGCCCTATCAAAGGCCATTTCATTAGTCAAATTAAGTAGATCTATATCTCTATTTACAACGCTAGCCAACGTTAATCTAGGTTTACCCCATCCCCTAACCTTTCCATCTACCCTTACAGCATCGCATCTCTTTTCTACTGCCTTTGTTGGTCTCCGTTGAATATGACCAAACCATCTCAATCGATTCTCTCTCAACTTATCTTCTATTGGTGCTATTCCTACCCATTCTCGAATACATTCGTTCCTAATTTTGTCTTGTCTAGTCTTGCCACACATCCACTTTAGCATCCTTATCTTAGTTACACTCATCTTATCTACATGTTGTTTCTTGGTTGCCCAACACTCCATCCCATACAACATCGTTAGTCTAATAACCGTTCTATAAAACTTACCTTTTAGTCTAGTGGGTATTCATTTATCGCACAGTACCCCAGACGCACTTCTCCACTTACACTATCCCGTCTTAATCTTATGGGCCACATCCGCATCAATCTCCCATACTGTGATAATCAACCCTAAATAACAAAAATGTTCACTCTTAGGCAGTTCTTGGTTCTCAATCCTCATTACTCCTCTGTTTTTATTATTATTGTTACTAGATTTACACTCCATGTACTCTGTTTTAGTTCTGCTTATCCGAAAACCTTTAGATTCAATAGCTTTTCTCCAAATCTCCAACTTTGTGTTAACTCCTTCTCTAGTCTCATCCACTAGCACGATATCATCTGCAAAAAGCATATATCATGGCATGTCATCTTAAATATTTCTCATCAACTCATCCATAACTAAAGCAAAAAGATAAGAACTTAAGGTAGATACTTGGTGTAACCCTACAGTGATAGGAAATTCATTTGTCTTTCTAGCAGGCGATCTAATAGTGGTCACCACCTCTTCATACATGTCTCTAATCACATCAATGTAACCTTTTGTCACCCCCTTCTTCTCTAATACCCATCATAATATATTCCAGGGCACTCTATCATATGTTTTCTCAAGGTCGATAAACACCATATAAATGTCTCTTTTCTTTTCTCTCTACTTTTTTATTACTCTCCTCAAAAGATAGATTGCTTCCATTGTTGACCTACTAGGCATAAACCCAAATTGATTCTCTAACACCTCTGTTATGTCTCGCAATCGGCGTTCCATCACCCTCTCCCACACTTTCATTATATGACACATTAGCTTGGTTCTTCTATAGTTGTTGCAATTCTGAACATCGTTTTTATTCTTATAAATTGGCACTAAAATACTTTTGAGGAGAGTAATAGAAAAGTATAGAGAAAAGAAAAGAGACATTTATATGATGTTTATCGACCTTGATAAAGTATATGATAGATCGTTTCCATTGTTGACCTGCCAGGCATAAACCCAAATTGATTCTCTAACACTTCTATTATGTCTCGCAATCGGCGTTCCATCACCCTCTCCCACACTTTCATTATATGACACATTAGCTTGATTCCTCTATAGTTGTTGCAATTCTAGACATCTCTTTTATTCTTATAAATTGACACTAAAATACTCTTTCTCTATTCATCTGGCATATTCCTAGTCAATAAAACTTTGCTAAACAACCTAGTCAACCAAGCAACCCTCTTTTTACCCAAACACTTCCAAGCTTCAATAGAGATATCATCAAGTCCTAAAGTCTTATTTGATTTCAACTTCTTAAGTGCAATCTCCACTTCAAAGCTCCTAATCCTGCGATAGAACCTATAGTCTTGGTTTATCGTATTACTAGTTATTTCTTCTTATATTGTCGTACCTCCATGTTCCTCATTTAATAGTTTCTCAAAATAATTCTTTCATTTTTCTTTAATCTCTTCATCCTTCACCAATACCTTAGAATCCTCACTATTGATGCACTTAACTTGATTAAAATCTCTTGTTTTCCTCTTCTGTATCCTAGAAAGTTTGTATACCTTCTTTTCTCCCTCCTTACTATCTAGTCTAGTGTATAGGTCATCATAAGCTTTCAAATTAGCCTCTCTTACTACTTTCTTGACCTCCTTATTAACCAATTTATGGCTCTTAAGATTTTCCTCGGTTCTGTCTTTCCGCCACTTTTTAAAGCACTTTTTTTTTTGCCTTAACTACCACTTGCACCTCTTCTCTCTACCACTAAGTTTCCCTAGAACTGGGCCCTATTCCTTTCGACTCTCCAAGTACTTCCCTTGATATTCTCCTCATACAATTAGCCATCAAGTTCCACATAGTGTTAGCATCATCTTTCAAGTCCCAAGTACCTTCCTTAACGATTCTATTCTTAAATATTTCTAGTTCATCCCCTTTTAAGTCCCACCATCTCGTCCTACGACGCCCACAATCCTTCCTAGCTTGGTATTGCCCTTTAAAACATAAATCTAGTACCAAAATCCTTTGTTGAAAGGCCAAGCTCTCTCTAGGAATCACCTTACAATCATTGCATTTTAGGCAGTCCACTGGTCTCACTAAGAAGTAATTTATTTGGCTATTAACTGACCCACTCTTAAAGGTTATCAAATGCTCCTCCATTTTCTTATGCATAGTATTGGCCACCACCAGGTCAGAAGCCAATACAAAATCTAAGATACTCTCTCCAGTCTCATTTCTGTCACCAAAACCGTATCCACCATGCACCCTTTCATAGCCTAGTTTATCTATGCCTACATGGCCATTAAAATCTCTAACTATAACCAGGTTCTTTCCTACGGGTATCTCCTGTAAGATCTCATCCATTTGCTCCCAAAAATCCCTCTTAGTCTGATCATCTAATCTTACTTGAGGGGCGTATGCACTAATAACGTTTACTATATTCTCTCCAATAACTTGTTTAACTAATGACCGCCACTACATTTTCCACAAGACCCTTGGCAATTATGATTCCTACCGCATTCCTGCGTCTATCATTACCACTATAATATAGTTTAAAACCAGTATCCTCAATTTCCCTAGCTTTCTCACCCGTCCATTTAGTTTCTTGTACGCAAGCTATACTAACTCTCCTCCTAATCATAACATCTACAAATTCCATCATTTTACTAGTTAAGGTTCCTATGTTCCAAGTGGCTACCCTAAACCTATAGTTTTGAACTAGCTTCTTTACCTGCGCTTGTCTAGAGAAACATGAGAACCTTTGCCCATTTTTCACTGCACCTAGGTGTTGATGCGGCGTCCCTTGCTCATTTTTCGAAGCACCCAGAGGCAGGCGTAACGCATCACTTGAGGGGAATGACTTAGCATTTAAATGATTCAAAGTAGGATTCATTGTCATAAGGAATCCGAACGGCTTTTTTTACGTGTTGGCTGTCGGCTACCTAACACACAACCCTCCTCCTTAACCCGGGCTTGGGGATTAAGATAGCATGAATTATGATACAAGACTTGGCATGACATGGGTCCCAAGAGAATTGTAAATTATTTAATGGTAGGCATTGTATATACATGTCACATTTATATCTTTGTTAAGATTTATATATTGTGTTAGATTGTTTCTACTGGGCTTTGGCTCACCCTATTGGGAAAAACCATTTTTAAGTGCAGGTGATATGCCTCCGCCAAGGACTTAGCTTGAGAGAACTGTGGAGCTGAAGCTCACTTTTGTTCATTTTGTATTTATTTTCTTTTCAAGCCGAGCACTTTATGTGCATTGATCTTCTAACTCATTTTGATGTAACCAAGCCCGGTCCTGGAGAGATGTAAGCTTTTAGGGCATTTGGATATCTGTTAGCTTTCATTTCTTATTATTGTTTGTAACACATCGCCCTACTTTGGTAGAGTCAGGAAAGTGCTTATAGCTTATGCCTAAACAAATTATAGCTTATAACTATGAACATAAGCTAATTTCGACTTATAAATTAAGTATCTCTGCCCCACTCAAAGAATAAGTGATTTCGACTTTCAAAAAGCTATAAGCTAAACCAAATACATCAAAATAGCTTAAATTGTCGAAAATTTGAAATAAGCGACTTTTAAGTCGCACCAAACAAGCTAATCAGAGATTCAAGATGAATCATTTATGAATGTATAAGGCATGTGTCACATTTTGTGTATCAACTCTGATTAATGAAAGTATTTTGTCTCAACTTTATTTCCTCTTATGAGATGGGTTTATTCTGATTATTTTGGGCACATTACAGTCACTATGTCGTATCTTAACTACATGATGGCTAAGCTTGACAATGTAATTACATATCTCAACTACATGAAAGCCAAGGCAAGCAAAAGTTTCTTGGGAGTACCTTCCAACCACGACTTTGTTGATTTGGCAAAATATGGTCTATGGAACTTCATCACAGAAAACTCAAAAGCTTTGTCGAGGATGGCCGTTTTCTTTATGCCTCAACTCGGCAAGATGATTCACAACTGAATATTAAAATTGTTTGACAGACTTTTGCAAATATAAAAAGAAAGATTGTTCAGCAACCTAGCAACTTGGCTGGACCTCATCTGAAGTACTGAGCATTATTCTATGTGCTCTCATAGTTGTCATTTTGTGCCGAAATTCAACTAGCCAAACGAACTCCCTCATGCCCATCTCATTATGCGTCCCAACAACCTAGATCCATTGTGAATGCAACATGCCATCCAGTAACAACTCAAGCACAGAAGACCCGAGTCCTATGAAATCTCAACAACGTTTTACAAACTTTCAAATTTCTTAAAGAATGGTATTTAACTTGTTGCAATCATGGCCATATCTTATGGGTTCAAAACAGCAACTGATCACTGCCACCTTGTGGTTCAACGATAGTTTCTCAGCCATCTTTATTAATTTAGCATGATGGATTATGTCCACAACATATAGCTTCAGTAGCCACAACTATCAAACATGATCTATGTTAGGCACAAATCGGACGTCGTTAAATGCATCCACGAGATAGCTAAATCTCTTGGCTTCAACAATCAAAATGCTGAGGCAATCATTCACATCGACCATCTTTGTTAATTCAGCAAGATGGACTATGTCCATAACATACAGCTTCAGTAACCACAACTATCGAATGTGATCCATGTCAAGCACAAATCGGACGTCATTAAGTGCATCCATGAGTTGGCTAAATCTCTTGGCTTCAACAATCAAAATACTGAGGCAATCATTCACATCTTCTGACAAGATCTCGTATCTAAGAAGCTATTCAGCAATATCTACTTGAAAAGAACAAATGTTGTTTAGCATTGTAGACAATACAAAGAACGTGAAGTTTTGTCATGCATACAAAACTCCAAATTGAAGACCTATGCTTAGGTTCAGGCATAAACATTCAACCAAATCACAATTCGAAAGAACTTAATAAAGATAAAGAATGTCGAACCACAAAAGGCTTACCATGACTATGTTTTGAATATTCTGACCAAAGATCTCCTGATCAGATTGCCTTTCCAAAAGACAGATATCCTCTGGAATGCGCATGCTTTAAGCTATGGCCAGTACAACGCCAGCATCTAAAAATGGACGCGTGGTTAACGATCGATCTCCTATCATCAGCTGGAAAAAGTATTCATCTAGGGCCTTAGCTGTGGCCTCTACTTGTTCATAACGTCGGCAGTTCGAGGGAGGTGTTTCCTCATAAAGGCATTCCACCGATCTACAAACGCCCCCTTGGTTTGCCTTTCAGAATGTCATTGGGGACAAATTGGTTTGCCTTTTGGAACAGAGCAAACCTGCTATAATTGGTTCAAAGGAATCTAATGACACAATGTCTACTAAAATTGACACGGCTTCTTCAACAATTTGTTCGGTGTCACTGGGACGATTGGACTCTCTCAGCAGAAGTGACAACAACAATTTTTTCTTTTAAGGCACTTCAACTGTCTCAATGAAAAAAATGGAGGTAAATAGGGGTAGGGCAAGAGCTACCCTAGGGAGATAGAGATCTATCAGCCCTTTCATTAATCAGGAAGTAGCTTATCTAAACCTCCAAACAGTTTGCAGAGTTAAAAGGTTTGTACCCCATGATTCGTTATGGCAATTGGTGTTGATCTGCCGTTTGGTTGAGAAAATAAAAGAGCCATGGTCAGAATATGCTACTTGTAGAAGTAATATGCAAAAGAAAAAATTTCAAAGCTGAAGAATAATGACCTGTACCTGACACTCAAGGCACAGTAGCGGTATCATCTAGGCAGTCAGGAGAAGCAAATTCCCTACCTCCTAGAACCATGACTATATCTTCTTCGTTTATTGGAGAAAACCCAAGAAGCACCTAAGCAAGGGCACGATCTCGCTCCTGATTTTTGGAAACCAGAAAGAAAGCACCAGAACGGGATTGGTAAAAACTGTAACGATATTAAAGGTCCCTTACACCTAAGATTGATGTTCAAAAGATTGTTCAGAGACAGCGTTCCATTCACAAAACTTGAAGAAATTGGTATTCAGAAGAAATAGAAGAACTCCGTAGTAAAAGAGAAACTCACAAAGAAGGGGATGAAGTGGAGGCCTAACTCCGCCCTTTACAATAGCAGAGACTAGCTATAGAATCCAATCATCTAATAGGAAATAAGTAGTTTTTGCCATAATCGGTGGAAAACCTGTCCAAAGGACAGTATTTCGGCAACTAGGTTGCCAATCTCTTGCCTAGGGCAAGGAACAAACCTACAAGGGTTTTTTTTGCTAAAACCTATCCATGAGACAGTACTTCAGCGACTAGGTTGTCGATCTCTTACCTAGGGCAAGGAACAAATGTATGAGGGTTTTTTACTAGAACTTGTCCAAGGGACAATACTACGGCGACTAGGTTATCGATCTCTTACCTAGAGCAAGGAACAAACCTGTGAAGGTTTTCTACTAAAACCTATCCAAGGGATAGTACTTCTGCGACTAGGTTATCGATCTCTTGCCCAGGGCAAAGAATAAATCTATGAAGGTTTTCTACTAAAACCTGTCTAAGAGACAGTACTCTGGCGACTAGGTTACCTATCTTTTGCCTAGGGCAAGGAACAAACCTACGAAGGTTTTCTACTAAAACATGTCCAAGGGTCAGTACTTCGGCGAATAGGTCTTCAATCTCTTGCCTAGGGCAAGGAAATAACATACGAAGGTTTTCTACTAAAACTTGTCCAAGGGACAGTACTTTGGTGATTAGATTGTCGATCTCTTGCCTAGGGCAAGGAAATAACCTACAAATGTCTTCTACTAAAACCTAGTCTGCCGTAAGCCCTAGACTTCCTAAACTTGGGGGCAAATAGTGAAAAAGCCCTAGCTAGGCTAGGCATATCGGAGAATGATTAAGCCCTAGCCGCGCGAGGCATTGAAAATTGAGTAAGCCCTAGACGAGCTAGGCATCAAAAAATGAGTAAGCCCTAGTCTTACTAGGCATCAGAAATTAAGTAAGCCTTAGCCGAGCTAAGTATCGAAAAAATAAGTAAGCCCTGGTCTTATTAGCCATCAAACACTAAAGTCCTTGCTAGGTTTGGCACACTGAGCAATGTTATCAACATTAGGATCAAAGGAGCATGCTTGGCTCTCATTGAAAGCCATCAACCTGTACCAAAATCAATCTCACCAACACACTCCATACTTTTACAATATCAAGGGTGATGGGAAACCAAACGACATATCAAAGCTAACTATCACACAAAAGCAATCTTGCTAAAAGCAAGGAAAGGCCTACAAGGGTCTACTCTCAAAACCTTCTTAAAAGTAGTAGTTTGACGACTAAGACGTCAGCATTCTTGCCTATGGCAAGGAAAACCTATGAGGGTATACTATTAAAGTCCACTTAAGGGTAGTAGTTCGGCGACCAGGTCGTTAACTTATCTACCTAGGATAAGGGAAAACATGTGATGGTTTTAGCAGTAGATCGGCAAAACAAGAAAGATAACATACAAATAAGTGACCACGTCAGAATGATTGCAAAATCAGAGGCATCACATATAAAGATCTAAGGGCATGTGAAAAATGTTCACATTATGCAAGTCAAAGGCAAATAAAGTTAGTTTATGACAAGTACAGGACAAAAAATTCTTTCAGTTACGGAATAAAGCAGTCTAAACAGAGATAAAAGAAGTTTCCACTTCTTCTCACTTTGATTGACTGAAGCGAAAATTTAGGGGCAACTGTGGAGGGATAAAAATTAACTCATATGATGTGGGCTCACCCAATGCCTACATGGATATAGAATTAAGATAATAAAATAATAGCTTGCAATATATCATGGCAACTAGCCAAGTTGCTCTGGCATAAATGCATTAGATGGATTTTGAACCATATAAGTGGCTTATTTTTATTAGACCAAATTGATGGCTTAAGCTCATTGGACAAAATGAGTGGCAAGTTAGCCTAGATAAAGAGATGTAATCTTCAACTCCTGGGAGGGTATGCCTAACTATTCTATTACTTATTCAGTTTGATTTAGATATATGTTATCTAACTTAATCGTTGGAGTGTCCTCCGGCAAGCAACCACTGGTCGGGAGGCACTAACAATTTATTCTTTTTGCAGATTCGGAACGGTATGGCTCAATTCTTTGTTAATCTCTCGATTAATATATACGGAATAATTTCTTCCTCCACAAATTTATATGAATAATTCAAAAAGAATATTAAAGAAAAAAATCAAAACTTTACATAATTGTCTATGTATTTTCTTCTTAATTCAACTACAACATATTTGTATTTAATTTTTTAAATAAATTTTGTATAACTCTTACTTTTACATATTTTTATTGTCCAAATGAATATTGGAATCACTTCTAATTTTATGTTACTAATTCTCCTTCCAATTTAACTATTATCGTTAATATCAAAATGAGTATTTATTTTATTTTTTTATAATTTAATAATATATATCATAACACGATAGGACTAAAATTTATCAAAACACACAAATTATCATTATGCCATCATCATATCATATCATATAATATATATTATTAAAAGTAGTGTTTTTTTCATGCTTAGGTGACACATTATAAGAACTTACTTTTTTCTAAGAAAGCCACATCAGCCTCTTTTTTTTATTATTTATATTGTTTATTTTATTTTATTTTATAGATTTTTATCTCTTTTGAACAAATCCACACAAATCTCAATTTCAATTACACAATACTTCTCTCTTTTCACAAACCCAGACAAACTCAAAAACCCAATTCAAGTTTTACATAAAATCTAACTACAAAATCTATATAGATTATATTTTGAAAATCTTTCCTATATTATTCTATACAATCAGAACTCACCGATTATATTTTGAAAATTTTAACTATATCATTTTATACAATCAAAAAACCTACACAAATTGTTGGATTCACTCTCTCATTTCCTCCACCACTTCCCAAACTCCTCATCATCTCTATTTCTTTCCAAAACACATCGCTATCACCAATCTCTCGAAGATCTATATTGTTTGATTTTTGAATTTCTTATTCGAACATCGACAGAGTGTTTCTCTTCCCCGTAAGTCTTCTCTCTTTCTCTATTTGCCTCTTGATTGATTTTTTTTTATACATTTTTTTAAAGCAAGAAAAAAAATATAAATTCTATATAAAGTTGTGGGATTTTACTTTTCTCTGTGAATTCCTTTACTTCTGTTTAGGGCTTAAACCTATAATTTAATATCATATAAATTTATTTATTTAAGTTATATTTTTGTAGCACGAAAGGTTAAAATTATCAAATGAATGTTTCTTTTTTGTGTTATAATTTAAAATTATTATATATATTTATTTGATTTATATTTTTGTATTATATTTTTATATGTTTATTTTTTCGAGTTATCATGTTGTGTTATTTTCGATTCGTATCCAGTTTGTATTATAATTAGCACGAAAGGTTAAAATTATCAAATGAATGTTTCTTTTTTTGTGTTATAATTTAATATAATTTAAAATTTTTATAAATATTTATTTAATTTATACTTTTGTGTTATATTTTTATTATTTCATGTTATTGTATCGTGTCATTTTTGATCCATGTCCGGTTCGTGTTGTGTAAATGTGTCATGTAAAAAATTTCATTATTTACTAACAATATAATAAGCAATTTTAAATGGACTCTATTTGAGAAATACTTATTTTTTATATATTTTTTATCGTGTATTCGATTTTATTGTTATTAGATTTCTTTTATATAGTTGATATTTTAATTTAATTATTGTGATATTAAAAACAATTATCTCGTTATATAAATAAGACAAAATATGCTTAATTATGTACATTGCACTAATCAAATTAATTTTCTTTTATATTTTTTATTTTATGTCTATATTATTGATGTCTTAATATTAATTTTTTATTTAACATGAAATTATTTATTAGAAAATATTTATATTTAATTTAAATTTTATATACCTATATACAATACGTTTGAATAATTCAAAAAAAAAATATTAAAGAAAAAATTAATACTTTACATAATTAATTTATGTATTTTTTTTTAATCCAATCATAACATATTTGTATTTAATCGTTTAAATAAAATTTGTGTAGATCTATTTATACATATTTTTATTTTTCAAATAAATATAAAAATAAAATTAAGTAATTAGAATAAACTTTTTTATATCACTAATTTTCTTTCTAATTTAACTATTATTTTTAATATCAAAATGAGTGTTTATTTTACTATCTTATAATTTAATATATATCATATAAAATCATTTTATAATAATTACACTTTTATAGCACAATAAAACTAAAATTAGCAAAAGAAACAAATAATTTAACTAAATTTATTATATATAAGTATTCATGTAACACTTTTATAAAATGATAAGACTAAGATTATTAAAATAAATAATTAAAATGAAAATTTTATTTTAAATTAAAATTAATATTATTTTTTTGTAACACATCATAATACAATACACCGTGAGTTATAATCAATTCAAAATTTGTATATTATAGAATTTTTCATTGTTTTTATTTTTGTCAGAAAAAAATATTTTGAAATAAGTGAAATTCATGATTTTTGATAAATTTGATTAACACAATTAAGGATTTGATTTCAGGTTGAGAATACACTTTTTTTATTATAACTTTAAAGGAAATTATTTTTATGAGCCTTTTATATAACATCACACATAATGACAAAATTTTTTATCAGCCATTTGTAAATCTGTTTTATTTTATTTTCAATTGTAAAATTTTTTATACATAAAATATTAAGACTCAAAATTAATTTTCATTTTAAGAATAAATTCCTGTGCATCGCACGGATCACCTACTAATCATATCATATAATATAAAATATTAAGAGTAATATGCACTCTCAATTTTTTTTCTCTTTCCTATGTGGCATCTCTCTCTATTCTCTTCTTTTTTTTTTTCTATCTCCTATGTGATGCATTACTTCTCTCTCATACTTTTTAAAAATGTCACACTAATATATCTTTATACTTAATGCTAAAATCTAATATGTAAAAGAATTCTAATTACTTATAGAATTAATACTTTGTGAATTAATTTTCTTATATTAAATAATAAAATAAATACTCATTTTGATATTAAAAATAATAATTAAATTGAAGGAGAATTAGTGACATAAAATTAAAATATGTATAAATAGAAGTTATACAAAATTTATTTTAAAAAATAAATATAAATATGTTGTAGTTGAATTAAAAAGAAAACATTTAGAATATCCATTCATTTTTTGTAATACAAATATGATTCAAACATATAACTATCGATATCTAGGACTGTAAATCTGGCCTATGAGTCTTTAGCTTCTGTGAGCCTGGCCCGATTAGGCCCGGGCTTGAGCTTAACCTGAGACCCTAGGCCTAGGACATGTGTTCTGAAGCTCAATCCGGTTTGTGGCCTAATCCATTGGCCTACTTTAGGCCCACTCAAGGCGCTGGCCCGAGGCTCATTGTCATTTTTGGTAGAAAAAAAAAATTATGAAAAAAATATAAAATGGTCAGGCCCAGTTGTCAGCCCACCTGATGCCCGAATACCCCTTAGGTCTGGGCTTGGGGCTGAGCCTAATTTTCTGTCCCTTGGGTAGCCCGAATTTTGGTGGGAACCGGTGTAGCCTGACTTGAGCCAAAGTGAACTATTTAGATCACTAAAATCGATCCCAAAATAGGCATACCAAGTCCAAATACTCTCTAAAGTTGAGTTGATATACATAAGGCCTTGTTTGGCATCCAACCATTTTAGCCTAAAAGTCAAAAAGTCAATAAAAAAAAAAAAACAAAAAGCCTACCATTTTATCCTACAAACCTATCTACAATTTGAAATCATGTGTGTCTATAAAAGCCTACCATCTATCATTTTAGCCTAAAAATCTAATAGTACTGATGATGATTTTTTCAGAATAAAAAAATTGTTCAAGTCCCACAATGTGTCTTTATGTTTTCCCAACAACTCATTGACTCCCACAGCCAAACTGCAAGCTGTCACGTCAGCACATTATTTCACCTACAAGTGAGTACAAATTCACAGTCAAAACTGTCAATTTATGTATTTTTTTTATTTTATAAATTATTTCATTTCACTTTTTTTTAAAATGTTAAAAAATTATTTCCAAACATATTAGTCTTTTTTTAACTCATATTTTAGCCGAAAAATCAAAAAAATTATTAAAATAGCATGTTCTCAAATGAGGCATAAGTATTCAAGTAATACTTTTACACTATTTTTTTAATAAAAAAAAAAAGCACTTTTAATAGAAGGGATTTTTATTGATAAATCTCATTTAGAAGTATTTTAACCCAAAAAATCTATGAAAGAATTTTTTAACACACTTAGTCCCATGTATTTATACTTTTATTCTGTAAAGTTTTTTTTATTGATTTACACTATTTTCTTAGGCTTTTATGCCTTTAAATTTAATATTGATACTTAATGTTGGGGGAGGAGAGAGAGGGAAAGAACAAAGCCATAGGAAATTTCATACACAAATTAAATAATATTGATGTTATTATTTATATATGTGAATATATTTTTAATTGACAATACATTAAAAATAATATGAACATTCTCTCTCATTTTATGTGAATATATTTTTAATTGACAACACATTAAAAATAATGTGAACATTCTCTCTCATTTGATGTGAACGTTCATAACACCTTTTCGAAAAATTATCTGTCATCTAATGTAGTGACGTGAACGTTCACAACATATGAACCTTCTTATTTTTAATTGACAACACATTAAAAATAACGTTCCTTATATTTTTAATTGACAACACATTCTTATTCATAACATGTAGTGATGTGAACGTTCACATTTGTATGTTTTAGTATAAATATTCACATCATGTAATTGATAACACAATGATAAAAATTCATTTCAAATTAATATGAATATAATGATGTGAATATTCATTTCAATTACATGATGTGAATATTCACATCATGTAATTGACAACACAATAACAAAAATTTATTTCAAATTAATATAAATATAATGACAGTCAACATCCTGATGCATGAGAATTACCAAAACATGATGACAATCGAAATTAAATATCAACATTAATAGGGGCAGGAGAGATTGAGGGTGTTTTGATCTTCTTACCTTAAATAGGATCTAATGGAATAGTCAAAAAGAATATGGGTTAGATAGAATAAAATTCTTAGAAAGACGATTTATCAAAAAAGGCTCCCTTTATAGAATAATAAACTAAGATTGTCAAAATAAATAAGCAAAATCACACTTCGATTTTAAATTTAAATTTAAATTATTCTTTTTGTAACATATACAGCATAATATAAAATATCATTTAAATAAAAAAAAAATAGCTTATGCAATTTGATCACCTGTTAGTTTTGGCTTCTTTCAAGTTGTCATCTTAACTTGAGAGAGCATTTAGGGTTGGTAGATCCATTTTGAAATCAATTTAGGTGATTCAAACAATTCACTTTTTAGGATTAATTGAGCAGAATATTCATGTAAAAAATTAAAATAATTGAATATCGGTAACTATATGTTTGAATCATGTTTGTTTTTAAAAAATGAATGACAAATATAATTTCAAGAATAGTCATCTATTTTTTATAATACAAATATTATTCAAACGTATAACTACTGATATCCAATTACTTTAATATTTTACATAAATATTCTACTTGAGAGAAGCCAAACTTTTGTTTCCTTTCAATGATAGGTCATGCCACATCAGTTTGAATGACAAACAACGACACACACAACATGAGCAATACTAAAATCTAGATATAAAATTTTAGAAAATATATCAATAGTTTAGATTTACTTAAGGTATGGACTCACAACATTAACTTTAAATATCAACTATAGATTTGATATTCCTATCATTTTTAGATAAATTACACTTGCCCCCTTATATTAGATCACTTTCCCACTTTGACCCTTAAAGTTTATTTTTTTTCACTTTAACCCTTTTTGTTTCAAATTTTTCTCAATTTACTCCAAAAACTAATTTATATTCAAAATTAGATAGAAAACGTCATAACAACTATCACATAATATAAAAAATATATCATTATATTAGAGTTTAACTTTATATTAGAGATGTCAGTTATATATAATAAAATATTTTTATACCACGTGACTGTTAATGTGCCATTTTCTGTATAATTTTCAACAAAAATTAACTTTAAGAATAAATTAAGAAAAACTTGAAACATGAAAAGTGAGAAAAAAAACAAACTTTAAGGGTCAAAGTGAAAAAGTAATCAAACATAAAAGGGGCAAAGTGTAATTTATCCATTTTTTATTGTTCCCTTTCTCAGACCACAGAATTACTATATAACGTAGTTTTCCAATTGACGGGTACTCAGTTTTTGTTTTCCAAAGAAGACTCATCTGAGATAAAAAAGTTGCAATTAATCCTCATCAATATATATTATTGCAACTTTATTAAAAAAAAAATTTGCCAAACTAAGTTGTATAATTGTTAATCTATCTATATTATACTATTATTAAGTGAACAGTGTAATCAAGTTTTAAATCCAAAACCTTGAGTTTCATTAAGAACGTCCTTATCACTTAAGCAATATATATATTATGATAATAAATTCTTTATTATTTGTTTTTATTATTAGTTATCTAAATTGCACACGTATCGCGTGTGCCACTCGCTAATATGATTAATCTAAACTCTCTAGGCAAATCAGAGAAACATAAGCAAATTAATTGTTAATATGGCCATAAATAGATCATAAAAATAAACAAATAGATTATAAGATAACAACAAGAATGATTTATTCTCTCTTCCTTTGTTTACCAAGCCTTAAAAAAATTTGAGATTTTTAATGATCACACAGAATCACTTAAATTATGAAGGTCAGTGTGTCAGATGAAATTATTTCATGGGAGGAACCCAACACAAAATTATGGTCATCGGGGGAATTTTTGAGAAGTCTAGCCATCTATGCTTCATATATGCTGTCTTTCCCTCGTTACCTTCCTCGGTTCCGTAAAACATCAGAATGGCATTTCCTCCAAGTTCCTACACATCAAATGAAAAATTAGAACTAATCTAAAGATCGATACAATCTATTTGTACATTATTCATGTATCAGAAAATCATCGTTGGCTTTATGGGACTTAATTATTGAATCAATAGTGTCCACAACTGCAGCAATTTGGTTATATCAGCTTGCAGTGCTTATATTAATAAGAATAAGTGCCCAAATGAAATTCACAAAATGAGACACAAATGTGAGATAAAGGGTCACAAATACATTAAATTCATTGAGTCTCACATTTGTCTCATTATGTGAATTTCACCATTTGTCTCACATTTGTATACCATTTTGTAAATTTCGTTGTATTCCTAGCATTGTCGTATTAACGGAGTTGGAAATAATGACACCTAGAGTCCAAAATGGCCGTCATCAACAGCATTAAGAGCGGATTTCAACACCTGAATTGCAATTGAATTGTTTCTTAAGATCTCTCGACACCACTTAGTCCTTTCTTGTTCTACCTTCTCTAGCTATATATAGAAATAAACAAAACACGAAATAACATATGCACGTGGATGTTACATACTTATGTAGTGCATAAGATAAACAACTAATGGAGAGAGAGAGAGAGAGAGAGCTTATTAGCTATGTTATGCTCAGGAACTAAAAATGAAATGGTATACATGGTTGTAATTTGAACTCACCGAGACAATTATGTTGGCAAGTCCCATTTTCTTTGCTTTGGAAACAGTGTAAAACCTTGCCAGAAACCACATTTCACATGTTTTTTTAGGCTCGACCTATCTAACCAGAATTAAAGTTTTACAATACCAAATTTAAAATTTATATTGTAAAACTTTGATCAAAACACATTTCCCATATGATCAATGTAGCTCGCTTTTCGTGCTCCTTTTGGAAGACGAACAGCCCTACAGTTCGGACTCCTGTGGTTCTGAATCTGACTTCATAAGTGTAATGTGAAACAGTGAAAACACAAAAAGACTCCAAATCCGACAATTCTTTTTGAAAAATCGATGTTTGAATCAAATGTCAAAAATAGACTACTTTGCCAAATTTCAGAATCGCCGCCTAAATATTTTTGGAAATTTAGAAAACCCAAGACTCGTGCCAAAGGTCATTAGTTCTTCATCACCAAAGTGTCTCGGCTCGGGAACTTAGGTACGAGAGATGAAGGTCATGAATTGAGCACCCCACTCGGCTGATCAAAGATCGGTCTCTATTAATCATGATGTGATTTTTTATTTACAATTATTAGCTATTTTTTACTATGTGATGCACACACAAATTAGACCAATTTGCAAAAATTGAAATATTTGATTTCGTGTTTTATTTGAAATTGTTTTGTGAATTTGCCACTTGAAAAAGTGGGCTTAAAATGGACATTAATCAAACTATCCCAATTCAAGCAACTAGCCTTCATCCACATGCATTCGAATAGTTATATCATTTAAGCATTAGTCTCATGGAAGTATGCTTTGACATGGTAACACAAACATTTGATGCAAGATGCTAAAACACAAAATTACTCACCTAGTACTCCGAGCCAAAACAAAGCAAAATAATTAGAAAAAATATGCATGCTCCTAATTAATGCATATGACTAAATGCAACACATACATTATGTATTTTATAGACTCAGCTATGAGTATAGTATATGATTCCATTCAAGACATGCGATAAAGCACATATTCAAGTAATGAACTTGAACATTGACATTCAGTTAGTATGATGAGCCGAACCTTGGATGCATGCAAGACAATGGATGCAATGTATAAGAATGCTAATTTGAAAAATGATGTTCTATTCTAACCATCGTAAGCAAGTAAGTAAAAAGGAGAAAGACGTGGGGTTAGAAGACATACAACTTATTACACATTTGCCCTCGTGCAAGAGGGTGCGAATCAAAGTCCGAAAGTCCAAATTAAACTAATTATTACAAAACTGAATGAATAAATAAGTAAATCATTAACTAGCTAACTACTCTATTACAACAAGGACAATCATGAGAAGTAAACTATCTAAGTTAATTAGTTATAACAATTACAAATAAACAATAATGATAATCATAACACTAATAATTAACAAGACTAATTGTAACAACAATACTAATTACAATGCTAATAATCGGAGCATTAATCTACAACATTGAGGTAAGCAAGGATGCACAAGGGTTACATGCATAGTGTCCAAGAACAGCTCTATCTGCCTAGGCCTGTTCTGTTTTACCTTCAGCCACTGCCCTCCGTTTTCTGTAAAACATACTACTAACCAAACATTGATGGCCGGTTGTGCTTCAATGAGGCCCGGCTGGGCTCCAAAAGGGTCGATCGTGCCTTAATTTCATGCAAAATCCTATTTTGTGTTCTGAAGTGAAAATAGTGCAGACAGAGTTATTCTAGACTTTGTTTGTCCCTCTCACACTTCTCTATCATGGAAAAGCCTCGAGAGAAGGTTGGAATCATTTCTAAAACCATCAATGAGCAAGTTTATTGCTTGATGATTTCGGGTACAATTTGGACAAATGTAATAACCCCGACCCCAGATTAACATTAATTCGTGCTTAGTTAAGCCTAACAATAATTTAGGAAGGATTTGGAACTAATTTTCATGGGTATTGCATGATTTTTGTGTTTAAAGCTGTTAGGCGTAGAAATATCTGTTCATGTGTTAGTTTTGAAATGCGAATTGAAAGCCTTATCGGCGCCCGATTTCGAAATTGACTTGATATATGTGCTAATTAGGATTTATAGAATTTTATGGTAGGTTTAATTAAAATTCGGTTCGGAACGATTAAATTTGATTAAATTAATGCCACTAGTCAACCTTGCTTAGCACATTTTGTTTAATGGCCTAATTAGAGCCTTAGTGGCCCTTTTGAGCACAACAACACCCCCCACACTCACTCCCTTCTTCATTTTACATACACTCTTGAGTCCTCTTAGACCCAAAAATGTGAGAGTAGAAGAATTGGTCCAAGATTTGGAGATTTAGCTCAAATTCAAGGAGGTGCTAAGGATTGTTAACAATTGAAAAAGATTTGTAGAGCCTCAACCTTAATTTTGTAGATTGGAGCCTCTAGGTAAGAAACTAAACTCTCTTTTGAATAATTGAGTTAGATTCAACAAGATCATTAGTGAACTAAGTGAATTCATATGGGAATTGTACTAGGAGTGGGCCATACCATGCATGCATGTACATTTTCTTGCAAATTGAGCATGATTTCAAAGGTTTCTTCCATGCATGTGCTAACTTCACCTACATTTTGGTCATTCATCTTGCTTTCCATCAAATTATCAAGTTTGGTTATGTTTTGGAGAGCTTTAGCTCAAAAATGTTCATGCATGTCATGTTTTGGATCTTTTATAAAGAGTAAGTTGAGTTTGTGCATAATTGGTTTATTCTTAGGCTGTAATTTCTTGAATTGAAGCTTTAAACATGTTGTTTTATGAGTTACCAAGGGTTTTTCAAAGTTTTGGCCCGGAAAAATGAGTTTTGGTTGGTTGAAGGTTGAGTTTCATGCTTGAAGGTCAATTTGGATTTTCCAGAAAATTGATCCACGCTCGAGCGGGGACTTTCACGCTCAAGCGTGAAGCCTGAGTACATGCACTTCCACTCGAGCGTTGAGAGTCACGCTCGAGCGTGAAATGCGTATACCTAGAAGTTTGTGTGTTTTGCAGTCCGCTTGAGCGCAGGTCTGTGTCACACGCCGGCGAGTCGAGTGCCGTCGGCGTGAATTTCATGCATCCAAAGACTTTTTCATAAGTTCTGATGCGCTCGGCGAAATCCACGCTCGAGTTAAGCTTCATTTGTCTGCATGTCCGCTCGAGCGGGGAAATCCACGCTCGAGCGTGGACCTTATTTTCAGCAACTTTTGAGAAATGGCTTTCAATCCATTTTTGCATCCTCAATGCATTTCAATGCATTCCATCCCAGACATTCCTAGGTTATGTTTAAGACCCCATAATGAGGATAAGAGATTAGAAACACGCTAAAAGCCAACGAAATAAGTTTTGTACAATTAGAACATGTGTTTCAAGTGTGCATCTGTTATGTGTCATGTAGGTTACGTGTCACATCCTGTCTGATCGATCTGCTCTGTCTGTCTGTCTCCAAGCCCACTGTGAGTAATAACTCTGTAAAGTTATGTTTAACTTAAGTATTTTTTGACTAGTATGGTATGATCTGTTTTCTGAAATGCTATCTTACGAATTATGAATGAATGTCCAATTTTCTGAAAAGTATTTGTGGCACCCTTAGTTCACGTGGCCCTCGCCCAGAGGTAACAATACCGCGGCCAATCTGCATGTGGCCCTCGCCCAGGGGTAACAATACCGCGGCCAATCTACATATGGCCCTTGCCTGGGGGTAACAATACCATGGCTACTTGTGCACAAGATATGGACCTTTATGGTCGTTGGTACCAACTATGTATGTGGGTCTCTGGACCAATCTAATCTGATAGCTAATGGGTGTACCACGTATGATCTTATACAAAATCTGAATATGAACATGAGTGTGTATCTGAATCTATCTCTGTTTTGAAATCTGAATATGTTCTGATTTAATTACCGGATTCTAACTTGTGATGGACATCATTCGTTAAACCCCTCTACTCTGTTATTATTCACTGGGCTTTCGCTCACAGTTTATATTATGTATGTAGGTGAGCCGGCACATGACCAGGGCTAAAGTTGACGGCCTTCTGTACTGTTTTTGTCAGCCAACTGTTGTGCCTCTTGAGGAGGTTCCGATCGAAGTCTAATGCCATGGCTGTTTTTATTTTCATGCTAGTCTCTGTAACTGTTGTAAAGTCAGATCTTGGAAAGTTCACTTTTGTAAATATTGGTGTCCTTGACTAGCATGATTATATATATATATATAATTAAGTTTTAAAATGTTCTGTCTCATATACGTTATCACTACTCATTGGACCTTGTCTATTTCGTATTATTTCTTCCGTAGCCCCTTATTATTTGCTAATCTATTCAGAGGCCTTTGGTAATCCACGGATTATTGGTCGGTTATGGTGCTAAACCTACAGGGGTGGGTTTGGGTCGTGACAACAAAGATCAATAAATGCAATGAATAACAACCAACCCTTTATCCTATCATGGAGTGAACTCAAAGAGGGAGGTAGAGACGCTTCAAGGTTCATCAAAACATCATGAATTGATGTAAGAAAACCTTTGACACAATGGACTCAGCATAACGTCCGGCCGAACCCAAAGCAATATAACTCATTTTCTTTATGTGGGTTGGTTCATTTTAAGCCAAATTCATTAGTCTTTGCCATCCTTTAATCCATTAACTCCAAGGTGATTATTACATCTACTAATAGATTATGTCCACTAAGTGAGAAACGTGTCAAACGGGAGGTGATTCTCAACATGAACAAGAGGCTATACCGTTAACAATGAACCTCTGTAGAGATTAAGCCATTAAGCATAGATCTCTAGTTCATGTTTTGAATAACCGTCAACCGATTGAAATAACTCTCAAATGAAAGAAATGAATAGCAAGTTGATTATTAAATTGAGGTTTTTAAACATGGAAATTAGTTAAAGAAAAGCTTACAACAATATACAACGAGTATGTATGCAAACTTATGAGACAACAATCAAGCTAATCAAAGCATGAACTAACTAAATAACCTAGGATAGCCCTGAAACCGCCCTGAATGGATGAAAAACAGTGCCTCAAAGTGCATGAAAAGAGCCTACAATGCTAAACAACAAAGAGAGAAAAAAAAAGCTAGTAAGTAAGAATAAGGAGGGGTGGTTAACCCCTCCACTTTTAAAACCTCAAAGCATGATTTTTAGCCTTTTTTAAACTCCGAAAAATAATTTAGAAAGCAAAGGAAAGGGTGTAAAAGCAAGGGGTTTGAGCTACAGGTAAAGGTGTAAGAAGGAGTGTTAACTGTAAGAACCTAAACTTTTGGACAACTAATTAGTTTGTTAATCATAATATTAAGTCAATTAATAGTGATTATTAAATTATTATGTTAATAGCATCATGAATAATACCAATATTAAATTCTTTTAAATAAAATTACTTATCTTTCTGTGATTAAATTTTTGTATCTAAACACAGTTGTGTACACTAAATGAGTTAAATAAATAATAACCAAGTTGGTTAGAGGATAGAAGGGTGATAAATAAATAAATATATATATATATAGTGACTAGGATATATATACATTGATTTTCATTTTGAAAAAAAATAAATAATTAAAATAGAAGTCACATTTGTTGTTTTGGGCAGAACATTCCGGCTGCCCTTCTTCCCAATAAGGCTGCTGCCAAGGTATGAGATGGCATGCATAGAAACATACTTTAAGCTTATTCTTGTAGATGATAGTTCCCAAGCCAAGAAAAAAAAAAGAATAAAATAAAATAAAAATAAATATTGCCTCAAAGCTCCTATATATAGTGCACTATTTACCCTTTTTCATTTCCATGGTTGAGGAAAAGAAAAAAAGAGGAAGAGTAGAAAAGAAAAGAAAAAGAGAGGAAGAAGAGAGGGTGCTTGGTGGTTACCAATTCAAAACAAGTTTTGAGAATTGTTTGTAAAAGCTCTTGAGGTAGGAATACTTAACGTCTATCCTCCCTTAGATATTTTTCTTAACTGAATCTATATATTAAAAATATGCAAGACTGTGCATTGTTAATACACAATAGCTCAATGCATGTTTACATTTTGATAGAATGATAATTTTATGATTATATGATTTATATCCTTCTTGCAAGCATAAATTAGATGATTTAGCTACTGATTTTTCTTCTTATGTGCTCAAATATTCTCCATTGTTTGAAATAATCTTGCATGCTTATGAATTTGTGTTCACTTTTCATAAATATTATTTTCATTTATTCCTTGTTACCACTAATGAAAGTAAATATGAAGGATTAGAGTTTCACATAGGAATAGTAGCAAGAAATAATTTTTATAGTCTTGCGTATGATTCATGGTGAATACAAAGTGTGGTTTTTACAAAATAATGAACTTCTAGCAAAATAAGTTTTTAATCCGTCTTGAATAAACCCAAACAAACTCGTGAGAACTGTAGCTCGTCTTTTTCGCCCTCCCTTTCGGAGGTTTGAAAGAAGCCCTACAATTCAGATTCCTGCAGCTCTGAATCTAATCTCATAAGGGAAATGTGAAATTGATGAACACCAAACAGTCCAAATCCAACAAATCTTTTGGAAAATCAATTTTAGAATAAAAAATGTCAAAATTAGACTGTTTTGCCAAATACAAAGTCGCCACCTAAATATTTTATTTTGAAAAAATTTAGAAAACCCATGACTCGTGCCAAAGGCCACGTGTCCGTCATTACCAAAGTTGTCTTAGCTCGGGAACTTAGGTACGAGAGGGAAAGATCATGAATTGAGCACCCCCGCTCGCTCGATCAAAGATTGGCCTCTATTAATCAAGATATGATTTTTATCAACATTATATACTCTTATTCTAGTTATTAGGCTAGTATTACCATGTGATGCGCACATACAAGTATAGACTAGTTTGCTAGAATTGGAACAATTCAATTTCATATCTGTTTTTCGAAAAGGGTTTGAATTTGCCACTCAACAAAGTGGGCTTAAACTTTGTGAATTTGCCATTTGATTAAGTGGGCTTAAACGTACATTCATTGAATAATTCCAATTCAAGCAACAAGCCTTTATCCACAGGCATTCAAAGAGTTTAACATTTAAGCAATTAGCCTCATGGAAAGCATGCTAGACATGGCAATTACTTACATTCATGCAAATATGCTAAAGCGTTAAAAACTCACCTAGTACTTCAAGCTAAGATAAACAAAAGAGTTAGAAAAATATGCATGGTTCCTAACTATACAAA
The DNA here is from genome assembly GCA_025200525.1 of Camellia lanceoleosa. NCBI lineage: Eukaryota > Viridiplantae > Streptophyta > Magnoliopsida > Ericales > Theaceae > Camellia > Camellia lanceoleosa. The sequence continues at coordinate 14,140,863 of CM045767.1, read as the reverse complement.
ATGTCTAATGCAATATATGCGATATGCAATTACTAAGCTCAGCTACTAATGTGGCATATGAATTAATTCAAGACATGTGGTCTAAGTACGTATTTAACGAAGTATTGAAATGACAAGGCAGTTTGGTGATCTTGGAGCCTTGGTGCATGTAATACAAGATGAATGGATGCAAGCATAAGATATGCTAATTGAAACATGTCCCTAATCTAACCATCAAAAGCGGGTAAATAAAAAGGAAAAAGATATGGGATTGAAAGACACACACATTATTACATTATGCTCTCACGAAGAAGAGTCCGAATGAATAGAAGCTAACTAACAACTAATTAAAACTAAGCTAATTAAGCTAATTATTACAAACCGAATAAATAGCTAAACTAATTAACTAATTATTACAACACTTGAATTAATTAGCTAACTCTAAGCTAAGAATTTAACTAGGTTAAGCTAATTAAATATTACAACACGAACTAATTTAATTAATCAAAACTAATTAAATAAGTAAACTAATTAGCTACAACTAATTAAACTAATTAAATATTACAACACAAACTAATTGGCTATAACTAATTAATTACAACAAATAGATGATTAACTAGTCCCAGGAAACGACGGAGGCCTATGCATGTTCAGTTTCCACCCAAAGAACATCCACTCTTTGCTTATGAAAGTCTCTGTTGCACAACCCTTGCACTAATTTCCTTCTCTAGATCAACTCTGCCATGCTTCACAAGCACACTGCTCACAATTCATTGGTGGCTGGTAGGCCAGAAGTGGTGGCCTATCGGCCACCATTGAGGGGTTGCCATCCAACAATAATGGCCTGTAAGCCAGTAACAGTGGCCGGGCCGGCCACTGATGACACATTTTTTTGCTGCAACAGAAAGCAAGCAGGGCAAACATAGGTTGTTTGTACTATATATCCCTCCTTATCATCAAAACATCTCAAATGAATGATACATTTGGTCCTCAAACCATCAATCAAGAAATTTTATTAGATGATGGCTAAGGAACCAAGATGTACAAGTTAATAAATGCATAAACAAGACCTAAAAAAGACCATCACCTTATCATGTATGATCAAGGGCAATAGAGACCTAGGAAACTTGGCATATTTCATCACTTTGAGTATGAAATGCCCCAATTTTCCTTGTGTTCAATTAATGTCCGATTGAACACATCAAAACATAACCAAATTCTATCTTGCACAATTTTATTTTTCATTTTGTTTACTCATTTTAACTTACCAACCATTCATTAACCAATTAAGTTTTAACTTACCAACCATTCATTAACCAATTAAGTCCATTGGTGAGAAGTCCTCTAAAGAGAAGGAAGTGTCAAACAATGGGTAGTTTAAGACAAGAGAGAAATGTCATGCCGTTGATAATGAACCCTCAAAAGAGGATTAAACCATTAAGTATGGACCTCAATCTTAAGCTTAAACAACCCTAAGGTTGAAACAACCCTCAAAGCAAATAAAAAGTTAAGAAATGACAGAGGTTGCAGAGATTAATAAGTGCTGAAATTAAGTGAGAAAAACACTAAAACATGCAATCAACTCAAACAAGCGGTGTCTAAAAGCCTAAAACACCAAGCTTATGAGGACTAATACACTAAAGACATGCAAAACAAAACTCAAATGCAATAACCAGCCAAAAATAGAGACAAAACAGTTCAAAATAAAGCCTAAAACATGCTGGAATTAAGCTACAAATGGCTAGAAAAATAAGCTAGCACATAAAGCTAACGAGGCTAGAAAACAAGACACAAAGAGAGGAGGCTAACCCCTCTAATTTTGGACTTCAAAACATGATTTTTACCACTGAAAATACTTTGAAATTTAGTGCTCAAAAGCGCAAGAAAAGATAGTTTGAATATGGGAAATGAAGGTGGAAAAGCCTTACAAGTAAGGAATAAAGAAAGGTCAGATACCCCCCTAACCTTAAATGGCCTAAAACACCAATTTCAGCCCACAAAAACAAAGTTTCTTATGGCCCAAAAAGAGCCCAAAAACAGTAGGAATAGATAGAAAACAAGTATACAAAGAAAGCTTAAAAGGGAAGTAGTATACCTCTTGAAGCAAAGATCAACTTTAGGCACTAATTCAAGCCAAAACCACCTTCAAAAACTCCAAGAAGGCTTTAAGGAACCTCAGCTCAAAGATGATCAACTTTGGTTAAGGAGGTATAGGCAAAAGTGTAGTGTGTGTAGGCTAAAATGAACAAATTTGCAAGAGAGAGAGAGATTTGTTCCAAATTTTCTAACCCTCAAAAATGGGGGAGGAGACCCCAAAATATATAGAAAAACATGCATTTGGCTGAGAAATATCCATCCATACACTTGTATGGAGATGAAGACACTTGTGCCAACAGCTGGAATAACTGTCAACAAAATATATGTAAAATGGTCACTGGTGGCCGGCAGCCTCAATTGGTGGTCGACAGCCACCAAGGGTTGCAAGCTTAAAGGTTTTGGTCCAAAATAGGACACATAATGGATAGGGTTTGAAGGCTCAAAGACAGGGCATTCCGCTGAGGACTTCGAGCACTAAAACGAGCACAAATAGCCACAATCATCGAGTGCACAAGCAATAACGTCCAAGTCTTGAGGACAGTCAAAAATGGGGTATCTACAAGAACACTTTCATAAAATCTGAAACTACTGGAGTTAGCTTAACATGTTTTCATGGTGCTAGAATATTGAAAAAAAATTATTTGACAATGTTTCATGGTCAAAACATATTTTTAACTTCATTGCTGTCTAGAGGTAGTAGCAATGCTGAATTTACTAGGTCACCGTTTATTCTACAGAATGAGTTTTCAAGTGATTCAAATTGGAAAAGTTATATTTTTAAGTTACCTTTCAAATGCCGTTGGTTTCGTAATTGTTTTTTAAGCATTGAGAGAGAAATGTCAATTTTTCCAAAATGTGACAGAATCTATCCAGTTTTCTTAGAAAAATTATTCAACCATCTTCCATTGGGTTTCAATCTTCAAACTCTTCTAGAAATATATTCTAAACTCAAATATCTAACAAACCATTCCAACCATACCTCTTTTTGACACCGTTTGAGGGCCCTTTTTATTTTTCAAACATAGATCAGCTGTGCTGGAAGTTAATGTAACTCACTGTCCTAGAAAAATCAGTTTTCTTCAAATTTTATTTCTCCATTTTAAAATCGTTTTTAGCCCTGGTGTTCTTCTTGAAATATTTTCCAAACTCGATGAACTAGCACCAGTTAAAATATTGTAATGGTTGAACTTAGTTTGGTATAGGTTTCATATTTTTTTGTTTGACCATACAGTGCTGAAAGAAAAAGTGTATGAATTCTTAAGAAATTTTGTAATGATTCCTAAGACATTCTATCATATTTATTTTGGTTGTCATACATGATTGTGTTGTGCTATATAAACATTATGTTACTATGGTTTTCAAACTAAAACTCGCACATGCATTAAAATATGAATTCGACGAAGTAAAGAAACACAAAATTGAACCGATGATACATTAAAATTTAAAAGTGATAGGGTGAGCCCGGTTTAGAATCTTGCGCAAGTGAGTTACGAAACCTAATATGGCACGGGAAGATATTTCGGCTCTTATTGGTGTAGGTGATATAAGGTTGGTGGTGCGGGTGGCACAATATAGACCGTTCCCTTAGAGTAGACCGTGATGTCAAAACTCAGGTACGTAACCCTGGTGCATGGGCATCATTGGTAGTTACAGCAAGTAATATTTGAATATTTAACCAAGGGGGTAGTCAGAATTGCTTGTGGCCATTGCTTAGTGGTTAAGTGGAAATAGTGCTCCATGGGGAGTTATTTAAACTTATTTGATAAACTAAATCTATGAGAATTTAAAAAGAAAGGTAGGCATTTTCCTTATGATGAAATATTGCTTCCGCTTGCCATTTTATTTATTTATTATTATCTATTGTTATTATTTTAACTGATAGCATTCATGTTATACTTATTAAATGCTACTTGTTATTCCGTTACTACACATTATTCATTAATTGTGAGTGTTATTATTGGGATGAGTATTTTCGGGTTGTAGTATCTTATTGAGCTCGTCGCTCATTGGCATTCCCGTTGTCCTGACGTTTTATGCCAGGTACCGAAGAAACCAAAGGGAACACCGAGGCCTTGCAAGGCGACATTCAGCCTTGGTTAGCTTGAAGAGTGTTCAAGTTCCATGAACTATTTTCTAGTTTTCTTTTTATGTTTGTGTTATTTTTTTTATGTACTAAAACTAAGTTTTAAATTTTATTATACTTGTAATTTAAGAACTTTCAATTTCTAGGTTGTTAATTAATGGATGTTAGTAATATTGGTGGCAACATTGATTCTAAGTTCTAAATCTTATTATGATGTCCTAAAATTTTGGTGCGTCACATTAACTCTCTCTACCCTTTTGGTAACTCTCCAAACCCAAACTTAAACACTTGGAAGAGAATCAAAATAACACAAAACTATAAGAACTAGATAGCAATAGATAGAACAAGAAGTAAAAGAGAGGATGACAAGCTTATACCTCTCAAAGAAATGAGCTTTTGTTTATAAATCAAACTAAGTTCCAACACACTCTCAAACTTGAATTATGGTGTTCAAGGCTCAACCAAGGTTCCTAGGCTCAAGTGTGAAGGTGTATATGATGTATGGATATAGATTCAAGGTGATAGGCTTGCTCAAAGGGTTGCTTGCACAAGAAGAAAGAGAAGAAGGAGCTCTCAAGAAGGTGTAGAGGCTTTTTAGAAATTCTTCAACCCTCAAAACAGATATGTAACTTCGTTTTTATAGAATTTGAGCAAGAGGGATCATAAATATCTTCAAAAATAGACAGCTGGTGGGCTCCCGCCCAAAATAGTGTTTCTTGCTACTAAGGCACGGCCGGCCTTCAATAGCCATGGCTGGCCCTCAATGAGGCACGGCTGGGCCTCAATGTGTTCTCCTGTTTTCCTACTTCAGACACAGCACAGGGTAGTACAATGTGTAAAAATGAATTTTTAGAGTATAATTAATGGGAATATGGAAGGTTTGGGATTGTTTCAGAGCTTAAACATAGCTCTTTCGTTGACATCTCGAACCACGCACAACACCACTTTCATCATGAGTGTACCAGGCAAAGCGCTCGAGCCTTGCGGGTGGTCAAAAATGGGGTGTCTACAATCAAGTGGTTATTGACAACAAAACAAAAGGTTTGGCAAAAAACTATTAGTATTGGTTATTGCACCAAAACAAAGGTTTGGCACAGAATAAAGCACCTTCACTCTCAAAACTTACCAAACGGGACATAATGGAACTTCCATAACCAACATCAAAGCTTCCAACTTGCAATGTACCTAATATCAAAACTAGCATATGCTGACAGAAGATTAATTTTTCTATATGATATAATAAAAAATGAGAAGAAAAAAATGTAAACAAAAACAAAAGAATTGCAAGGTTAATGTGTTTAATCAGTTCAAGCATACTTGTCAAACTACTGATTTCAATTTACAAAAAGATAATAATGTATGTGTATATCCATATAAGAAAAACATAAAACCTTTGGACCCATCTGACCAAAAAAAACATTGTTTACTGCAATTGTTAGATCACAAACCATATGCAATATATGTCCTCTCCCGATAGCATAACCTGCAACCTTGTTTCAAGAAAATGAGATAATGTATAATACGAACCAAACGATACAAATTGAAGTGAGAATGTTCTAAAGTGGGAAAGACAGATTACCGTAGCAATAACAGGTTTTGGAAGACGTTGAATCTGTACCTGTATGAAAGTAGAAGTAGCATACGCAATTATAAATTTGAATCAACAGAGGAAAAGTAACGTATAACTAGCAAGCTGATTTTCCAGGAGTCTCATTGTTTACTTTCTCATCAACTAAAAACTTTCCTTGTGAATGACATAAGAGCGAAATTTTTTTAGACTAGGTTGACAATAAGTTCTTGAAGTAGTTTAATCATTTGATGGAAAAATGGTAATTTTGCTGATTTCACAAGGTCATCGGATCAGGCCCAAAGCATCCATAGTCAATCCGAAATGGCCAAGAAGTTTAACTCATAGCTACGTAGTGACGTGGGCTAGATTTAGGCCTTTGAATTAAGAAATTTACTATATTTGGAAAGATTTTGAATGCTTAATTTCGGGATCAAAATAAATCCATGTTGACTCATATTTTTTCTAGGAAGCTTCTTTTATATTCTAGATCTTATATTTGAGTCTAACTCAAATATGCTATTACTCACATATGCTATTTTTGGCAATTTTTTGACTTTATGTAATATTGGCTTGCTTTGGAACGTGGATTGTGGCTTGGTCACCAAGTATTGTTTGCTATAAATTGAGTTGTAGACTTTTGAGGGTATTAAGCTGTTTTGAGTAATAAAATTTTAGAGAAGTTATTCACTTTCCTATATTGTTCGTGTTTTCATTCATTCCATATGTGTCACGGCTTCTATTCAAGCATTGGTATGGCACCATACGAGGCTCTATATGGCAGGAAATGTCTGTCACCGATTTGTTGGGCTGAGGTCGGAGATAGACCTTTGTTAGAACCCGAAATTGTGCATGAAATAACAGAAAAACTAAAGTTAATTCATCAATGGTTGAAACAGCACAAAGCCAACAGAAAAGCTACGCGGATGTGCGTAGATGGGATAGAGAATATAAAGTGGGCAACTATGTTTTTATCAAAGGCACCCTGATAAAAGGGCAGGCTCGTTTTGGAGCCAAGGGAAAGTTAACACCTCGGTATATTGGGCCATATGAAATCATTGAGAAAATTAATCCAGTGGCGTATTGGATAGCCCTACCTCCTGATATGGAACATATGGATAATGTTTTTTATGTGTCCATGTTACGAGAATACCTTCGGGATCCATTTCATGTCCTTAAGCCTACTCCCGTGTTTTTGAGTGATGACTACACGCAGGAAGAACAGCCTGTTCGGGTTGTTAACCGTCGGATCAAGAAGTTGAGAAATAAAAAAATTTCGTTGGTAAAAGTGGATTGGCAAAACCATAGTGGAATTTATGCGACTTGGGAAAGAGAAGAAGATACGAAGAAAAGATACCCCGAACTTTTTCCATTAGACCCTATACTTTTCCCAGAAGAAGGTAATTAAGTTTGGAGGACCAAACATCTTAGGGGAGAGAGACTGTAATAACCATCATCTTAATTAACTGCTAATTATCTGAATTGTCTTAATTATGTGTTTGTTTGTTCAGTAAGTGTTATGTGTTATGTGCCATGTGCTATTTGTCTTGTATTATAGTCAACAGATATGATAGATTGTGAAATGAACTTGTCTGAATAGTTAAATTATAAGGTTAAAATTAAATGTTGGACTAGGTGGTTAGAGCCTAATTCACCTTAATAAGATTAAGTTTGGGTTAAGTTAAATTAGGTTATAATGAGGATTGACTTGATTAAGTGAATTTGATTTAAATTAATTTAAGCTTAAAATTGATTAAGGAAAATTAGAGTTAGATATTTTGTTAGGTTTGGAACTCAACAATAAGTAAGGGAAAGAGAGAGAACAAATCTGTGAGTGAGAGAGAGAAACTTAGGAGGAGAACTCAAGAGGAAGAAGAAGGAAGAGAGAAGGAAGGGATTGAGCTAATCTTCACAAAATTAACCTCACAAGGTAAGAATCCTCCTCTAACTTCTTAAAGTTAAGTTAATTTACACATGAAATTGTAGAATTTAAGTTGGATTAGGGAGTTGGAAAGAGTATGTTCAAGTTATAAACCCTTAAGAGGAGGATTCTTACCTTGGGAGGTTAACTTTGTGAAGATTAGCTCAAACCCCTTCTTTCTCTCTTCCTTCTTCTTCCTCTTGAGTTCACCTCCTAAGTTTCTCTAGAACTCTCACTCTCAGATTTGGTCTCTCTCTTTCCCTTACTTATTGTTGAGTTCCAGATGTAACAAAATATCTAACTCTAATTTTCCCTTACTTATTGTTGAGTTCCAGATGTAACAAAATATCTAACTCTAATTTTCCTTAATCAATTTTAAGCTTAAATTAATTTAAATCAAATTCACTTAATCAAGTCAATCCTCATTATAACCTAATTTAACTTAACCCAAACTTAATCTTATTAAGGTGAATTAGGCTCTAACCACCTAGTCTAACATTTAATTTTAACCTTATAATTTAACAATTTAGATGGGTTCATTTCACAATCTATCATATCTGTTGACTATAATACAAGTCAAATAGCATATGGCACATAACACATAGCACTTACTGAACAGATAAACACATAATTAAGGCAATTCACATAATTAGCAGTTAATTAATATGGTGGTTAGTACAATATGTTTCCCCTACATCATTTTGCCTATTCTTTGACAAAAGATCTCTTATGGGATGTGTTCTGTGCTTCATTGTATCATTCACTCTTTTTTGGTAAGAAAATGATTTTTTTTTATGTAAAAAAAGAAAAAGAAGAGGAGTTCAACATGCAAATGATTTATGAGTATGCATGGCTTCAAAATCATAAAATAAGTTATAGTAGCTTTAAGTTATTTACCTGTAAATCTAGAACATTAAGGCGACCAAAATTCTCATAATTAGCATAGCCATCTTTGCTTCTCAATGCCTGGTCTCCACCACTACAAAATGCTTTGGTTCCCTAAAACAATAGCAAAACACACATTAAGGTTGCCCTTGGGCGTGCAAGCAATCAGGGTAATCCATAGACAAAAATTATAATCCATAAAACAAAAATACTTGAACTGTTTGCTGAATGAAGAAATGAGGAAGTCGTGTTACTTCCTCTAAAGCAATCACTTGTTGAAACATCACATCAAATAATGCACCGTACTATTCCATAGCATATTCAATTTGCCAAATAGAAGAGAAATTCAATGAATATCAAAATCTATACTCTTTACGATCTTTGCTCAAAGTCTATGTTTTCATACGATCACAACATAAAAAATAAAGTCCCAATTTCCTATGACTATTAGGGCATCTCAAAAGTTAGTTCATGAACTTTAGTTTTGCTTTATGAGTTTGTATGTTGTATTAACCAAATGAATACAGGAAAGTTACTTTTCCGATAAGAATGATATAAAAGAATGAGAGAGAATATAAAGATGGTAAATCTCTAGAAATGCACTATTAGCTGTGTCCAACCGTCGTTAACTAAAAAGAATATAATGATATGAGAGGTTTGAATTAGTAATAGACGAAGCCAAAAGCTAATTCAGAGAAAGATAAACAAAATAACTACACTAGCAGCAGATGCAATGGAAGAGGCAAAAAACAAACAAACAAAAAGTTAATGGAACGTATCATTTCTTGCATTTTAACAGAGTTGTATTAGTATAACCAACAGAAAGTACAAGCAGTTCAAAGTCCTGCAATTTTGTGTAGCTAGATGTCAGTTGAAAAAGGAGGATATCTTTTGCCTAATATAAATGCAACATGACACACATGCCTACACATATCCAACACTAGTTTTATACATCCAAATGATTGATTCCACTTTTATCTTCCTAACAATGAGCAAAAGTATAGGTGGTAATCAATTTTGTCAAGAAACATAATACATATCATGAATATTTCTATAATTATTGATCTACCATTCCTTCACATGCTTTCGTGTGTATGCTTGCATATAAGCACATGGAGAGCTCAATGTTATGCACATGGTACTAAATTAAGTTTATCTACAAATGAAAGATTTTTGGATGCTGGGAGGGTAGCACAAGGCAATGCCATGTAGTAATTTCAACCAATCACAAACAGCTATACCCCTCGTGTTGTTTTCCAAACACTAATATAAATATGTGGATTCCACTGTCTAAGCCAATCACAATACAAAAAGGAACCACCATGGCAATTGTCACGACCCAAACCCGCTCCTATGGGTTTAATGTCGTAACCGGCCAATAATCTATGATTACTGAATGCCTGTTTTACGATAATGACAATAATACAATATAAAGGGGCTGGCAAAAGCCAATCAATAATACAAAATACCGTCCAATGAGTTATGGGGACTTAAATGAACAAAACAAATTTCACACACTTGGAATTATACAAACACTTAAGTCCACAATTCACTAATAGACAAAACAAAACATGAGATAGGGAATTAAATCCCATTGCCAAAATAGTAGTAACAAAAGTCATAAAACACACGTAATCCTTAATTACAAATCAAAAGGGTGAGTTCGAGCCACCCAAGCTTTGACACAGGTTGGTTCGGAACCTCGTGGTGAGGCACAATGGTTGGCTTGACAAAATAGGATTCGGGTCGACGTCGCTAACTCTGATCCGGTGCTCGATCACCTACATATATATAATAAACAACGAGTTAGAGCCCAGTGAATAATAACTGTGTAAAGGGGTTATGAATAATGTCCTTACAATAATTGAAACAGTCAATTCATCAATAAATCAATTTCTCAATCAATGTTTCATATCATATCAATCATTTCGATTCATTTCAATTCATACGTAGTACATCCATAGCAGAACAATCAATAGGTCTTAAAGACCGAACGATCACTTGATGGCCATCAATACAATAACAATAGTTCCAAGAATTGGAACTGATAGAGATCTTTATAACAATAACAATAACAATAGCAATAACAATATGCTATGGATGTCACAAGTACAGTTCCGCAAAATAGGACAATCAATCATCAATAAACATTATCATTTCAGTAAAACAATACATTTTTATCAATTAGAAAATAATTATAAGGAAACATAGCTTTACAATAGTGTTACTCACATTGGACCCCTCAAAATACATGCTAAAGTTGCGCTACGATGCGGCGTCCGACCTAAACAAATAAATTCAAGCACAATAATTCAATTACATTCATACTTTTACAATTCTATTCAATTCGATTACTTGATTTCTATTCGGTTTCTCTTGTTCAGTTTTAACTTTCATTCTTTTTTGTATAATTCAATTCCAAAATCCACAAAAATAAGCTTGAACTTTAATTTTCAATCATCAAATACAACCCATAAGTTTATAACCAAATTCAATTGTTCAATTTATAACCGAAAATATGTAAAGCAATTATAAATCATAAAATGTATGTTCAAGCTTCAATTCAAGCTTTTAAATGAGAATTTCTTTGAAATTACGAGAAACCAAGTAAAAGATCATGTGTATGAAATTAATTTGTCCATGAGATGATCAAATTTCTTAGACTCGAGCATATTCAAGTATAAAAATCATAAATTCCCAACTTCAAATAAAAATCATGATTACAAAACGAAACCCAAATTTTCAATTAAAAGAGCACAAACTTTAATTAAAGTATGAAATCATAGAACATATATTGTTTGAGTTCCAAATTCATCTTTCATGGAAAATTCTTTAAGCCATACAAAAAAACTTAAAAATACGGACATGAATTTCCGACTTCAAACACAATCATAACTTCAAAAACAAACCCAATTGAAAGCTTAAAACTTCAATCAAATTGTAAAAACATAAAAAATATAGTTAGAAGCTTCAACTTAAAAACCCATGAGGAAATTCTTTTGAAATCCTTAGGAGCCATAGAAATTATGTAAGAAAATAAGTGGTTAAACAAGAATTTCATGAAAGGGCAAATTGCATACATAGTCCCTATAGTTTGAAGCTTGTGTCACTTTGGTTCCTGACTTTTCAATTGTGACACATTTGATCATAAATTTTGAATCTTGTTCCAAATAAGGACAATTGAAGATATCATTAGATTTTTCAAGGGTAAAATTGTTAATTTTATAAAATATAAACTAATTTGACAAAAATAAATGTTAAACAAATATTTTTAAATTTTTAAAAATTATTTTTACCCACTAAAAATAAAATTATGTAAAATTGATAAATCTTTTAGACATTTATTTATTTGTTTTTATCAAATTAATTTTTATTATGTGTTTGGATGATGATCATGTAAAATTAATTTTAAAAACTTAATCATGTAATTTTTATTAATTTTACATAATTTTATCATTGGTGGATAAAAATAATTTTTAAAAAATTAAAAATATTTTTTTGACATTTATTTTTGTCAAATTAGTTTATATTTTATCAAATTGACAATTTTACCCTTGAAAAATCTAATGATATTTTCAATTGTTCTTATTTGGAACAAGATTCAAAATTCAGGGTCAAATGTATTATAATTGAAAAGTCGGAGACCAAAGTGACGCAAGTCCCAAATTATAGGGACTATTAATGTAATTAAACCTTCATGAAATGAAACATGCATGTCAAAATATTGAACTAAATTCTTCAAATCTACCAGGCATTTACATAATATGAGCTCAATCCTTACAATTTCTTCCTTATCTTGTTCATTCGTATATTCTACTTCATTTTACTCCATAAAAACAACAATTAGGCTTGATTCCTTCTTAATTCAACTTAAATTTCATAAATTCATGAGTGTAACATCTCAATTTCAAGAAATTAGAATTCTTACCTCAGAGGGTTGATTTGTGAATAGCAAGCCTAATTTCCCTTAATTCTTTTCTTTCTCCTCTTCTCCTCCTTGAATTCCCTCCCTGGAAGTCTAGCTCTTTCTCCTTACGTGTGGCTCAACAATGCCCACTACCTCTTATATTTCTTATTAAATGGGTGAGTAAAAAAACAAGTCCTTTTCTATATATTTAAGTATTTTGTTGGCTAATTAATTACTTGAATTAAATTATAACAAATTTATTTTAATTAAATTAATTCTCAACATATTATGATCTCAATTACACTAAATTTAATTCCACTAATGTGAATTAAGCTCTAATTATCCATCTCTAAACTCAATACAAATAATAAGAGCCAAACATGACTTTACGAATCAGACAAAATTAATTAAACTTCCCAGATGATTTTAAAAATTCTAATTAACATATCCATGTATTCCATTTTGGTTTTTGAACGCATTTCGGTCGTCAATTTCAGTTTTAAAGTCGTATTCTCAATGAATAATTTCCTAATTTGGAAAAATATGCACAAATTAAATTATATAATCCGCAATTAACACATGAGTAATCCAGATAACTATGATTTGCATTTTTGGGTGTTACAGCAATTCCCTCTGGGGTATGCAATAATTGTTCCTCTACAAATATTAAAAATATAGCAATAATGCTATGTATCAAAGGAAAAAAAAAAAAAAGGACAAAATGTAAGATGTGTAAATCAGATTCATTCTCATCAAATTATGTTTGTGAAGCTGCCTCATTGAACCTGCGCTCCATATTTAAACAACAACGATGCTATTGGTTTAATGATCTCATCACTTGTGCCAGTTACAAATATAATGTTGACTTATAAGAAGGTAAACGAAACATGATAATAACATGAAATCATTGATTTATAGTACGAGTAAATCTAAATACCAATCAGTTTGTTTGTTTTCATTTTTAAAAAAATATTTTTTAAAAAATTTTATATTCTTATTTTTAGTATTTTTTATTTTTACTGAATTTTTTTAATATTTTAAGCAATTTTTTTTACTTTTTAGACACACCTAACATAAATATACCTAAAAAGTAAAAAATTATAAATTTTTTTTTTAAAAATTCACTAAATACTAAAAATACAAAAAATTACAAGAATTCAATATATTTTTTATATTTTTATTTATTTTTTAATTTTGTAAAATATTTTTTCACTAATTTTTTACTTTTTAGATACATCTAACTAAGATGCATTTAAAAAAGTAAAAAAAATATTTAAAATTTAAAAAATTTAATTTTCAAAAAATTTAATCTAAAAAACTCAAACCAAACATACTGAATAATTTTCGCACAATGGGTCACATATGATACGTGAAACAAATAGTGGATCCCGGATATGATGGATGCCACTCACCTTTTACCTCACATCTCAATCTAACTTTGTAAAAAAATTCTGTATAACTAGCACAACTGGTACAAATACATGTAATATCATCCATAAAGTCATTTTGCATTTTCTAAAAAATCACCAACCACAGTTTCACTCACTTCACTACTAAATTCACACCCCCCAAAAAATAAAAAAGAGATAAAATTTGGACCTTAGCAATGGGTTCACCAACAGCTTTCTCGTAGACCATGTCGGTGAACTCCTTGCCATTGTCATCACAGTCAACAAGTCTCCAAACAGGGTCGTGGGTCGGGACTTCACCGTGTATACGGTGATATCTATTGTTTATTGAAGAAGAACAAGAAGAAGAAGAAGCAATGCGATTGCACAACCCAATCGAACCACTGATGCTCATGAGAGCAATATGGTTGGTCACAGAGGCCAGTCTCCTTTTCATGGTGTTGATTTCGTTCTCTGCCATGGCTTGGTTTGTGTGTGAATTTTTAATTCGCTCTGTTTTTGAAGGATATCAAAATTGTGTGTTTTTGTACTTCTCACAGGACAGTGGTTGGTTGGAAATCTTGGGATTTCGTTTTCTGACCCAGCAGGACAGATAAAATAACTTTTTTTTTTCTTTTTTATTCCTTATAAAAATACGGTTTAGCCATGATTCTTAATCATCAAATCAATTAATAATTTTTAATAATATTTAAATTTTATTTTAATTAATAATTATATCATTATATAAGAGAGCTATTAGAATTTTTTTTTTCCAATTAATTATGTTAAATAAAAATAATTGACAATAAAACATTTTTAATTTTTTAAATGATAGAAAATAATTTGTATTTTAAATAAATATCAAAGGGTTATAGAAATAGTCCTAAATTATTTAGGAAAAATTATCCATCTATCCTATTAGACTTGCTACCCAATAAATCTTAGGTCTCGTCAATATGTCAAATCATTAAAAAAATTATTATCGCGTTTTATTTTTTTTTAACACATAAAAGATTAAAAAGTTAATTAAAATAGTAAATTCCAAAACAAACTCTTAGGATGTTTGGTTTTAATTAAAATAATCAATAAAAATAAAAAAAAAATTAAATAATTAATAAAATAAAATATCACATCTTAAAGCATCTCCAAGAGACTTGCTATATCCTATTTTTAACCAAAGTAGCAAGTCAAAGCCAAAAAAGAGACCTCCAGCAGCCTCATTAGATACTTTAACAATTTGATCCAAGCAACAGTTGCTAGCTACCTAAAGTTAGGAACTGTTCATGTGCTATATATTTTTTTATTACTTTTTTCCTATGTGTTAATGATGATTAAACTATTTACAAATTTATATATTAACATATATATATATATATATGAGTAAAGTTGAAAGATATAATATTTTAAAAGGGATAGTTAAAGTAAAGAGTATTACTGGAATGTGTAGAAAAAATGATTAGCTAAATTAATAAAGTGAAATTTTGTATAGTTAATTTGGTGAGGATTGCTGGAGATGCTCTTACAACTCAATCAATTAATTTTCCGCTCACAATCATCTAATCAACTTAAAAATAATAATAATAATAATAATAATAATTCTACTAACATCACAATTTGATCTCCTTAGGCCAATTTTCTCATTACAATCAATCAATTTTTACTCTCTTTACACTTTTCAATCTATCAATTTTAACCTTCTTCAACCCTACCTCTTCTTATACCAATTTTCATATCTTCTCTCTATACTCTACTTTCCTATCATTTACGCCATTGCCGCTACTCCTCGCCATTGTCACCATTGTCGGTCTCCGCTAGCACCCTCTCCACCAGCGCCAATGCAGATGCATCATCCTCTTCTTATTCTTCTCTCAAAACCCTAACCGCTATCTATAGTCACCACCTTCAAACCTTTAAGATCACCTCCCACCGCCACAAACCCTTTCCCTACCCCCCATAGTCGCCAATGCCTTTGCCCCTCCCATTCATCCCTAATCTCTACAAACCCATCGTCGGAGTCACCGACGCCAAATCTCACCGAATCGCCAGAGAGAAAGAGAGAACGAGAGAGAAAAAAACTAACCAGATCGCAACTCAGATCAGTCTCGCTTCCCTCGCCTCTCTTTTCCTCGCTGCAAAACGAGATCTAGTTTGTCCAGATCTGTGTATATCAACAACATGAAGAAGATGATGAGGAGAAAAGAAAAGACGACAGACATGAGATGATGGGACAGGAGTGGCTGGCGACAGCTAAGAAGGGTGGGACAAGGGTTAGTGGTGAGGGGCTGGCCGGCGGCGAAGGGGCAGCAGCAATAGTGGACTAGTAAAGATGGTGGTGATGGGGTGTAATAAAAAATTAGGGTACCGTTTGGTATAATTTTCAAATTAACTTTTGGATAAAAAAGCAAAAAAAAAAACATGTTTGGTTAATCAACTTTCAAAATTCCTTTTAAAATTATTTTTTTCTCTTACTTCTCTGTTTTTTAAATTTTTTTTATTATTAATAAATCAATCAATTATTTTTTTTCTCTCCTTTCTCCTCTCTCTTTTCTCATTTTCTTACATTTTATACATCAATTAATTAATCAATTTTTTTAATCCATTTATTCAATTACAAATAAATAAATAAATAAAATTATAAATCATTTTAAAATTATTTTTAAAACTCATAACTAAATAAATTTTGGGTAAATTACAAAACACGTGAAAATCTGATTTTTCGAGGTTTGAGAAATTACATCCACTTTTATTATATTTATATTTCCATAAATTTTTTTTTTTTTTATTTTTATTTTTTCAATTTTTCATAATTTGTTATGAAAATTTGACTCTCAGGGGGCAATTTGTAATTTCTCAAACCTCAGGGGGAATCTGTATTTTTATCAAACCTCGAGGGGAGTGTTTGTAATTTGCCCATAAATTTTTAATTTTTAAAATTGTTTTCAATAACTTATCTTTTAAAATATAATTTAAAACTCAAAACTTATTTAAAAAAACTAAACAAAGCAAAGCCTAGGGTTTTCAAAATTTAAGGTGAAAGGATATTTTAATAATTTTAGGTGGTTTGGCATGTGAGTTGGAGGCTATTTTAATCGCAAAGAAAAAAAAAAAAATTAATGAGACAAAATGTCACATTTTAGTTATAATTATTTTATTTTTTCTCTCATAAAAGTCAAAAAATTCATTCTAAATAAGACTTTTTAATTCAGACAATAGTCAAAAAATTAATCCACTTCCTAAACAAAGGCTTAGACCATCTCCAACGGTTCATCAGAGTTGATATCAAATTTAAATTTTGATGAAAAAGTCATTATTCACAGCTCCAACGGTTCATTAGAGTTGATATCATATTGAGATTTTATCAAACAATTCATCAAATCGACAATAAGATACTAATTTCACTAAAACACTGTTGGTGACCGTTGGAGGAAGCACCTGGTCGACCAACCGGTTGACCAACCGGTCGACCGATTTCCTTTATAATTGTTTGGTTCAAACCGGTTAAAAAAGGTTCAAACAAGTAAAAAATAATAATAATAATAATATTTTGCCTTACCAGTTGACCGGCCGGTCGGCCCAAACATTTGAGAATGAAAAGCTGAAGCAAAGTGATAAGCAAAGCTGAAGAAGCAAAGCTGAAGCACGAACCAATGGGTACATGAAAACAATTCATGAGCCAATAAAGCTGAAGCAAAGGTAAAAAAGTACTGAATAGAATAAGAAGTTGAGATTAAAAAGGAATTCATGAACCAAGAAAGCTGTCGGCACTCTTTATACAGAAATTTGAGAATTGAGATTTATGAAAAGAGAATAACTTGAGATTAAAAAGGAATAGGTACATGAAAAGGATATTGAAACTTTTTACATTACAACACTTACTATGGCTCTATCGAAAAGAAGAAAATATATTTCTTGAATCGAAACATAGCGTTGTAAAAAAATATTTAACGCTTACCGGTCGACCAACCGGTTGACCTGATATGGGATTTGATGCACCGTTGGAACGAGTGGTATCAAATTTGGTGAAATGGGTCATTTTTTACTCAGATTTGATGAAAAATCTGAGTCACCGTTGGAGATGCTCTTATAGAAGGATTGAAATGTAATAAAAGAAAAATTAAAATTAAAGAATATAATAAGTTGAATTAGGCCAAGTTTGGCTACCCAAAATAAGTACACACTTTTTATCTTTTTTTCATCACATCACCTCTCTACTTTTCTGCACATCTTTTCGTAAAAAGATAAAAAGTACACTTATTTAGGTTATTCCAAACAACACCTTAATGGTGTAAGTAAAATTTTTTATAAAAAAAATTACATTTTCTCTCAAACACAAATATTTTTATCTCATAAAATAGTTAAATAATCCCAAAAAAAAGAGAAAAAAAAGAAAACTAAAATAGCCACCGTCGCAAATCAGCACTCAAAAACAATCAAAACAGCATTTATACGCGTATTGTCCGTGTAATTAATACAAGAAAATATTATCTATTAACAAAACAAAACAAAGTGGTTAAAAAATAGCAGACGGAGCAACCCAAAAAAAGCCTCTTCGAACCTTCCGGTATATTCCCATTTTTCTCTCTCCTCCTTCTTCTTCTTCAAAACGCGTCATTTTTCGTATCCCAAAATCCCAGAATCGGAGAGCACAATCATCAATGGCGACAACAATGACCACCACCACAACCCTAACCCTACATCATTCCTCTCCATCCCCTTCCTCTTCTCCCCAACACCAACAACAGCAATCGCAAACCCTCACTCTGCGACTCAACCGCAGGAAGAAGAAGGTGACATGGAAGGAAGGCACCGTCGACAACGAGTTCCTCCAGAAGAAGAGCTCCAAGAAATGCTGCATCTTTCACAAGGACAAGCCCTTCGACGAAGACGACTCCGACGATGATCCCAACGATGGCCACGATCATGATCATCCCGATGCTTGCTCTTCAACCAGTAATGGACAAAATTGAATTCCCAAGATATTTATGAATTTATTGCATACAAGTTTAAATTTCAATTCCCCCCAAATTTAGGGCTTCAATAGTTTTGCAACTGTTACTTTTTCGTTTTTAAGCTCTTTACAATGTTTTAGGAGAGTTCAATATTGTTGATTTTGTGACTTATTTGAATGTTAGCTTGTATTTCTTCCTTGTATTTAGAAGATTCTGTTTGTTTATATTACTCAAAACCATTTGTTAAAGATTGTAAGCTCTGGTTATCTATAAGGTTTTTATTTTTTTTGGGCAAACTATAGGATATGATGTTAGTGGGTTAGTAAGTTAGATTATAATGATAGGGCCGACTCAAAACCTGGCTTCGGACTGTCCCCAGGGACAACTACATGGACCACTGGGCCAACTGCCCTGTCCAACGAGTAATTGTAGTCTCAAATTTTGCATTCCCAAATTGCCTTGCAACTGCCTCACTTTTTTATTTCAAATTTTTGTAATTTTTATTTTTTGATTCATGTAGATTTTTATTTTGTCAGTCGGTAAAGATCAAATGACTATGTTCTGGTGTAGTGGAAATGAAATTTAAATTAGTGAGCATCATAATTTTTCACAACTCAAGCCTTCGTCTGAATCATTTGAGGTTGGCTGCATCATAAATCTTATGGAACACAATAGCACAAACAAAAGGGGTTGAATACAAGTTATATTATTATAGTGTTTCCAGCCGTGGAGTTTGTTTTGTGGTTCGTTTACAATGCATACATGTGATGGAGAAATGCATAATGTTTGATGATCGTTTTGGTCCATTGACAACTATGAGCCCATCAGTTATGTGACTACTATGAGCTCGTCATTTATGTGAGCTCTGTTGTTTCCATGTGAACTTGATTATCAAACTAAAGCAAATTTTGTTTTTTGTCAAGGTAAATGTTCTCATCGCTGGTCGTGATTTCAAGATCACAATATTCTCATTGAGAATTGGCAATTTGGCATGCAAATAATGTAAATTTATCTATAAACAGTTAATTACACCCCTTTTTTTTTGAAAATTCTACGTTTGTAGCAGCCCATTCTTTCCATTTGCCCAGTGTCCATTGATGTAATTTATCAAGTATTGTTTTTCCTTTTATATTGTCTCAAATGTGGATGTGCTTAAGTTAAATTCAGGTGGGAAGCCCTGCAGGTGACTAAAATCTCAAGCATGCAAGTCTATTACCTGCAGGAGTGCATGGTTTGTGATTGATGGATCACTTATTATGAGAAGGTCATGAATGCTCCGTTATTGAGTGGTCTTCATTGTCACATTTCTTTTGGAATCTTGGTAGCTTCTCAGCTTCTCAGAAGGTATTCATGTCTAATCTGGTCAAATTCCCTCTCTTTTAGTTATGTTTATGTATACGGTAGTGAATTTTATGCAAGGAATTATGAAATCTTTGATGAATTATGAGCATATTAGTTTATTGGATGGTCATGTTTGTTGTTGTGTTGCCCTTTCTTCTATTTTCATAAAAAACTTTATTTGTAATGTTGACTTTTATCAGAAGTGTTGGCACAGTGTTATTAGAAAACACCAACACCCTAGCAATTTATGTCTTCAAATGTAAGTTTCGAAACATAGTACATACTGCTCCAAAACAGTGAATTTAGTGATCCAAAAGCGATTTCATAATTTTTTTTTTATGTTCTTTATTAAAAGTTCTCTTTAATAAGGAAAAAGTCAAATATAATGAACTAAAGCATTGATGAAGTGGAGGCTTTAGATTGGTAAAATGTAAAACAATGGATCATAATGCTCATAGAGCTATGTTTTGAAGAAAAAATTTCGATGTCAAGTTGAGAAGTCTACCCTTATCGTATCACATTTTACAGCATGTGACTTACCATGTTTCCATTCTCATTGTTCGTACTAGAACGATTTGCGTTCCAGGTAAATAGGGCAGGAGTAGCTGGAAATAACTTGAGAAAGGACTGAATTGTTCTTTTTTCCCCAGCTGGGGTTTGTTTCATCCAAGCAAAAGAGATGCTGAAACTCAGAGTGTTATTCAGCCTCTGATTTTGAATTTAAAAATAAAAAGCTCACTGGTAGATGGTTGGAGATACTTTCTTTTTCTTTTTAACTGGAAAGAGATTATTATAATTTATATGTAAAATTTTATATGGTTGTGCTGCTACGTGGAATGGGTGGGCTGTTGAAGTACATTTATTTTTCCTTAAATTGTGTCTATCCTTTCTTTATGATTCGTGTTCAAGTAATAAACTGTATTTTATTTTCAAGAGAGATTAATTTCTATGGCTAAGTAGTATTTGTCATGGTCATGGAGCTGATGAATGGCCTGAAGGCCCTGAACTCACAGTGTTATCTGCTCTTTTCTTAGATTTTAATTTCTATGATATCCATGTTCTAGTGTATTGTATGTCTTATTTATTCTCATTCTTGCTCTGCAGACTGCATGAACATGTTTGGGTTTGTATTTTGAGATAAATTTTCAAAAACAATTTTGGGCAGAGAGTTTAGAAATTTTTTTGGTTTGTTTGGCTATATATTTTGAAAATAGTTTTGGAGTTTTAGAGTTTGGGATGATTTGATATTTTGTTATAGTTGAGTAGATGTGGGTGGGAGAAAAAATGATTGAGAAGGAGAGAGGAGAGAGAAAAAGTGATTGATTGATGTGTAGGAGAGAGAGTGATTTTGGGAAAAAAATTCAAAAAATTTGAACCAAACAAAATTTTTTTCTCAAAAATTGTATGTTGAGATACAAACCAAACAAGCCCCATATCTTTTTTCATAACAATTTTCCAGAACTGTGCACAGTAAGTCCTTCATATAGTTTAATTGATCTCCAGATGATGCTTACCCATCCATATTATGGTTAGGGATCTGAAAGTCATTTGCTTGTCATTTACTCTGACCACTAGAAGAAACTCTAGACATAATGTGGGTGTTTGGGAAGTGAGTTTTTATGTAGATTTTAAGAGATGTAGGTTTTTATGAGATAAAATTTTTTTAGTGTTTGGGAAGATAGTTGAGTTTTTATATGGTTGGATGTGATGTTTGTGAGAGAAAAAGTGAAATGATTATGGGGTTGGATGTGATATTTTGTTTGAATGTGCTTTTTTTGGTTTTGTAAAACTTGTCTCTTAGTGAAAAAAATGAGAAAAAAATTTGGGAAGTGGCTTCCCAAACACCACCAATGTCTATCCACTTGTACATTCTCTATTGATTGCAAATTATAAATATATTGAATTGGTGACTTATTTATCACAACCTCGTAATCAAGCATGTATTATATCAAACTCTTAGCTGCTAACAATTTTGTATTCTTACAAAATGGGAACCAATGTAGCCATAGTCAAGAAGAATCCCAACAACTATTACCAAAATATGCGTATTAGCTTACTACCTAATGGCATCAAAGGGGTCAGGAAATCAGCCGACCACACAATTGAATGAATACACCAGAATATACCTAGGCTAAGCTTAACATGAATCATAATAATTTTGAATCGTGTTGCTTGATGGCTTGCCAACCTTTAAACAATCGATCGGAGGCATAGTGGGGGAGATCAACTCTCCAAAAGTCTGCCAGCAGAAGACATCATACATGTGGTACTGTTCTTGTAGTGGTTTTAGTTCTATGTCAGTCAGAGTGACATCCATGCAAGGTAGGCTGTCACTACATGCAAGGTGTACCGGTTTCACAGTATAAGTTCCTCGTATCTTTTCGTATGTGATTCCTGATAGGGCCACAGCAGATGTTTGGTTCTTGCATGTGCTTTTGTCACAATAGTATTGGTCAATTACGATTGGGAATTGGACTTCAGAAACTTGAACGTTTGAGAACATTACTCCTTGCACAGACCCTGACCCACCCTGCAAATACATCAGAACTAGGTGAGCATTTCAATTTTTGATTTTATCAAATTAGCCGTTTTGGACTAACTCAGATTATGATTCATAGTTTGAATTTTGATTACCACATAAATATTTGATTCTGATGAGATTATGAGATATGGAATTGATCTTAGTGACTCAGAACCTATCTGAAAAGTCAAAACTCCCTTGGAATTTTATTAACTCCATCTTGACTGAATACTTGCTTCTAATCAAGTCTTTTTGCAATTTCTTAGTTGCGAATGATGAACCAGTTCTATGAAACTTGTTCAAATCACTTAGCAGTCTCATGTACATTGTTTCAACTTAGTTGTCAATTAGATGAACTGCACATGTTATCTTTACCTGCCATGTCTTTATCCTGACACCTGTCATTGTATTTTGAATACTGACATCTCGAACAGTAACGTTTGAAACACAGGCCTTGGTGCCCTCCTTTCCTAGCCCTCCAATGCTAATTCCATGCCCAGGTCCACAGTTCACATTGTGTATGTATACATTTGAGCATCCAGTTTGTATAGAAACACAGTCATCTCCTGCACAAAGCATTGAAAATTAGAAACATGAGATCTCACTGCACTATATGCTTGTTGCGCGGACCTTTTATCATTATCACCTATGTTGTCGTAAACTGTTGTTTTTAATGCTAATGTTAGACTCTTTGGCAGAAGAACACAAAAAGTAAAAGGAAGAAAGCACATGGTCCTTGATGCTAGAGAAGATGAAAACAAAAACGGAATGAGGACAAAAGGAAACGTGCTCCTGTCTGTTGGGTTTGTGGGTTCAAACCTAATCCCATGCTGGATTGTTCATTGATGACATGTGTCTATTGTCACATGTCAAAATATTAGTTGTTGGGCTTCAATGGTGTGGTGGGCGTAGGGTGACAAGAAGGATAAGCTTGTAGCATGATCTGGTGAGAGGACTTTGTCCCATGTATGTCAATTTTATGAGGTCTGTTGTCCAATAGCATTGTCGTCAAATGGACCACTAGGTGTTTGGTGGTTGAGACCATCTAACCTCAATCCTGGGCCTGTAAGTCTTGGAATATGGATTTGCTGAATTTGGAGTTTCGACTTTATTGAAAAGTTTTAGTTCGTACCAATTTGAAAAATAACTACCCGCTTTATTGCACAAAGAAAATTACCGCAAGCAAGATTAGAATTGCGGATTACAACATTCTGAGAGTTCTGCAAGTGGATCCCATCGGTGTTAGGGCTGTCACCAGGAGATGCAGCTTTCATGTTGAAGACTGAAACACCTACGCAGTTATCAAACTTGAGGTGGCATTGAGGACTGTTTTGAATCGTTATGCCTGTGACAGTCACGTTGATGCTCCCGTAGAATCGCAGTGCCTGTGGAGCCAAAAGTAACAGCTATTAATGTTTTTGCAATGGTTGAGAAAGAAAGCACATCAGATTTCACAGGTGGTCCATACAGTTGGTTTAATACTCGGCATGTTCCCACCTAGCGAATTGCTTATCTGCCACAGATTTGTCAAAACAACATTTGGGGTCAGGCTTTTGGATAACGCTGAAACTAGATGTGGACAGAGAAATGATGAGGTAGGAGTAGAAAATTACCGGAATTGTTGGGTTTTCTTCGATAGAGTTGTTTAATGGGATTATAGATAGTGCTGATTCATATCCGGCTATGGAGGGATTGTATGGGGAATCTTGCCACCAGACCGAGCCTCTTCCATCAATGGTTCCCGATCCTTGAACTGTGATTCCTACTAGTTTTGTAAACTGGAGCCATTGGAAGAGACCTGTACCCCAAGCTTTGGAGCTCGTAGGAGCAATAATGGTGCCTTCAAGCTGAAAAAATACCCAAAAAAATAAAATAAAATTGCATGATGGGATGGAAAAACGAGGGGAGACGATGCTCAGAAGACAAATTTGTGTGGGGGCGTAACAGGCCCCACATAAATGTAATTTTGAAGGCATTGAAGCATTATGTCAAAAGCGTATAGCAAAATTGAAACCTAGACTTATGATGTAAGATCAAAGTTCAATTTTCATGAATCATTAGAGACTTAACAAGTGATCATCTATTTAGATCTTTCTTGTCCTAAGAGTTTGTTTGGTATTTCTTAAAGGGAAGTGATTGAGACTCTTTCTAATCACCATCCCCTCTGTCTCCCCCCTTTCCTCCACACACATGTGGGGGCTGGTGATTGAAGAAAAAAAAAACTTGACCAATTAGAGAGAGAGAGGGTCGTGAGGGTGTCTCCTTGTGGAGGTTCAAGTCATTTTCCTTTCTTAAATAAGTGTGTTTATTTAGATGAATATATTTATTTAAGTCATATTACTTATTTATTTTTTTATACATCTTTTTATAAAAAGTTGAAAATTGAATTTAGGTTTCGTTTGAGAACATTTTATTTTAGTAATTTTTTGAATTTTTAATTAAAATATGAGGTAAAAAAATTAATATGTTTATGATATTTTTTAATTTTTTACAAAAAAATATGCAAAATGTAGAGGGAAAAAGTATAAAAAGTTGGTCTTTTAAATTTTTTTTTTTTTGTAGTGACTTTTTAATTTTTAAATTAAAAAATTGAATTCTCAAGTGAGAGCTGAGATAATCTCAAACAATTCTTAGGGTTCGTTTGGAAAGTGGGTTAATTTTTTCATTTTTTGATTTTTTTGACTTTTTTAGCTTGGAGTTAAAAAGCCTAGTTTGACAAGTATTTCTGGTTTTTTTGACTTTTTTGTGAGAGAGAGAATATAATGATTATAGGTTGGAGTGATATTTTGTTTTATTGAGCAAAAAAAACCTCAAAACCAACTTCCCAAATGGAGCCTTATGAGACCAGGCGGAGTTTTAAAAAGGAAATGACTTCTCTCACGTCCAATCACAGATTAAAGGGTATTGTTGGATTTGTGGGATCTATCACGGGTTTTGTTTTGATAATTTGAACCCGTTTAATATGTAGAACTCGTCGAGTATTACATATTTGTAAAACATTACGTTGATCGGATATTGATAGTTATGTAATCAAATCAGTTTTGTATGAAAGAAAATAGATGGTGAAAAATAAATGATTTACAAAAATCTGATTTGATCACATAACTATCGATATTTGATTAATATAATTTTTTACAGGTATATAATACTCGATAAATTTTACACATTCAATAATTTAAATTATCAAAATAAAATCTGCACTGAGCTCTCACGGACCCCACATTGAACGGGAGGAAAGCATTCCCTTTTAAAAATGGGTAGTATCAAAAACTTGAATTATGTCATTGATTTACCTGAAAGACAATGTTTGATTGGCAGTAGGGGCCAGAGAATGAAATGGGTCCCACAAGAAAAGTGAACTGTGATGGGACCATGACCGTTGATGCCTGCACTTTACAAGCAGCAGCCCATGTAGCTTGAAATGCCTGCGTTGCACCATATATTATTTTCATTGTCTAACCAAGATGTAGAATTTTATTAAAGGGAAATTCCTTAGCTAAAAAAAAAATTAATGGAAAAAAAATAAAATAATCTGCTAGATTATTTTTTTTTTATAAAATATCTCTCTACCTAAGAGATTATTTTTTTTATTTTGATATTCGAAATATAGCTACGTGGTTTATTAAATTAAAAGTAATAAAAAAATCAAAAAACAGTTGTTAGTTTTTGTACATAATTATTGATTGGAAAATCTTGACCAATAAACTGCCGTAACGAGAATCATTTGATGAGTGGGTCCCACGTGATTTTTGTTGTCCTGTTACTACTCTGGAATTTCTGTGGTCTTTTTCCTTATTTAGTAGTAATTTATTTTTGTTAAATTACACCGACTTGAAATTTAAAAGAAAATACACCAAATTTTATAATTTTAATATAATTATATTGAGACAGATGATGTAAAAATATAAAAATAAAAAACATACAGTATATATTTTTTGTATAAAAAACATAATAATATTAATTTTTAATCATATAACTAACAAATTATTAATGAGAAGAGACTGAGTGTTATATGAATTAAAAGTTCAAAACATCTCAATATAATTATATCAAAATTATGAAATTTATTATATTATTTTTTAAATTTCAAAAGAAATCAAGTGTAATTTATCCATTTGTTCTTGTATTATTTTATAACAATATAATTTTATGTATTGGAATTTGTTTATTACTAATGCAGCAATCATTTGGGAAGAATATGCCATCACTTATACTTTAGCTTCTTTTTTTTTTAGAAAATTACAAATCAATGGTGATTTCAAAAATAATTACAGATTCATGAAAAAAATTTAAAATTCTAATTATTAATATTGATAATTTTTTTTATGAATCCGTAACCATTTTTTGAAATGTTCACTGATTTGATATGTTGCCATTTTTGTTTTCAACTTATAAATTATAATATCATTCGTTTTCTTTGCTTTTATTTTTTGTTTTCTGAAAAACAAAAACAATGAAAAGTTTAAACTTCATATTGTTTTTATGCAAACAATTTTTTGAAAACAGTTCCGATTTTGTTTTTCTTCAAAAAATGTAAATATAAAAACGAAAATGATACAAAACAATCCAAAAGGGAGCTTCTATGTTGATACAACATTTTTCTCTCAATTCACACACAATTGTTAATTTGAATATCGACTTTTGAACAAAATCATATGATTTAAAAACTAACTTCTGAATGAAAATTAACTTTTAAACCAAAGAAATGGTTGAATAATAGATTTTTGTTTGGAAAGTTTAGTTTGGAAGTTGATTCCAAATATATATATATATATTTTAAAAAGTGTGAATTGAGAAAAGGCGGTGTGTGAAAATAATACTTCCGAACATAATGAGAAAAATTTGACCATAATACCCTTTTAATAACGTGAACAGCCTACTACTCTGCTACACAAAATTTGACTATAATGCCCTTGTAATTGTGAATTCTATTATGCTATTTAGTTTGTGAACACATATAAAACAATTTGAAGGGTACCTTTGTGTCATCACTAATTCCATCTCCCTTGGCTCCAAAATCTAGTACGTTAAAGACGGTGGAGGAAGTATCTTTATTTGGTGCAGGAGCCGGGGATGGCGGTGATTTTGAAGAAGATGTGGGAGGAGGTCGCGGTGTTTTTGGAGGAGATGGAGGAGGAGAAGGTGGCGGCAGTGGTGGTGCTTTATGTTTTAATTTACCGGCATTGCTATGGTGACTCTTTCCATTCTTGGACAGAGAAGCTGAGATAGCTCTGTTTTGCCTCCAATGTTTGCCTCTTCTGGCACTACAAGTTCCCATATGAGAAAACAAAACCAACAAGGCAATGAGTAGCATAAATGTGAGGCTTCTCAAACTAAGTCCTCTCATCTTCATTGTTTTGAGAGAGAGAGAGAGAGAGAGAGTTGGTTGGAACCTTAGATAGCTAAAAGAAGGAATGGTTAGGAGTTAAATAGGAAGAGTACAATGGGACTGTAGAACCACAAGCTGAGGATTTACCTATAATGAAAGGCATTTTTGTTTCATTCTATTATGCTAGCCTTTTTTTTCCCCCTCTTTTTATTAATGATTTTCCTTCTTTGTTTGTGATTATTTAGTTGGGACTTGGGATTTTTTTAGCTCATCAAGGGACCCATTATTTGCCACGTGGCAATATGTAGTTGCATGAGACTCATCCACTTGCTCATGCAAAAATGTCGACTATATCATTTGGAAATTGATGATCTTCTACAATTTTCTTATAGAATGAATTATAACAATGATGTGACAAAGTGCTTATTGAGTAACCTCGAAAAATTTATATGATGCATTGTTTATGTAGTGTTTCAAATTAGTAATTAGTAGAAAATTTAATGGGTATTTTTGTTGGGTGGTTAAAAGACAAATAATAATTCATTTAGTATGTGTTATAATTTTTTATTTATTGAGAGTATCATGTATATAATGTCACATAATATTTCGAGAGTATTTAATATTTTTTTTTTATGTCAAAAGTTTTATTTTTTATATAAAAAAACATATTGATTTTTTTTTAAGTGATAAATTCACAATTCTACCAAATCATTCTATATATATATATATATATTAGGATAAATTATAAATATACTCTTTAAGGTTTGCTTAAAATAGGAATTGCCCTATATAATTTTAAAAATTACATAATATCCTTTCAAGTTTCTAATTGCATAACAAGTTCAAAACCACAAAGGGCAATTTATATTTTAAGTAAACCTTCGGGGATGTATTTGTAATTTGCCGTATCATTTGTCTATAACTGGAATTACAATCCATATTTGGGCAAATTATAACCGTGATTTCGTAATTTGTCTCTTATGTCTATTTGATCATTGTAATTCTTATTATATTAGCACTGTTTTTTTGGACCCAATATTGATTCAAAATTAGAACTCTTTTTTTTCTCTCTCTAAATTTTCCTCCAAGGGAAGAGGAAGACGACAGTAGTTCTCCTACTTCTCTGATCTCCTTCTTCTCTCCTTCTTTCTGATCTTCCTTCAGATTTGATGTTTGCCTCACTAGACTGAATATCTCCACCTTATCTTCTCCATCTTCGAGCCCAAAACTTTAAGATTTAGCTTCAAATCTTCTCATAGTCCGAAGACCAATGCTGAATAACGCATTTGCTTTATGCTAGGCGACCACCTCAACCTCAATGTTCTATCTTAACTTGACCAGCGGAGATGGGTCTTCAGATTCCAAATTGAAGGTTTGGATGAGTTCGGTGATGACTTAGATTTGATTTTTTTATTTTTTTTATTAATTTTTAGCTTGTTGATATAATTTTGCTTCTTATGTGGAGGTTTGTTTCACTCTCATGTGAGGGCATTTTCCTTTATGGAATCCTGAATCTTTTGTTTGTCAGAATTTTTTATTTAACAGAATTAACAGAAAAAGATATAATTTTTAACTATTCTTCTATATAATAATAAAATTACCTAAATTGTTAATTGAAATATATTTCTGACATATTATTCTCCTGGTTATTAAAGCTAAAACATGCAAAAGATGACAAATTGAGCTCTAAAATAAATCCATTTAATTAAAATGAAAAAAATTATCTTTCAGAATAATAATTTGTCTTTTTCTTCAAATAATTTTATTAATCATGATCTTACAACTAAAACAAAACAATCTTTAAACCTAATGCAACACTATCCTAGAAATAGAATTCTGAATAATTTTTTCAATCCGATCTTTTATCTATTGTGTAATAAAAATTTTCTTTCTGGTCTTAAAAAAAAATTCAAAATTAATTGAGGTGACAACATTTCATTAGAAAATCATCTGTCCCATTTTATCTCAATCCAATGATAACGCAGCATTTTAGTCACTTACTGCACAAAAAAAAAAGAGACTAGTCTATAGATATACATGGGTCATGCATGCTATGTACATAACTTCAAACACATCTATCACTTAATATATCTGTTATGAATAGTTAGTTCATTTTCCGTTATAATTAAAAAGATAAAAAATCATAAACAAATACCACATAGGGTATTACAAAAAAATCTTTTGAATCATTATCAAAATAATATCATAATCAATAATATAATGAGTCATTATTAACAATACAATAAGTCATAATTAAATCATAACTAACATTACAATATGTCATAAATAAAGACAACAAAAGGCGTAAATCAGCTATGTACAATTCTCTATTACTTTGTATGTGTCTATTTGTATAGTATATTATTTTTTATAAAAAAAAATAATGGATTAATTACTGTTTTTACTCTTATAATTTGATCTAAATTTTACTTTAGTTCTTACTGTTTTAATTTGAACAATTTAGATATTACATCTTAAGTTCAATTTTAATTTGATTATTCCATATAAATTTTTTTTAATTTTATTTATACTTTTACACCTTAAAAAAAATTGATAAGTGTCTCAAAAATGTTAATTTTGATCTCCAATTTAATAGAATGATTAAATTGAAACTACACTTAAAGTGTAGAGATCAAATTGTTCAATTTAAAATTATAAGAAGGTAAATTTAGATTAAATTATAGGAATAAAAACTATAATTAACCCAAAAATAATTATCCCTTCGTAGAATTCATTAGAAAAAAGAAAAAAAAATTGATATACATATATATATATTTGGAAACAGCATTACATCTACATAATTTTTTCTTGGCAAATCTCCCGGAATGACATGACAAACTTGGCTGAAAAGTTTTGAGAGAAGAGCGGAATGTAAGAGCGAGAGTTATTAATTTATTTTTTACCACATCATTTAAAAAATTTGTAAAAAAAAATTTATGTGAATAAAACATTTTTCATTTGAAAAGTAGTCAATATTTAGGGGATGCCATATCCATATCTGCTTCTTCTCTGGCCTTTTTTCTATGGTTTCAACATACTTGAAAATTTATTGATTAGTGAATTTGTTAAAGAATTTTCATATAAAAGCCAAAAAGACACACGTGACGTGGAGGGCTATTGATTACAACAGCTCTCGTTATGATCACATGCAACCTTCACGGGCTTTGGTTATTCTTTGTACTTTGTCTTCCTAACCCATCAACAATGAAGCAACTATTTTATTTGATGTGAACATTGTCGCATTTTTTTTTTCAGTAAATCATAATAATATTTTTTGAACTAGCTCATATACTCATGAATTTTAAAATTTAATAGTTAATCACATCAAGCTATTATCTTGTTATATTTAATATTTTCTGTTAAAAATTTAAACAGAATTAGACCATTTGTAAAACAAATGGCACGTATATTAATTTTTTTAAACAATAATTATCTTATCTTACTGCAAACTACAAATAAATTACTAAATAAGAGCATTATTGTTTTAAAATTTTAATAAATATATTATTTGTGTAAATTCCTAACAAAATCATAATGAAGGGGATTAAATATAACAAAATAATACTTTAAAGAGGTTAATTGTATTGAGTTTAAAAGTTTAGGGGATAAAGTACAAATTAGTCATAGTTTAAGAAAGTTTATTGTGATTTATCTACTTTTTTTTGTTATAAAAAATATCCTTCACTTTTAATACCAGTCATATTCAATAACTGTTGAATTATTTTTCTCAATCATCAATCTATTCAAAAATATTGTACGACCTTTTTCATTCATCAAACCATCACTCAATCATCAGAAAATTTAAATATATAGAGAGAGGGGGGAGAGACAGACTAAAATGTTGACCTACCAGGGTAATGGTTTTCAGAACTTTGAAGTTTTCTGTGACTAAACAGAAATTTTAGATAGAAAATCCATACTGTGCATTAAAAAGCAACAAGAAAAATGATATGGAAGGATCAAAGAAACCTCTATGCGCCCACAGATTGCAACTTACACACATATATACAAAACTGTAAGCATCAAAGTGTCCAATCCTCATTAATTTTGCTTCACAATAATTTATCAAAAAAGTTTCAAAGAAATGAAATGAAACACCCTTTTTAGGTTACCTATATGTTTGATGGATAGCTTTAGAATTTTAAAAAAAATTAAAAAATAAAAAAAATTGCTATAACACTCAAAATTTTCTTAGAGCTTATTTAAAAATAATGTAACAATAATATATTTATAAATTACGATCATAATGATATATCTTATATTTTTAAATGAGATAATAATTTCTCTCCAACCTAAGTATGCGTTAAGAGTTTTATAGAAACTTTCAAATTGCGACATGTTGACCGTTTTTCATATTAAAAGTTCAAAAATTTTGTTTATTCATTGACCTATTTAATATTGGGTTATATATATATATATATTTAATTAGATCCAATATTCCACTTGTATGCGGGGTGTTTAAATTGTAATTATATATCACATTCTAATTAATAATTCTTTGTTTAGATCCGTGATTTAGAATAAGACAACAAAAGAGATTTAGATAGAACGCCGGCCTCCTCTAAAGCTACATGCTCTAGGGAGCCTTCTGCTATCTTATGACATGACATGAAATCATCTATATGTTCATAACAACAACCACTACTAAAAACAGGGCCTTTTGTGAATAAAGATCGCGACTCAAAAAGTGGTTCAATGTTTTAAGAAATTTAACCCATATTTTTCTTATAGGCGCCTCCCCTCCCAAGTTTCGAACCCACAACCATTTGGAAGCTTTGACCGGACCCAAACTCGTCACTCTAAATCCACTTCACCACTCTACCTCTTTCAGTTATTAATTGACATATTTATTATTTATAGTATATACACTCAATATTAATATAAAAGTATATCTATAAATATATATATACATATAATTATAATTTCATTATTATGATATTCGAAAAAATTATCTTGGTATACAAATAAATAAAGCAGAATGTGCTTAATTACATGTATCGCACAAATTAAATTTATTTTTTTATTTTTTATCGATCTGATTGATGTCTTAATATTAATTTATATTTAATTTTTTATTTAACATTAAATTATTTATTATCATTAAATTATTTTTATTTAACATTAAATTATTTAATTTAAATTTTTTATGCCTATATTAAATTATTTATTTAACATTAAATTATTTTTTATTTAATCTTTTATTTATTTAACATTAAATTATTTATTTAACATTAAATTATTTATGCCTATATTAAATTATTTATTTAACATTAAATTATTTTTTATGTCTTAATATTAAATTATTTATTTAACATTAAATTATTTTTTATGTAACATTAAATTATTTAATTTAAATTTTTTATGCCTATATACACTATTTTCTTCTTAATCCAATCACAACATATTTATATTTAATCTTTTAAATAAATTTTGTATAATTCTATTTCTACATATTTTTATTATCCAAATAAAAATAAAATAAAATAATTAGAATCACTTTTAGTTTTATATTACTAATTCTCTTTTAATTTAACTATTATTTTTAATATCGAAATGAGTATTAAATATAATATATTTATTAAATATAATCAAGTAAATATATATATCTTGGTTATAAAATATATTTTTTTGCTACGGCATTCATTGCCGACACACAAAAAGATGTAATTTTTTTCTCGGCACAAATTTGCCGACTCAAAAATATATATATAAAAGTCTATTTTTGCTCGGTAAATACTACCGACTCAAATAATGCTATCAAATATTAGTTTTTTGTGTATTAGGCAGCGGTGCAAACTCAAAAGGTATGGTATTTCTTGTCGGTAACTCCGTCTGCCTCAAAAGACTACCTTTTGCGACGGTAAAATTTACCGACTCAAAAAAACCGACTCAAAAAGCCTTATTTTTAGTAGTGAACAAAATGGGAAAAGAAAAAATTGGAGTTTTCTTAAGTGTGCAAGTGTACACCATGTGTCACTTATATAAAAAGTGTAAGTGTAAGGTGTAAGTATAAGTATAAGTATAGGCCCCGTTTGTTTTGGGTTATAGGGAGGGTATTGGGATTGCTAATACCTTGGGACTAGTATATGGGGTGTTTGTTTTGAGAGATAGCATTGGGACTACTAATACCTTGGGACTAACTAATACCTTGGTATTACTAATACCGTGTTTGTTTTGAGAGATAGGGAGGGTACTAGTAATACCTTGGTATTACTAATACCCTGGGGGGATTCATAGTGAGGAGGTAGAGATGGTATTAGAAAAATAGTGAGGATTAGAAATTTTTTATTTTTTTATTTTTTATATATTGGGATTTTTTTTTAAATATTAATGTTTAATTTTTATATTTTTATATTTGTTTTATTATTTTATATAAAAATAATTTAACAATTCCTCACTATTAATCCTCACTATCAATCCCCTCACTATTAATCCTCACTAACAATCCCTCACTATTAATCCCTCATCATCAATCCTCCATTCTATCTCTGAAAACAAACAACCCTCACTAACAATCCCCTCACTAACAATCCCCTCACTATTAATCCCCTCACTATCAATCCCCTCCATTCTATCTCTGGAAACAAACGGGGCCATAAGGTGTAAGTGTAAGGTGTAAGTGTAAGATGTAAGGTGTAAGTGGGTTGCATATGATGTGCAACTTCAAAAAAGGTGTAAGTGTACGGTTTAATTTTTCACAAAAGGTGTAAGTGTAAGGTATAAGTGTAAGGTATAAGGTGTAAGGTGTAAGTTGCACACCATAACCAAACCCAAAAAAAATATGAAGTGTAATGTGACATTAATTATTATTGTTAGTAATTAAATAAAAAAAAGGGTGTAATCTGACATTATTTTTTTCAGTTGTGACTTTACATTCCAGCCATGTCTGTCCCTACCACTTTGACCTTTTCTCTCTCTCTCTCTCTCTCTCTCTCTCATTTGTAAGCACTAGCAGTGATAATAGATTATGTTGAAGCTAACAGTAAATACATGCCTGAACTGATATTCTGAAAGTAAATTGCACATAAAATAAAGCATATATTTAGAATTGGTTTGGCATGTTTAAAAAAATTGAAAAAGTTATTATATTATTTAAGTCACATTATCTTATTTAAGTCACATCACTTCTCTAACACATCACTTCAAATTCAACCCAAATTCAATCCATATTTCATAAAAAGTTAAAAAGTACACTTATTTAAATCATCCCAAACAACCCCTATTCTTATGTTTGGATATCAATAAAGGAAAAGAAATAAGTGGGGCAGGTTGCCGTAGTGGTTAGGGCGTTACTTGGGTTGTGTGGGTAAGGCGCACGGCCCAGGTTCGATTTCCCACTGGGTGAATGCCTGCAGCAGTTTGCAAAAGGGTATCTGGCTTCCCACCGGCTACATACCCCTCAGGATTAGTCCTGATTTCCTTTAAAATCAGAAAGTTTGAGATATCTGAGTTATCAAAAAATAAATAAATAAATAAAGGAAAAGAAATGTACAATGTTATAGAATTATCATTCAACAATCAAGAAGAATAATTATTTTATTAAGAGGCTAAAGATTAATCCCAAAATCATTCTAGCAAATGAGAATTTCTCACCTTGCACCCTTTGCAATATGTATTTGCTGAATTTATGATTTCAACTTAAGAAGTGAATAGTTGGAGAAATTCCAACTATCAACCTAGAATTAAAAGTCTTAAAATTGTTTTAATTTAGAAAAATAACTATCCACTCTCTCATTTTGTTGTTCTAATGAGAAAATTAACTACTTCGACCATCTGTTTCATTAGGTCAAATGATTGAAAGTTTTCTAATTTCACTGTTGAAGTTGAAATTTCAAATTCAGTAAACTTAGATTCTCTGTCTACGTAGAGCTCATGTAATTCATATGATAGCATAGATGGAACAAATTTAAAATTTAATGACAAAATATAGTAGCCTTAATTAAGCCTTCCTTGATATGATTTATCCCATGGGTGTGAAAATTAGCACAAATTTGGCTTCAAACAGAGAAAAAATTGTCTCCTTTCTTTTGTGAAGGGAATATATTCCATAAATGTAGAAGTGGTCCTGTTCAGGTTCAAAGTTCAAACTGCTTATTTTACTTTTGATATACATATTGATATTAATTTCATGATTAACATAAAATAGCACATTAGGGATACCTATAATAGACAAACACAAAAAAAGAAAGAAGAAAGAAGCGACAACCGGCATGGAAATTCTATGAACGGGAAAAAATATTTAAAATTAATGGCACGCATTGATTATCAATATTTTTGTTCCCCTCATTTTGGATCAGTTGTTAGAATATATTATAAAGTATAATTTTTAAATAAATTATAAATTATAACTTTAAGCACATGGAATGATCAAATTAAAGATTTAAGTTACCGAGCAATGTTTGTTTAAATAAATTGTAAAATGATTTCTTACCTGTAATTGTCTTTTTTGTCGTTGTTAACCATAGAGGTTTAGGAGTCGAAGAGAAATAAGAGGGGTGAGTTGTTTTATAGAGACAAAATGGCAATATTAAGGCTTCGTTTGACTAAGACTTTTTTTTGCCTAAATAAGTACAAAAAATAAAATAAGCTAAATAAGTTAATAAAATAAAATTATTGATGGGAGTGAGGTGCAAATCATTATTGGTGATTCACAATGAGATATTTAAAACTGAACTAAACTGAAATTCAATTCACTCAAAATAATTCTGAAAAACAAACAAACAGAGCACTCTTCATTTCTTTCTTCCATACACTTATCACTCTAATACATTAGCTATTTATAGATAAACTAGCAATATGAACACATTTAATGCCACTATAGCTAGTAGTGTGAAAGTATTGAATGCAACTACGGCTGTTGGTGTGAATGCATTGAATGCAACTACGACCATCTTGATTTTCAGCCTCCATTTTTGACAAACAATTTTTATATCAAGATTACTTCACAACATCCCCCCTTAATCTTGATTCTCAATGCGGTTTCATCCCGAGCATTATCTTCATTCTGTTGAACAGATCATTTTTCAATGGCTTCGTGAAAATATCTATAAGCTGATCTTGAGATTTGCAAGGAAATAATTCCACCTCTTTATTTTTCACATGCTCTCAAATGAAATGATAGCGGGTGTCAATATACTTACTTCTTTCATGATAAACTGGGCTTTTTGCCAATGCAATTGCTGAGCGATTATCAACATAGATCTCTGTGGGTTTTTCTTGTAGAAATCACAAATGCTTCAGCATGTTCCGTAACCATAGTGCATGGTGCACAGCTGAGTTAGCTGTAACATACTCAGCTTCGTAAGTCGATAATGTCACAATGGCTTACTTCTTGGACGACCATGTGAAGGCTGTATCTCCCATAAATAAAGTAAATCCCGTAATACTTTTCTGTTCATCCAAGTCATGTCCCCAGTCATTATCTAAGTAGCCAACAAGACTGAAATTATCAGTTGGTTTATAGAATAAACCATCATCGACTGTACCTTTGATGTAGCGAAAAATCCTCTTTGTTGTATAAAGGTGTGACTGATCCGGTGTTTCCATATATCTGCTAATTAGTCTTACTCCATAGAGTATGTCTAGCCTGGTGCAAGTAAGATAGCGAAGACTTCCAACTAAACTCTTGAAATAAGTTGGATCCACATCACCTGCCTTTGTACCTTTTTTGAGCTCCATTCCACTGTCTACAGGAGTATTCACTGGATTGCAATTCTCAATTCCATATCTCTTGAGAATTTCCTTGGCATAGCCACTTTGGGAAATAAAAATTCCATCTTTTCTTTGTGCCACTTCAATGTCGAGAAAATGAGCCATCAATCCAATATCTGTCATTTCAAATTCTTGGACCATGCTTCTTTTAAAGTCTTTGAACATGGCTGGATTGTTTCCGGTGAAAATTAGATCATCAACATAAAGACAAACAAGCAACATGTTTTCATCAACTTCCTTCTTCAAATATAGTGCATGCTCATATGGACATTTTTCAAAACCATTGTCATGAAAATACTGATCAATTCTAGTATCCCATGCACACGGAGTTTGCTTCAATCCATAAAGTGCTTTCTTCAATTTGTACACTTTGTCTTCATGCCCATTCTGAACATACCCCGAAGGTTGTTCAATATAGATTTCTTCTTCAAGAAAACCATTAAGAAATGCAGATTTCACATTAAGTTGATAAATCTGTCACTTGTGCTGGGCAGCCATAGAAATCATTAACTTGATAGTTTCCAAACGGACAACTGGAGCAAACACCTCTCCATAATCAATTCCCGCTCTTTGCTTGTAACCTTTTGCTACTAACCTTATAGCGTTGAACTTCGCCTTGTGCATTCCTCTTTGTCTTGTATACTCATTTCACTCCAATGGGTTTGTGCCCCTCTGGTAGACTTGTAAGCTTCCATGTGTCATTTTTCTCAATGGCATAAATTTCTTCTTCCATTGCTTTCTTCCATTTATCTTCTTGGATAGCTTCTGAGAAAGTAAGTGGATAACTAGCTGTAAGTAGGCAGAACAAATTCAAATCTGCTTTTTTTGTAGCTCATATATCTCCTGCAAATTTCTCATTGGTCTTCGTTGTTTGAAAAAACTATCATCTGATGATATTGATGATGATGATAATGCAGTACTTCTATGAGAAACTGGCGATCTAGGTGCCGGTATTCTATGTGGAGGAGTTTTTGGCTCATTTTGAACTTCTCTTGTAATTTCAAACGGAGTTTTTGATGTTTCATCTTCAAGAATGAGTTATGCATCTTTAACAATTTCATCTTGATTCCAGTTCCAAGCTTCTTCTTCTTCTTCAAATATCACATCTCTACTCCTAATCACCTTTCTGGTAATGGGATTATACAATTTGTATTCCATTGTTCTGTCTCCATATCCGACAAGGATACAATTTTCTCCCTTATCATCGAGCTTGGTTCTTCCTGCTTCTAGAATCTTGGTGTACACAACACACCCAAATATTCTGAGATGGTTGACACTTGGCTTATGTGAACTCCAAGCATCTTCTAAAGTCATAAAGTGAAGGCTCTTGGTTGGACATCTGTTCAACAGATACATAGCACATGATACGACTTCAGCCCAAACTTGTTCGGGTAGTCCCTTTCCTTTCAACATACTCATTGCCATATCTAAGATTGTGTGATTCTTCTTTTCAGCAACACCATTCAGCTGTGGCGTATAGGATGGTGTTGTTTGATGTTTGATTCCATGCTCTTTGCAATAATTCTCGAAAGCATCTGATGTATATTCTCCACTTTGATCTGATTGCAATGTCTTGATGTAGTAGCCGCTTTGCTTCTCTACAAAAGCTTTGAATTCTTTGAAGATACTGAACACCTCCAACTTTCTTTTAAGAAAGTACACTCATGTCTTCCGGCTATAATCATCAATGAAGGTGAGAAGTGATACTTGCCACGAATGCAGCTTTCACAAACCTCATTAGTATGAGCAATATGAGGGAGCCCTTTCACCATATTCTTGCTTAACAACAGCTTCAAGCTTCCAAAGTTGAGATGTTCAAACATCAAATGCCATAGCTAGTCTTTGTCTTTGATGATGGCACTTAAACACTTCGCGGCATCATGTTGGATGTTCAATGCAAACATTCGATTCTTGGACATTCTCACCCGAGCGATCAAATTACCATGATTGTCTTTGATGGTAAGATGACAATCTTTCATGCTGATGTCGTATCCTTTCTCTAGGAGTTGTCTCATACTCAAAATGTTGTTCTTCATGGTAGGAACATAATAAACATTGGAGATATAATCATGATCTCCATTCTTGAGCTTGATTAGAATATTACCTCTTCCTTTCACTGGAGTCTTTGAAGAATCACCAAATGAGACTTGTGCTCGTACAGTCTCGTCAAGCTCAACGAACAGCTCTCTTTTACCACACATGTGATTACTGGCTCCCGAATCTAGATACTAAACATTGTTTTGGTTTTCAGTGTCTCTATGGTGGACAAACAAGATTGTTGGTCCAACTTTGTTTGTTTCCTCTTCGGAAAAATTTGCTTGATCTCCGGCTTCTATTGTTGCTCTACTTCGGCATTCATTGCTGTAATGCTCGAACTTGTGGCACTGGTAGCACTGAATATTGCTTTTGTCAAATCCTGGTCGGTTGTTGTAATCACCTCCTCTATCTCTTGCTCTTCCTCTTGGAACAAAGTGTGGTTGACTTCTTCCTCCTCTAGCTGGACCTCTTCCGCCTCTTCGTCGAAAACCAAAACTTCAGTTATTGTAACCACGACCTCTTCCTCGGCTTCTTTGTGATGTCCCACCTTGCTCATTTCTGTCATCTTTGAAAGACAACTTTGATTGAAAAACTTGCTCTAAAGAACTTGAGAGAGTCTTCTTGTTGATCATTTGTTCATGAATCTCAAGTGTGCCCATCAACTCATCAGTGGTCATGGCACTGAGATCCTTGGACTCTTCTATTGCTACAACCACGTGCTCGAACTTGGGACTGAGTGATCGTAGAATCTTCTCTATCACTTGAAGAGATTCCATCTTCTCTCTATATCTTCTCATCTGATTAACAATGGTTAATGTTTTGTTAAAGTACTCAGAAATTGACTCATTCTCATTCATGTGCAGCATCTCGAATTCGCCACGTAACACCTGGAGTCAAACTTTGATCGTCTTCTCAATTCCACAGTGTAAATTGCGAAGAATACTCCATGCTCTTTAGAGGTTGCTGCCGCTGAAATCTTCTCAAAACTTGACTCATCAATGCCTTGATAGAGTAGATACAAGGCCTTTTTATCTCTTTTCCTTGAATCTTTTAATGCCGTTTTCTGAACTTCATTTAAATTTCCTTCATCTTCGAGAGTAGCTGGCTCGTCATATCCTCGATCCACTAACTCCCACAAATCTTGTGAGGCTAATAGGAGTTGCATTTGAATACTCCAATTTTTATAGTTCTCCTTGTTGAGTTTTGGAAACTGGGGCTGAAAGAAGTTATTTGTGTTGGCCATTGGTTGTCTTTAAAATATTGCAAATTTTCAGGATGGAATTTTCAAATTCTGACCGTACAGATGTGTCCGGAATATTTCAAATAGTTGGAAAGCACTATTGGTTCACCAGAAACAGACTCCGAATGGTTCAGATCAAGCCAAAATAGTTTTGATACTTTAGATCTGCGGCTGCACCTTAGCCGCGCCGCACTGGATTAATCCTCAGTATGCTGATGTCAGCGGCTCGGTCAACGGTGCAGTCAATGTGGCTTAGTTTACGGCGTAACTCAGGCTCGGCTTGGCTCGGTCAGCGGCACCTATCAACGGTAGCTTGGCTCGGTTTGGTCAAAGCTGGTCAGCAGCTCAGATGACGTCAGCAGATGACGTCAGGTCGTCTGGTGCGCCCGCGTATGGCGTGTGCTTGCACGTGGGATCACGCGTCTTTTTCCTCTAGTAGCGCGTGCGGCGCATGAGCATGTCAACGAGTATTAGAACGCCGTAAGTGGCGCGTGTGGAGTCGTCTGAGATCTATTTTTGACGCGGTTTTCACGGTTATGCTTGTCTCGTTGGGAGTTTCAAGCTGATGTGATCAAAAGTGGATTTCGACCACTTTAATTTCTGGGCAATTTTGAAAAACACACGCTGTTCTTGAAAATTTCGCAGAATGTCTACAAATTCAAGCTACTTTCGGCTCTGATACCACTGTTGGTGGGTGTGTGATGCAAACCACTATTGGTGATTCACAATGAGAGGTTTAAAACTGAACCAAACTGAAATTCAATTCACTCAAAATAATTCTGAAAAACAAACAAACAGAGCACTCTTCCTTTCTTTCTCCTAGACACTTATCACTCTGATACATTAGCTATTTATAGATAAACTAGCAATGTGAAAACATTTGATGCCAATACAACTAGTAGTGTGAAAGTATTGGATGCAACTACGACTATTGGTGTGAATGCATTGAATGCAACTACAGTCATCTTGATTTTCAGCCTCCATTTTTGACAAACAACTTTTATATCAAGATTACTTCACAACAAAAATGTCATGTCCAAACTACAATCATTTAATTTTTTTCTCATAAAAGTTTAAAAAAAAAAAAAGCAACACAAACGAACTTTTTAATCCCAAGCCAAAAAAGTCCCAATTCTAAAAAGCCAGCTAAAAAAGTTTTTGCCAAACGACAACTAAGAAAGAAGAGAGATAGTTAAGTAAATATTTAGAAAACCAATAGAGATGTGTTTGTAATATTGACATAAATGATACTGGATAATTTTTATTAGCATAAATTGCATTTTTTACTTTTGTAATTTGATTCAAATCTTACTTTATTCTCTATTGTTTCAATTAAAACAATTTGGTCTTTATATTTTAAATTAAGATTCAATTAAGTTTTTCTATTAGAATTTTTGTTTACTTTTTCTACACGTGCATCTCAGGGAATTGATAAGTGTTTAAAATTTATTAATTTTAACATATAACTTAAACGAAATGATTAAATTAAAATTATATTAAAAATATAAGGATCTAATTATTTGATTTATAACAATAAGCACCAAAATAAAGTTTAAATCAATTACAAGAGTTAAAATGTTATTTATTTATTTTATATTAATTACCTAGCTTCATGGGTGTAGGTAGCAGCCTCATTCCGTCCGGCTTCCCTCCAGTCCCACTGAAGGATGCTGTTAGGCCTGTAGAGGCTTATTACAGGTTTCATTTTGATAATTTGAACCATTCAATGTGTAGAACTCATTGATTGCTATATGTTTGTAAAACTCACTTTAATCGGATATCGATAGTTACGTGATCAAATCAGTTTTGTATATAAAAAAATAGATGGTAAAAAAATAAATGGTTGATAGAAATCTGATTCGATGAGATAGTTATCAATATTTAATCGATGTGATTTTTTACAGGCATATAGCACTCAATGAGTTCTATATATTGAACGATTTGAATTATCAAAACGAAACCCATGATAAACTCCTACGGCTCCAAGAATACCCTCTTGTCCAATTTGGAACCGGAGGGAAGCCGGTCCCTTTTTTACATAGGGTACGTGTCCTGCACCCACATGAATGATCAGAACTCTTACAGTTGTTTCATATATATATATATATGAGATTCGCTCCTCTCCGGTTTTAGTTGTTATAGTTGGACGGTTTAGTTCGGTTTATTATGAATCTATTTTATGTCTTAATAATTTATGTATTTTATTTTGTAAATTTTTAAAAGAAATTATGTATACAAAAAATAAAGTCGATCAAATATCAAAAATTACTTAATTGGTTCACATTTGTTTGAAAAATACTTAATGAATTATTTT
Organism: Camellia lanceoleosa; assembly: GCA_025200525.1. Classification (NCBI taxonomy): domain Eukaryota; kingdom Viridiplantae; phylum Streptophyta; class Magnoliopsida; order Ericales; family Theaceae; genus Camellia; species Camellia lanceoleosa. The sequence goes on along the minus strand of CM045767.1, from coordinate 14,097,594 downwards.
CAAAATTATGTTGCCAGTTAATTATTTTTTCAGATAAATATGATTTGATCAAGTAACTCATGTCTGATCTTCCTAATTTTTGATATGCACGATCTTCTCAAAGAGACCTACAAATAAAAAATTTAACTCATCAATATGAGTCCAAAATAAACTCATAAAAAATCAAACTAAACCGTACAATAATATTCAATTTGAGAGAATCCAATTCTTCTTGAGGACAAAAAAGCCCCCACGCAGTTATAGGACATAGTAATGTATCTTATATTCTTATTCATATTCATGATTCGATATACTATGAAGTCCCTACATGTTTCACGTTTATTTTTTCTATTTTTCTAATTTTTTTTTTTAAGGGGTGGTAAGTAAATCATTTGAGTGTGAATTTCATTTTTAACTTTAAAATTTTCACCCAATTTGTAGTTTGGTTTCTTATTTTCTAATTACAATAATTAAGTTATTATAATTAAATTATGTGTTTTAACGTGGTTCTCTTGTCATCTCATCATTTGAAATTTGAGTGAAAGTTAAAAAATTAAGGACTAAAGTGGAATTTAAGTAAAAGTTGAATGGTGAAAAATGTAATTTGCCATACAAATTTTTCTCTCTAATGCCTTTGAAATGTATTTACATGAGCATTTTCTGTCAAAATTTTTAATACTAAGTAACAGAAGAACTACATTAAAACAAACTAAAGTATGAAGACTTAATTGTTATGATTTAAAAATAAGGGATCAAAATAAAATTCAGATTAAAGTTTAAGAAAAAATGTATAATTTACTTATTATCTTACTATAAAAAAATATATATATACATGTGTATGGCCCGGACACCCAAAATAAATATAAAAAAAAAAAATTAAAGAAAATGATAAGGGCCAACTTATTTCTTCTGTAATTGCCACTATCCTTTCAAGATTGGTTGGTGTGTCATTTGAATTGTTTTAATTTCATCCTCAAAATATTAAATGTCCATTAAAATAGTCGTCAATACATATCATCAAAATTAAGTGTATTTCTCGAACAAAAAATCACAATTGTTAAAAATACTTTTGGTTCCTAAATCATATGTTTTATGTCATTTTAATTCCCAATATTTCAATTGTGTTAATTTATAAACTTGTTTTATTTATTTATTTTTTTCAGCTAGTGAAATTTTAAAATCTAAATATACTCCTTATTTTAACGATATATATTGACAATTTAACCATAAGCATCATTTTATCACACATTTAATACATTTGATTCAAAATTAACGCAATTAAAATATTTTGAATCAAAATAACACGAAATATGGAGACCAAAAAAGTTTAATTATGTTTGCGTCTGATATCCTAAAGGTATATTTGCCTGCACTTATGAAGTTGGATATTTCATTTTCATTTTCATTTCCTTGTCTTTTCCTTTTTGTCATTGAATAAATTAATTTGTTCTTTAATTAACTTTTTATAAGAAACAATTGGGTATTTTATGTCAATTCAATTTTATGTTGTTTCTTCAAAGGATTTTGACCTATTTTTTTCAATGTTGAACCCACATTATAAAACCTTTATTTTATTTTATTTTTAAAATTGCCGGTTTTCAAGCATAGTAATTGATCGCCATATGTAACTAAAAATCCAATTAATTAATTATTATTAAAGTAATTATTTATACTTCAATCCATTTCTGTTTTATATAAAAGAATTTATGGTCTCTGAAAAAAAAAAGAAGCTGACAAAGTGTTTTTCATATATAATAATTAAGATCAACATGCAACAACATGACTAAATTTAGTTTTATGGAAAGATACATAGTTTGATTTTGAAAACATACGACAAAGTAAATATGCCACATTAGGGTTTTAAAATAAAAACATTTGTACTTACTTGAAATTTAACCTATTGTGATTGACTAGACTTAGAATTGGACCATCCAATTATATATTTAAGATTCCCATCTGAAACAAAGTTATACATTCAAGTTTAAATGAAGACAACTCAGTTATGAGACTTTATTACAATAGAATTTGGAGAAACCAAACTGTGCCTAGGTGGTTAGTAGTATCTTTCTTACTGTATATGAATATTATTCTTCGTGCATTTGTTTAAAGTTTCTCAGGCTTTGAGAGTTTTTATTTTTTATTTTTTTTATATATATTTATTATACGTTATATTAATTGGACTTGTTTGGTATAGTTTCTTGCAAACGTTGATAATCAGAAAACAAAAGTTAAAATCACAAATTATAATATCATAAATTATCTCTCCGTTTGTTTTGACAAAACATATTCTTCAATGAAAGATATTTTCCAAAAATTGGTGGTTGTGGTGGGGTGGTGGTGGTCATGGGGTGATGGTGGTTGAGGTGGCAGCAACAACGATGGTCGTGGTAATAGAGTGATGGTGATGGTAGTAGCAAGGTGGTGGAAGTGATGGTGAGATGGTGGTGGTAACTGCAATGTGGTGCCAATGGTAAAATTTGAGTTCTGAAAAAAAAATTACAAACATTTTTCATCGTATTCTCAATTGATCATAAGAAAATGTTTTCTATTAATTTTTAATTTTCTTCATAAGAAACGGCAGAAAATATGAAAATATTTTTTAAAAAATATCTTTCGCTGAAACAAATTGAAGGTAATAAACAAATAATAAAAATCAATATGGGTTTTAGATAATTACAGGCTGGTTGTGCAATTCCCACAGGAACTATGCAATTCAATTAAGTTTATAGCCACACCATCAAATCTTTGAAGAGGAAATCTTTTCAACCTTGATCACTAATTTTTATTTTTATTTATTTATTTTTTTAAATAGTGCCAAAAATGCATATATCAATGTTATGTTTTCATTTCATTTTCTAATGTAAGTAAAAAAATTATGTTTCGACTCTTTTTTCTTTGTTCTCTTAACTTTGCTTCCTATTAATTAAAGAGGGAAAATTACATTGATAATCACTACATTTTATCTCTTATCATTTTGGTCCCTACACTTTCAATTAGCTCAATTTTAATCCTTAATTTTAGATTTTGTGTTAATTTGGTTCAATTGATAACACCGTTAGTGTTTTTAATGAAAAATTATCATTGAATTGGTTGAAATTAATTCACTAAGTTAAACAAGTTTATAATTTTGCCTTGAAAAGCATAACATATGTCACTTATGTGTATATTTTTCATTGAAAAATACAAACAAATGTAAGTAATTTGATTAAATTGAGACAAAATAAAAAATTCAAAACCAAAATCGAGTCAATTAAAATTATAGAGACCAAAATTACACAAATATCAAAATATAAGAACTATCAATATAATTTTCCCTAATATAAACTATAAACATGCATGTATTCTTGTTTGCTTCTACTTAACTATTTTGTGAACTTTGATGAAATGATCATAACGTATACCTAATGTTTAAATTTATCAATATTTCCATATCACAAAATGATCTATTCATTTTCAGTTCAAAATAGACCAATTGGTGACATTTGGCATGAGATATATTGGTCAAGCAACAATTTATTTACTTCTCTCTCTGTTGTGATATTGGTAAACAAAACAGGACACATCATGAAAGTTCAATTTAACCATTTTAAAAAAGGTTGTAGATAGACAAGGTGTAAAACAAAAGTTACTCTTGTTCTGTTGTCCTCTACATGAGATACTTGAAAACACTTTTGTAGCAAGTGCTGGATAGTTTGTTTTTAACTTAGAATTTTGGAATTGGTAAGTGATTAATATGATATTAGAGTTCAAGTTGGATGAGGTTTTAAGCCTAAGTCTTTTTGTTTGCATATATATGTTCATGTTTATATTCTCCTTTTCTAAATGTTTGTATAGTTACGTGCATAGGGGCGCAACAATTAGTCTAATATTGAGGGTTGGAAGGAAGGAAGGAATGGAACGTTCTCATTTGTGAAGAGGGATTAATCCGAGTTTAAATTACTTAAATATATAGTTATTAAATTATTATTTATCGAAAAAATTTAATGGGCAACCCTATATAAAAATAAATTTTTTCAAATTTTTAAACGAATCAAGAACTCCCTTTCCTTCTGCCTCTCCACATACATTGCAAGATAAATTGCACATATAAGACGACGTTAAATTACGTGACATATATTGTTAGGTCAATTTCTTAATGACTTAAACTTTTTGGAATTAAGAGTGATGAAATAATAAGAATAACCAAAAACTTAAAAACTAAAAACAAAGTGTTAGTCATATTCACAAGAAACATTAGTGTGACATACCTGAACCTTCCAAAGCTAGGGATTTGACTGATTATTATAGATGTTCATGTTTTGTGGTGGTTGTTTGGGCTTGCATGTGAAGCTTCAGTTGTGAAGTGGCTTTGTTTATATATGGTGTGTGTGTGATCTCTCTATCTTCCAAAATTTTTGAAAACAAGAAATGGGTTTTGTTTGTTGCCACCCATCTGTTTGTATACATACATTGTACACAACAAAGGCCAAAACCCAAAAGCCATAATTTATGGCCAACAAGCAACAGCCAGCCCCACCCTTCCCTACCATTCACGGATGAGCAATCTGTTTTGAGTCCCCATTGTTTTTATTTTTATTTTTTTATTAAGATATGTTACAAAATTCATATATAGAAAAGTATATAAACAAATAATGCGTAGTTCATATTCAATTTTGAAGGCTCGGTTTTATTAAAAAGAAAAGTATAAATTATAAGTATATTTCTGAGATTTGTTTAAAGTACAGATTGCCTCATGTAGTTGTGAAAATTATATCTTACCCCTTCAAATTTATAATTACATAACAAATGACTCATTTTATTAACAAATCATTAAGTCAATTAATATTTTTTAATGATATTAGAAATATATTTCAATTAATAATTCTGATAATTTTATTGCAGCATGGGAGATGAGTTAGGATTGTCTTTTTTTGTTAATTTTGTTAAATAAAAAAAATCTGACAAAGAGGCATTTACAATTTTCAAAATTACAATTCTGTCTGTTGGTTTTACACAAAAACTATCTCTCTTTTTTTCTTTTCTTTTTTTAATTTTTACCACTTTTATGCTAAATAAATTCAGAAAAAAAGTTTGATTTATTTTTTCTCTCATTTTTTTCACTTTCAAGAGTAAGCAGTACCGAAGAAGTGAGGATTGCATAAGACGGTCTTCCTATGAAAAAAAACTGGATGTCCCTGGAGGTGGTGAGGATTGCAGAAGATCGTCATCTTATGGAAAAAAGAACAGGATGTCCTTGGAGGTTATGCAGCCTTGTGCTACGAATGATAGATCACGAAGGTTTAGAAATTGTTATATTTAATCAGTATCGGTGTGACACGAAACATAAATAGAATTAAAATAAGAATATAAATATTTATGTAGGATTGGTATTTTTTTATAATAATACAAGAAAAATATATAAAATAAATTAAATAAAAATGACAAAACAAAATTTTTTTTTTATTACAGGATGAAATACATAATAAATGACACAACTAAACATAGAAATAAATTAGATTATATTATTAAAAGAACAAATTATTAACATGGATAACAAAATATTAAAACTCGTTGAGATAAACTAAATTCTGAAAAATTAAAGAACAAATAATAAGAAGAAAAAAAAAACCGAAACCTGTATGATACCATAATTTTCTTAAAACAAATTTACCGCATCTCGATGGGTGCTGGAGGTATGCCGGCATCTGCCTCTCAGGATACGATAATCGAAACCAGCTAATCCAGAAGCACCTTCTGAATAGTTTCGGTGAACTTGACAATGGTTGCACTCTCTCTAACAAGAACCAAAGAAGAGACTAACAAAAAAAAGATAGAAAATTTTTTCTTTTGTGTCAAAAATCATCTCCAACTTTTTAGTTCAAAACATCATCTCATTTTACATCAAAAAAATCTCTCTAAAAATAACCTATTAAGTTGGAGGAGAAAGACCTCTATTTATATTAGTAGGGAAAAGCTTTAGCCATGAAGGCTAACACCAATAGGGTCATCAAATGTCATCAACTTTAGCTATTAGGGATAGAGTTACAAATGTTCAAAATTTCAAAACCATTATATAAATTATAATGTGTATATAATGTATAACTTTTGAGAATTAAATTAGATGAGTTGCAAAATGGATATAGGTATTGGGTGTGCCCAAAGCTCAAGATAGGTCCAAGTCTAAGTTTAAGACCAAACCCAACACATGCACAAGTACAAGTCTAGTCTTAGTCCAAACCAAGACTAAGTTCAAATCTAAACTCAATTTTATTGATGTCCACTTTATGAGACAATTCTCATTCACAACTCAATGGTTTTGACTCATTATTTTGTATTGTAATCTTCTCACTTAACAGAATACAAAATCACTTAGACCCACTTCAACTGGCAGTTGGATTCCACTTTAATTTCAAATTACAATTTGGAAAAAGTTTTAAATATAATACAAAAAATTGCAAAACTTCAATTATAAATACCTAATATTAGGGTAACAATGGTAAAACTATAAAATATTAAAAATATCCTTACTGTCTACTATGTTGAATCCACGATTTAGGCCTCGTTTGGCAAATGTCCCTTTTAACAAAAAAGTTAAAAAGTTATTAAAAAAATTAAAAAGCCAACAATCCATACTAAAAAAGTCAAAGATTCTCTTTTCTTTCTAACTTTTGCACATCTTTTCGTAAAAAGTTAAAAAATTATCCCAAACATACTAATTTTTTTTATATCACATTTTAGTCAAAAAGTCAAAAAGATACCAAAAAAAACCTAACCTCAAACGAGGCCGAGGTAATACTTTACATCCACACTGCTCAACAGCTTTGAATTTAAACAAATTGAGGAGCAAATATTTTTTTTTGTACGTGATTGAATTTTGTGTCTATAACATTAAGGATTATTTGGCAATATGTTAAAATAATTAAAATGTCAAAAAACCATTAAAAATGTCAAAATGTCAATATATATATAAATCAAAGATTCCTTTCTATTCTTTCTACTTTTTACATGTTTTTTTTGATAAAACATTAAAAAGTCATTTCCAAACATTTTATTTTTGGCACAATTACAATTAAATGTAAGTTTTTAAAAATAATTTCAAATAAATGGTAAAGTTTATGTCCATTAATAACTAAAGTCTAAAGTTTTTTATGAATTTGTAATTATTTTGTAAAATCACCACTGAGTTGTAATTTTTTTTAATATTTTTTTTTACTTCATATTTTAGTTTAAAAATTAATAAAAAAATAAAATAAAAATTCAAATAAATCCCAGAGTTGCCGACATTTTTTTTAAATTTTTTAGAGGTCATGATGATGATCTCAAACTCTTTTTGTTCTTGTTGCTTTTTTCCAATGTAACTTTGCCTATAATCCAAGCTATACATACATGTATGTATGACCCACCACAGTCCATGCACATGATTCTAAATCACACGAACGTTATCATCAGCAAAAATGTGCATTGAAAAAAAGGGCTATGACCATAATTAAACATGCATTAATTTGTCTTCCAACTTGGAATGTTGATTATGGACAAATTGGTCCTTCTCGTGTACATTTGAGAACAAAAACATCACTTATAGTACAAAGTACAAACCCATTATTGTTAGAAACCAAGGGCTACACTAGGTTAGAGCATCTCTAATAAAGTTGTCACAATTGTCTATGTTGGTGTTTTAATTGATGAAAAGTAACAAAAATAAAATTTAATTTTATGTGTTAAGATTTAACATTATTTTGAACTTAGGCTTAGGGTTTGAAACTCGATTCATTGACTTGTGAGAGATGGTCAACTGTGAGCCCGGCAAAATATATTAAAAAAACAAAAGTAGAAATAAAAAAAAACAAGAAAAATAAAATAAAAAAACATAGGCCTAAATCTCGGTGCTTTGGGCTAAACCCATGTACTAGCCTACTTGTTGAAGTGTGAGAGGTTGTTTGTCGATCGGCCAGTGAGCCAATCTAGCCTGAGTTCTAAGACTATTGAGTAGGGTTTAGGCCTAACGTTTTGGTTTGTGACTCAACTCAACTCATTATGTAAAATAAAAAAGCCCTAGGCTTAATCCCCATGGGCTTGGCAATTATTTTTGCAACCCTTAATTTTTCTTGTTTGCATTGTACCCTTACTTGTTGCACCCATGAGTTTGGAAAGACACTAAACATATAGATATTGATGTCTCTAATCATCTTAAATTTTTTGCATGAATACCTTAACAAATTGAGAGTACTCAATTGATTAGTGAGCACCAATTCAATTAACAAGACATAACTTTGTTTTGAAATCTAAATTGATGGGTGGTCCTTGTTCCACACACCTTAACATTAACAAGAATGGACTCTCTTTTTTTAATTAGTGAAAAGAGTCCATTATACAAACTCAAACTGCACAAAGACAAAACAACTACAAAACATCAAAAAGCAACTATGGACTACTCCAAAGCCGGCCGGAAAGAGAGAAGAGAGTGAAGAGCATCCTTCCTCAAAAGCATATGAGAAGATGCTAATCAAGATAGATCTAATTCAAACTAGTAATGCTATGTATTTCGAAAAATGTTCAGAATTTAAAATATGTAAATTAAATTTATTCGAAGTGTGGACTACACCCTACCAAATTTATATTTACACCATGTATTTGAGTTTTGTGAATTTTTCGAAGTATATAACATTTCTGCGAAATTTGTGTTGGGTAAATTTCACTTCGCAGCCTACACTTTACATCTAATCTTACTTTATTCATTGCTCTTTTAATTGTCTCAACCTACTCTTTAAATTTTGTGAGCCCATTTGCATAACGTCATTTTGAAAACTAACGCAAAACAACCACGTGGTAATATTAATGACCGGACTCAATTGTAACTTGACTCAAAATCTAAGAGATTGACTGAGGTAATTAAAAGGTTAGGGACAAAGTGAGATTAGATGTAAAATGTAAGGATGCAAAATATAATTTGCCAATTTGTCTTTACGATTGAAGGAATGCTAGATTTTAATGAGATGAGATTCAGGGCAGGCGTATTGGCATCTGCATTTGGAACCTTTGTGTGTCCTAATTTCTCAATCATTCTGAGTCAAAATTACATGCATCTCATTAAGTGACACTGCTACAACCAAAATTTGGATAAAAAAGACCATGCCCCTTGGGGAATTGCTTCTAATCACTATCAATAAATTTGTATTTGAGTATATATATGATTGTTTATATTGGTTCCTTACACAATTGAAAGCACATCAAAATGGGAATCTAGATAGTTTCTTTGTTGTATTCAAATAATGGATTCAATGCTAACAAAAACAACATTACTGACTAAAAATAACTTAACAAGTCTACAAACACAAAATCAATTGGAGAATTAATCACAAAATACACAGATTAATTGAAGTAAAACTGTATCTTTTACGATGAATCTCACCATTTGATATATACAATCAAAATTATTTTATATAATTGATTTTGTTTTGGTAGACTTCTTGTGTAGAATTTTTGAATTAGTTATTCAAATCATGTATAGGTGGCAATCATTCATCTTTGTTGGATTTTTGTCATAAATATACTAGTCGATGCTTAGCTTAAGACAAATGAGTTAAGTTGCTTTGTTTTTTAAACTAATGACCACCTTGATTATAAAATTATAAAGAGATAGAGATATTGCTATATAATCCTACTTTCTTGATACAATCTATGTGTATTTTGGTCTTAAACTCGGTCCATTTTATCGGCCAATAAAGCATCACTTTCCCTATTAGAAAAATGATTTGTGAGCCGACCACTAAGACCTAATACAGTAGCCTACTGATGTGTCAATTGGGTGTAGAATAATCAATGTTTTAAAAATCAGACCAGTGAGCTAACCAAAAAATAGATCGGGTGGATGGATACCGGTTCGACTATCGATTCGAACCAAAATCGAATTGCAGCGTCATAATTATTTTATAAGTATATTAAAAATTACTTAATAATAATATAAAAATTAAGATACATTTATTTAAATTATTTTTATATTTTAAGATACATATAATTGCATAAATATAGTTATATTTATTTTTTTGTAAAATATATTAATTATACATAATGTTTGAAAGAAAATGTTATAATAATATATATTTTGCAAATATAAACTAAAGTTAAAGGTGACATAGTGATTATACTATTATTCTTGGAATTTTTTTTTTTTTACTGTGGTATTTTTATGTGAAATTAGTTTTGTAAAATTGTTAAGTATATTTGGAATTAAATATAATAAATACCTTAAATAATATTTTTTTAATAATATATAAACGAGGTTTGGTCGCTAAATGGAAGTAAGTTACTCTTTCAACCAAAGGTGCTGTGTTTGAATCTTGCAAACTTCTTTTTATGTGAAACAGACCAGTTAGATTGAATTCTGCAGCTGATTCTTTAGTAATTGGATGTTTATTCTGTTAGCCTGTAAAGAATTTTTCTGTGTGTTATTGTATAATTTTTTTTTAGATGCCTTCTGTTATGAGTTAGGTCATCTCAAAAAAAAAAAAAAAAAAGGTGCACACAAATAATTATAACAGAAATGATACAGAACCCTACAAACACCCCATTCCCACGACCCCCACGCACATGTTAGAGAGATAGGAAAAAACAAAAAAACAAAAACACACATGACCAATCATAATCATTTGGGAGTTCCCCAAAATGGGGGCCCCAAGTATTTTCCTAATTATAATGTGTAAAGTCCAAAGGATAACAGTAATAATAAAGACTCCCACAAAATACAACCCCCACAACTTCCAAAATGATTGGGACCATTCATGTCTCTGTCAGAGATAGAAAAAAAAAATTCAAACACATCAATGATCAATACATTAGTGGGGGTCGTGGGGTCCTCCTTTGTGGGGTCCCAAACATTTTCCCAAAGGATAAATTGATTTGCCCCACAAAACTATGCTTCTCATATCCGGAGGAGCATTCTTAAAGCTAAACCAATTCTGAAGAAAGCCTGGCATCAAGTGGTTTTTATTCAACCCACCTTAGATACCCCTAATCTGGATAGTCAATGATTCATTATTTTTAAATTGATTTAGGGCACACAAGTATGTTTTAAATCAGGATACATAAAACCATATAATAACTATATTAAATTTCATATAAATCATTTCAAGTATATTACATATAATTTGCTTACTACTGTCCTCCTGAACTTGTTACATTATAATTCCTGTATAAAAGTATAATGATCACTTCTGTTATTACCCTTGAAATTTGTTTTTTTTTTAGACCCCTCAGAGGCTAGTCCTCTACTAATCAATACTATAAGAATAAATTTTACAGTCACCTAGTATTAATTACCTCATACAAAGAGATAAGTCAGAGCTCGGTATGAACGATATCATCTCTGCTGTGTTTTGGAGGCTCAACCTCATTGGTCTGTTCAATAATGTTCTTGTCAGAGGAAGTCAGGCATTCTGCCGAAGGCTGCACGTATCCATACCCAAAGCCAGTAGCGGAGTTGCAATAGGTCTCAACCGTGCCATCCGTTTTTCCTAGGTTGATGTTGTTCAGGATTATGTGTTTGCATGGAACTGTGTCGCTGCAGGCAAATTTCATGGCCCTTTCGCTCTTTGAAGTCCCACTAATGTTCCGGTACATGATTTCACTTATTTCCACAGCTTGTGTCTAAAAAACATAAAACATAAAAGAGAAAGAAGAAGAAGATAGATCATGATATGTACATTTTTATTGAAATGGTTGCAACTAATACACATTTTTCAGAATTGAAGAGTTTGAACATGGAGGTTTTACCTGATTCTGACAAGCAGTTGGGGAATCACAGTAGAACTGGTCAATGATGATGGGATTTGAAACATCTTCCATTCTCACATTTTGGTAACGTACGGAACGAACATAACCAGATCCTCCCTACACCAGAGAGCCAGAAAGAGAGGTATCTTTGTCATTCTGAACAAGGTAATGGTTGGGATATTTGGATACATTTTATGCTTTGAACATGTTATCAGAAGGAATTGTTTCTATTAAAAAAGGATCGATCATGATACATTTTCTTGCTCAGCTTTGTGAGGCTTGTATGAGAAATTTGGTGACAAGCATATCGACTAGTTGTAAAAAATGTTCTCTAAAACATATTTAGTTGAGCAAAAAATTCACTTTATATGGTCTACTCCATATGCAGTTTGGGAAATGTTTGGGACCCCCTTTGGAGATGACCCCCATACTCTCAAAGTAATCCTGGCCTCCATGTATGTATGGGGCCCACTCATATATGCATGAGGTCCACATCATAAGTGGTCCAGATTTGTGGGGGTCTTGTGAGGGTAGGGTCCTCAATCACCACACATGCACTTTTTAATCCCCTTGACATATATAAATAAGCACATCATCCCCTTATAATTTGTGGAAGTGCATCATCTATACCATTTATGACTTAAACCAAAATATCCTTGTATGTATAAGTAATCTTAACCTTAGTAGCAGGAATCGTTATAGTAGGTGACGATTTTCTGGAAGAAACGCAATTTTGCGTTCCCAAATCAAAATCGTGTAAGAAACGCGATTCTTAAGAGAGAAAATCGCATTTCGGTATGAGATGAAAACGTCTGTGAAATAAAACAACTCCAGATGCAAGAAGGCGAAGAAGAACCTGAACATGTTGAAGCTCAAGAGGGTAAAATTGAAGCCCTAGATCGAGGTATGTCCTCCTTCTTCGCTTCATTTTTCTTCTTCTTTCATCACTTCGAAGGTCGTCTCTCTCTCTGTGTGCTTTTCTTCTCTCTTGCTGGCAGATCGCCTCTCTCTCTCTCTCGCTCTCTCTCTCGCAATTCGTCTCTCTTTCGCAAATCGTCTCTCCCTCTCTGTTTTTCGTCTCTTGCTGATCGATCGTCTCCCCTCTTTGTTTTTCATCTCTCTCTCTCCCTTTTTATTTATTCTCTCTTCCTTTTTACTTATATTTCTTTTTATTCTCATAAATATTGAATTTTTTTTTTTATAACAAAAACCCTACCTTTTTATTTATTTATACTTGAGACCCTCTTTTTATTTTTTCTATTTTTTTTTCAATTTTATACATATAATAAATAAATAATATTATAACATATATATGTATGTCAATTTATTTATTAAAAAAAATATGTACATGCATGTCAATTAAAAATAAAAAGAATTATATAGATAAATTAAAAATATTATTAATAAAAATAATACATAAGCGCTCCTAGTCTACGACTCCTCTAAATGGTCACGTTCCTCCGCTCCTGCTTCGTGCAACTAAGATCTTAACAGTGTGCAAAGTAAGGGTCATTCGTCATCTTTTTTGGGCAGAAAAGGTGTTTTGACACAGCCATTCACATTCTAGGCATGTGTTTCACATTGACTGTCAACTTTGACAGAATGTTTGAAAGTGCACATTACTCCACAAACAATAGGGAGGCTATGTGCTTATTTATAAATGTCAAGAGGTAGACCACACAGAGTAAAACCACATGGGGGTAAAGTGTTCAACTCAACCACAGAAGTAGTTGGTAATGAAAATAATGTGAAGTGCTGCTTCAAAGCATCACAATAATCATTATCGTACTCATTTGAAGTATAATTCCCTAAGATAACTTTTAGACTTTTCTCTTTCAAGTAACAGAACCAAATTCTCAATCTCTTTTTCCTTATAGTCCACCCCTCCCTCCTCCCAACCACCAAAATTATAAATTATAAATTATAAAATTTGGTAAATTTCATCATCATGATATTGAAAATTGCTTGATTCTAATAATGTACTACCAGAATTACCTGCCAAGTTTTAATCCGAAGGCCATTGGTAGTCTCCCTGAGGAATGCTGTATCCAAGACGACCCTTGTGACTATGCCTGTGGAGTTGGCCTTCCCAAGGCTTCCTATGCTGGAAGACAAGAATTATGCACCAAAAGAATGAGTACGGAAGACCTCTGAAACCATGGAGCTAATAATTCTAACAATTTTCACATACTTTATGGTTTCTAATCTCATTTATTTACCCCACACTGAGTTTCAATTGATATAACAGAGTAGTAAATAGAATAAGTAACCAATTATCAACAGCTTAATTTGAGTGGGAATAGATTTTGAACTACATACCTAATCCCATGACCGGGTCCGCAATAAATTGTCTTCATCTTGATATTTGAGCTAGCATTGACAATCGAGATGCAATCGTCCCCTAAACAGAATATCAAGAACCACTAATTTGTCCATACCTTGTGACAACAATCATTGATTTTGTATGATGTAGACGTGCTATTCATATGTTCTATTACCATTAGATGAGTGACAAAAGAATGGAAACTATGTACGACTAATAAGGTCAAATGCATTTAGTGTTTTTTTTTTTCTATGAAAAAGTATGAGAAAACAGAGGGTGGGATTTGGGAACCTGTTCCAATTTTACAGTTCTGGAGAACAACATTTGTCGATTCAGTGATATGGATTCCATCAGTGTTTGGACTGTCTCCTGGGGAAGAAATTTGTATATCAGACAAGCGCACAGAATCACAGCGGGAAATGACGAAATGCATCTGTTGGCTGTTTTGAACAGTAAGGCCTTTCACCCTTACAGCCGAGCTTGAGTCTATAGTCAGTGCCTGCAATGAACTCTTCACATTACTTCCAGAGAGAAAAAGAGCAGGAAAATAAAAACTCAATTTTAAATTTACTAAATATTGTTGTTTTATGAGAAATAAGATCCTTACAGTTGGTGCTCCTATGCAAGGCTGTCAGAAACAAAAGGAATAAATAAAGGAAATCAGATGAGGACGAAAAAATGGTATTTGTTTATTGGATTCAAGTAAATGAGTAATTCAGAAAAATTACATTAGACTGGTTCCTTTTGCAAGATGCCTCCCACCATTTGCTGCCTGAGCCATCAATAACTCCACTGCCCTGGAAAAGGACTCCATTTAGTTTGGAAAAATCAAGCCAATTTCGCGGGTTTTTTTTATCCCAGTTTTTCGGCTCATCTGGTGCTACAATTGTTCCGTCAATCTGTACCCAACAGTAATAACAGGAAGAAGAAGAAGAAGAAGAACGTATTAGACATGACCATAGCAGTCCAGCATGATATGCAGCAAAAATCTAAGACACACCTCTCTCCTCCTCCCTCAAAAGAAAATGAAAAAAAAAAAAAAAGTTTTGGAGATTACCTGAACAACTAACTGGTCAGCACAAGGCCCTATAAATCTTGTTGCATTTACTAGATAACGGCGTCCTATGGGAACCAAGAAAACTGCTTTTGGTGTAGAGCAAGCTTGTTGCCACGCGTTTACAAAGGCCTGATAATAATTACAAGAGAGGAAACATTTGATTCAATCAAAACTTCAGAGCTTCAAATAAGAAAGATGAGTCCAATTATTTTTGATCAGGTCATTCTAGATTTCTCAATTATATGTAAATGTAGTTAGAACTTGCAGCCTTTATATGCATTCAAGAGTTAAATAATGAAGGCTTACATAGATTTAGAAACTATTAAAACATAATAACCTGGGTATCATCCAAAACTCCATCTCCAACTGCTCCAAAGCTATCCACATTCACAAGAACCTTGTTACCACGTTCACTTGTCCAAAACGGGGAGTCAAAATGTTCTATATCACCTTCCTCTTCTATGTTCAAGCTTTCTAGCTCTCCAAGAATGGCAATGTCGTCAGACAAATTTCTTTCTGCAGTTCCATGAGTCACTATCAGCAAACCTACAAAGAAAACAAAGAAGATTTTGTCCATTTTATTGGTTCAGGTGGTTTGTCAAGACTGTTTGATTTACATAAATCAAGTGAAGGCATTGGGTATTAATTTATATATGCAGATTAGTATTGAAAATAAAGGGTTTTGTGAGGATATGTGGCTTGGCTTGAAAGTACATGAAGGTGTTCTAGTTTTTACATGCCCACACTTCAAGGGTAAGACTAATTTTTTGGAGGCCTTTGCTTTACTCTTCAGCCTGCGGTCTGGTGCACTAACATTCACCAGTGAAAGTGTTAATTGGGTCCTAGCCCTCCTGGGGTTTGGATCATGCTTCATAACAAATTGTCAGAAAAACCAACAGTAAAAGTTCCTTTTTTGGGAAATCTCCCATGAAAATGTGGAGTATATATAATAGAATGTACAGTTGGAAAAAAAATAATAATAAAGAAAGAATAAGAAAGAGTTAATTAACCGATTGGTGAAACCAAACAGGATAAAAAGATACATCACACATCATGTTTATAATTCAACAATAGAAACAAGTAACAACAACATTCCATATCAAGGTTTTTTTTATCTCTCTTTCGAAGAGTATTATATATATGTCAACTGTGCATACTGCATATTCAAGCTCTTGCATGCGAGTTTAGAGGGAATCAATCATTAAAATCCTAATCATAAATAAGAAAAGTAAGCGAGACAACGAAAATGTGTATCTAGACGTAAGTGAGTGGGTCCCACTATCGTGTATCTAGTGTAAGAATATAGAGTGATCATAAATGAATTTATATATAAAATTCCTCACATATTTTGCATACATATGCAAGTAGATGCCATCTGCCACATTATTGAATTTGAATTTTTAATGAGTTCATATTAAAATTTTGGATGATGATACCATTTGAAGGACTAGGGAAGCAATCATTAAAATCCTATTGTTTGTCTACTTATGATTTAATCATATATTATATATGCACACAACACACGTATTCTACAATATACTACACATATTTTCATTGTCTCACTTAATTTTCTTATTTCTAGACATACGTGAGTGGGACCCACTATCTTGTATCTAGTATAAGAATATAGAGTGATCACAAATAAAATTATAGATAGAACTCCTCACATATGTTGTATACGCATGCAAGTAGATGCCATCTGCCAAGTTATTTGAATTTGAATTTTTAATGAGTTCGCATTAAAAATTCGGATGATGATGCCATTGAAGGGCTAACAGCCTAACAACCTCCACAGGTTGTACAAACTTTACAGCATTAAGTATTTTATTATGGCCAGTTGACCAAGGATTCAATGGTAAATGTGATCATTCACCTCAATCAAACTGTAACCAATCTCCTTCCTCATTTTCCTAGCCGTCGCAAGCTCTCTAATTTGCACTGAGGTTTCAAAATCTCCAATTTCGGAATAAAATTTTGAAGCTTGAAACCAGGCTGCATGATTGTCTGGTTCAAGATCCATTAAGATTTTTGCCGCTCTATGTCCCACCATTTCATTTTTGTGGACCCTACAACTTCGCAATAGTGAACTCCACATTACAGAGTCACCCTTCACTGGTGCTTGTTTTAGCAAATTTTCGGCTTCATATAGTAAACCTGCACGACCAAGAAGATCCACCAAACATGAATAATGGCGCCGGTCTGGGTCAATTCCGTGGAGAGATTTCATTGATTCAAACACCATTTTCCCCTCTTTGACAAGCCCATAATGATTGCACCCTGTTAACACTGACAAGAATGTCACTTTATCGAGTTTCTGACCCCTTTGGATCATCATGTCAAGCATTTCAAGGCATTCTCTTCCCATTCCATTCCGGGCAAATCCATTAATGAGTGATGTGAAACAGATGGCATTTGGTGAAGGAAGCTTCTCAAAAACCTGTTGAGAAAGTCTGAGATGACCAGATCTGGAATATGCATCGATCAGTGAACACGAAACCGCAATGTCAGATTCAAAACCCGTCTTAATTGCACAACAGTGAACCATTGTGCAGCTAGAGAAGCTCCCGGAAGTAGACACTGATAATGCTTTCAGTGTCGTAGAGAGACTAACTTCATCAAATCCAATTCCTTCATCAATCATCAAACCAAACATCTCCACCGAATCTTCCACAACTCCACAGTGCAATAAAGATGTCATTAGCGAGTTGCAACACTCTTGACTTCTCTCAGGAACACCCTCGAATAATGATACTGAACTATCCATATCTCCACATTTTCCATACATATTGATCAAAGCAGATTGAACATGAACACTCCCACAATCAAATCCCAATTTCAAAACACAACAGTGAATTTGCCTCCCAAGAATGAGATTTTGGGTCCCTCTAGATAAACCCAAGAACCCTAAAAATGAACGAACGGATGGCCTCTTCCCTGATAGCTGCATCTTAGTGAACATTTCAAGAGCATGAAGCGAAAAACCATATTCAGCATAGACAGAAACAATTGAGTTCCATGAAATCACATCCTCGGGTGGAATTACTTCAAATGATTTCCTCGCACCAATCAAACACCCACAAGCAGAATAAAAATCCACCAAAGCATTCACAACAAATAAGTTCGATTCTAACCATCCAAGCTTAATTGCACAACAATGCAGTTGCTTTCCTTCATCCAAAAGCCTCCCATTACCACACCCACGAATCAAATAACAAAAAGTAAGTCCATTAGGTTCAACACAACCCTCCAATTTCATATCACAATACAAACCCAACAACTCGTTTGATCGACCCAGTTCACAAAATCCACGTAAAACCAAATTCCACGCAGCTAAAGTTCGATGTGGCAATTCATTGAACAGCTTCAAGGCAATATCAACAAGACCCATGTGCATATAAAGATTAACAAGCGAACTACCCACAAATATGTTCATACTGAATCCCAACAAGATCACCCTGCAGTGAACTTGAATTCCTACTTGATAAAACCCATTGTCACTACAAATGCTCAAAACAGATGAAAAAGTGGATGGACTTTCTTTAATTCCATGGGAAACCATTTGATTGTAGAGACACAGAGCTTGATTTGGAAGTTCATATTTGCCATACCCAGAAATTAGCAAGTTCCATGAAACAACATCACGGTTAGGCATTTCGTCAAACAGCTTGAGGGCAGAGTCTAAAGGCCCAGACTTGATTTTATTGTCTATGATTCTGTTACATGCGTATACATTTGATTGAAAACTGGTTTCAAAGTACGAGTTCATTGGCAGTGCAGAAGTTGGTGAAGTCATGATAGGTATGTATTTGCGTGCAAAGATTGTCATGGATCGGCCAATTGATGTTAATTTTGTGCTTTGCATTGTTCATGAGCTCTATGGGAAAATTTTGAAATTTGGCATATATCAACTAGAAAATATTATGGAAGAAATGCGCATTACTATTCCGATCTAAAAGTTAGATCAATTTTTTAGAGTCAGATTAGTTGATAAACAAATATTTTTTAATTATTAATCCATTATTTTTTCGGCATTAGATCTAAAAAATAAATTTAAAAATTGAAATTTTTGTATCATTTTTCAAAGGGATCATGTAGTTTGTCTGAAACCCATTTATTAAAATAAGGAAATGAATTCTTTTCGGTTGGAAATTTATGTCGTGTTTGATAAAATTAAAAACTGTAAATTGAAAATTAAAAATTAAAAATTAAGGCTTGATTTGGGATATTAGAAAAAAATTAAAAAGTAAAAAAGTTTAAAAAAAAACAAAAAAAAGTATCACTATTCATAAATTAAAAATATAAAAAAATTAATATACATAATATTTTAATACAAAGCAACTTTACACTGTTCCAAACTTGAATTGATGAGAAAGTACCGTGAAAGGAACAAAAAAAAAAATTACATATATATATTCACTAAGTTGGACGGTAATGTTGGCCCATAGAGGCCCACCACAGGTCCCATTTTGATAATTCGAACCGTTCAATGTGTAGAACTCGTCCAATACTATATGTTTGTAAAAAATCATGTTGATCAGATATTGCTAACTACATAATCAAATCAGTTTTGTATAAAAAAATAGATGGTGTTATAGTTAACAGTTGACAAAAAAACTAATCCGATCAGATAACTATAGATATCCGATCAACGTAATTTTTTACAAACATATAATACTCAACGAGTTGTACACATTGATGGTTTCAATTAGCAAAACGGGACCCAAGGTGGGCCCCACTGGCCAAAGAGTATCGTCCAAATAGTTGCCTATTTCCTATTATACCACTCTGCAAACCTTGCTGGCACTTATTTAGGACATCCCAAACAATCCCTAAGTATTGAAAATTGAATGTTAAATTTTTTAAGTTGAAAGTTGATTGATAAAAATTTAAGTGTTGAATTAAAAATAAGTTGTATGATATGTATAATATAAAATATAAAATTTATTATTTTTAAATTGTATATTTTAATTTTTATATTATGACGATGATGGTGGTGGTGGTAACGATGATAGTAATAGTAAAATGATGATAATGTTTAGGGCAATAATGACAATGGTGATGAAAGTAGTGGTGGTAGTGATGGTGACAGTGATGTTAATGGTAATGGTAATTGTGGCATAGTGGTGGTGGTAGTGATAGCGATGGCAGTGGCGGTGGCATGGTGGTAGTGATGGCGGTGGCATGATGATTATGGTGATGGTGGTAATGATTGTAGTAGTGAGTTTATAATAGTATCGATATTTATATTTAATATTTATAAATTCAATCAGAATTAAATAAGTTTTATATGATTTAAAATTTTCTTAAATTGTAACTTATATTTTAAAAGGAATTTAAATTTTTAAGTAATATCAATTACGATTATCAAACGGGTTTAATTTCACTTAATCAATTCAGTTTTAAGTGTTGAATCACATTATCAAACACTTTCTTCAGTTGTTATTTAGCTTTGGTGAACCCATCTCAAGATCCATTTAATTATTTAAGTCGTTCATCTTGTAAAATTTATTAAATAAACCACAAAAAAAAAAAAAAAAATTAGACATCTCATTCTCTAAATTATACTTGTCATAATCCGATCATAGAGTTTTTCTTTTTCTCTTTTTTTTTCACTTTTTTTTGGTAGATAAACGTGATCCGGCAGTGTAATTTTTTACTTTATTTTTTTAAAAGATAAATATATTTTAAAAAATAAATATAATCTAATTATAAAACTATTCAATGTGTTTCACTTCAGTTTTCTTAAGTTTTTGGAAAAACAAGTTTTTTATTTTTCGTATTTTTTAATTTTTAATGAGTATTTTTAAAATTTTAAATATTTTTTTTACTTTTTTAAGATATATCTTATTTAAATATATCTAAATAATAAAATATTTTTAAAAATTAATAAATACATAAAAATACAAAAAATACACTGAATTTTTAAAAAAATTTCCCACAAATATTATACTTTCTAATTTATTCTTCAATTTTTTTGTAGTCTACTTAGCATGTCCAACAAGATTAATAGTTAACGTCACTAACGTGGACCTAAAAATGGGGCCAGCCCAACATCACCTCTCCATGACTGGGCCTTTGACCTCATCAAAGCAAACTACAGCATGGACACTGAGGAAGCAAGATGTCTCCATAGCTGATATCCAATTTCCCAATAAGTCCTTGGACGACACAGAATCAACCACATAAAATGAAGCAATCTCCACCGTATGATATGTATGACCAGAACTATTTTATGTTGTTAATTATGTGTCTGTAAACTTGTTTTAAAAATAGATAATAATAAAAAAAATCAAAAGGAATTTGTTTAAGAAACTAGCAATATCATGCACAACCAAAGGAAACATTGATGACTCTTAAAATCAAGAACTTCATTTTTACTCGATTAGCAACCAACAAACAGCAATCCACTGTTCAAAAGGGCTCATTATTTTACTATATATAACAGGATGGATATACATGAAGCATATAACAGACCTGAAGACAAAACAAACCCGGAATTTTAAGCTCAAACTTCCAAATTAATTATATCAACATGTTGATGCAATAGCTTCCAGAAGGGTTGCTGCAAACTGCATTTGGGTTGCTTCGTCGATCCTAGAAAAGAGAGGAACATGAACAAAGAGAGATTTGTGACCTCTCTGTTCTGCAAACCGGAGCGAATGATAGTAGACATAATTACATACAAAAAGGCCTGCATCATCGGATATTGTTGCATCAAAGCCCTTTTTCTTCAAGAACTGCAGGATTGCCTCAACAGGGCAAGAAGTCTTCAACAAAAAATGACTGAAAAGTTAGGAGGGAGATGGGGGCACTGAAGAGAGGGAAATAGACAACCAATGCATAATAATCACCATTATAATAATGATGATAGCGCTTTGTAAAATGGCATAACCTACATTAGTAATAACAATAACAAAAATAAAAGCATTGACCCATTGGACATTAAGTTCTAGATCATACATATACAGAATATCCCATCAGGTAGCTAAGACCATTCTAACAAATCATGTTTGTACAGAAAAACTCCCCATAGGGATACTTACTCATTTGTAAGTTCCTTATAGACACATGATTGGCCAAAGCTGACGGTTCTACAATTCTATCCCAATCTTGGTTTCAGGGTACATGTCCTTAACCATGTTTGCTATGCATTATGTGACATGTCCTTGGTTTAGTTAAGCATTTCTGCCAGGATACAACAGCTCCGATACCTTAAAAGCTAACCATGTTTGCTATGCATTATGTGACATGTCCTTGGTTTAGTTAAGTATTTCTGCCGGGATACAACAGCTCCAATACCTTAAAAGCATTATTACTCTAGAAATCCTTTCATATGCCTAATATAGTGGCCTGGGAGGCGTGGAGTAGGTACAGACCTACCCTTTGACTATTTTGGACAAGCTGGATGCCCTCATATTCGAACCCACAGCCTCAACGTTACTGGGCCAAATTTTATCCCCTAAATCAGTGGCTCATATCTCTTATCTCAAAAACATTTTCATCACTTGCCGAAGGCACAAAATAGCTCCCATTGTCCCTTCAATGAAATTAAATATCTCTCATACACTTGCTAAATTGATTTATTTTTTGCTCAGTAACTCTCCCAAAGTTTCATGGAATGACAATATGAGTCATGGACAAGGTCAATACCAGAATGGTTGTTGCAATTCAGGTTCAACTCTGGCTATTATTTCCTCCATTTGATTCAGCATTTTCTTAGCATGTATTTATTACAGAGATTCTCTTCCCACATAAACAAATCCTAAAGGCATTATTCAGGTTCTACACTAGCCAACTATCAAGGATAATGGTGAATGCCAAAATTAAAGAAACCCACTGTGGACCTAACAATTATGAGGTTAAGAAAATAAAAATGAACTCATATTCGTCTGAATAAAATCTGGTCTATCCAAATTCCAAACAGTCAAAGTAAATTTGCTGCTTTTAATCAATCAAAATGCACATAGAGTGAAGCCCCCGTTAAAAAACTTCAGATACCTGTTTTATATGTTTTTCAAGGCACATGTAGTGGTATTCAATTGGAAATTTAAAACATTAGCTACCGTCACAGATACTGTTGATTATATTCCAAGAATCTTGTAAAGGCTCAATTTGGAGCGAAAGTGCAAATCATTGATATTCCTCTACTGAGTATTGATATGAGACTGAAATTACATTGATGACAGAGATCATGTGTTTAATCTAATATTTGCCATTGGTAACTTCAAGGGTTTGTCAAAGGGATTGACAATATCATGCCAAATCACAAAAAGAGGAGAGTGTGAATTACCTCTCTTGCTCGAGAAGTTTCTCCATCTTCATGGACTATTGGACATTGCTGCAAAAATAAAATAGACTTCAGCATGACTTTGGAAGTTTATTTAACTTCAAATGAGAAATGCAAGTACAAGAAAAAAGTTTATACACCTGAGGTTGCCATCCAAACTCATCTGGACAACAAAAAGTGGCTTCATTTACTGCCTGCCGCTCAATTGCAAATTTTACTGCCCCGTTATTGACCCCAAAGTGAAGCTAAAAAAAGGCAATGAAGGTAAAGGTTTTTAAGTTACCAAAGACTAATTGATAAAACATTGAATCACTAAGGTAGTGTTTGATTCATTGGAATGAAGATGGAATGAAACAATCAATCCATTAGAATGTCCATTCTCACATTTGTTTCACTAAAAAAATAATAAAAAATACATTACAAATGAAATCATCATTCATCATTGTAAGTGAATGGTCATTTTGAAGAGATACTAAGGAATAAGCATTCCATTACATTCCACTTTTATTCCAGTGAACCAACATAGCACAAGGGTTTAATAGGCTTGTAACTTCACAATATCATTCACCAACTGTACTGTAATATCATATAGATATATGCACCCTAATATGACTTTATTGAAAATTCTCAACTGCATAGTATGCCTAAGCAGCATGAATGAGACATTTATTGTGCTATGTTAGATAACAATAAGTGGTCTCTTATCACCAGTAGCAGCGATAAGCATGCGCAAATAGAGGAGAGTGATTAGCATTTACCCTGTGATTAGGGGCATTGTTTGGTATAATGATAAAAGCTCAAGTTTGTCTGAGAGCACATTGCACAACAGTGCAAAGCTTAAGTCTATGCCTAATTTTACTCTTCCCAGCACCCTTGATCAACCAGGACTAACACTGGGTAACAACTGACATCCTTTTCTAAACCTAATAAGTCTAAACAAAGTACACATCCTATTGTCATTATGGTTAGTTTGCATTCTTATAGCATTAGTTTCAGAAGTAACAATAGAATTTTGTTCAATTCCTTTTCATTCTCATTGGGACAGTCACTCCTGAAGATTATTAGATTGCTCCAATTGCAGTGCAGTGCTCAACTCATCAATGCATTAATGCGCATACATTGAAGATAAATGTGTGCAAAATTATGAGATGAAAAATAAGTTTTCATGTGAGGATGTAGAAACATGTAAATGAGAAAGCAAGAATGAAAATTTTTTGGGTGAGGAAAGGTGTAAATGAGAAGAACAAAGAAACCACATTTTTTTTTTTTTTGAGTAAGAAAGAAAAAAAATGTAGAACCCACTTAGAAAGCAGAAACAATTGAACAATTTACAACATAATTTTTACAAAAACTTAAGAGCATGTTTAATTCACCCATTAATCACATACTCTCTTTTCTCTTTCAGCATGTGCTTCAGTCTCTGTATGGTTTTGGCAACTTATAACAGACGAACAGCATGCTGAATGGAAATGAAAACCTTTCCCTAGAATCATTAAAATCATATTTCAATAATAATTAAGGGTCTCTCCCACTGACCCAATGCCTCTCAGACACAACAAACTTATGAGTCAAAACCACCTTCAACTCCAGTCACTCTGGATGTCACATTTCCTTCATGGGCTTGATCTTATCCAAGTAAATGCTTACAACATTCTGCAAAATATGAGTGTATGCTGCAGTTTTTTTGGAGAAATGCTTGGCAAAACAACAAACCTTTAATCATTAGTTTCATTGGGAAATAATTACAAACCTTTACTCTTTCAATTTGAAAATAATTACCAATTTCACCAAATTGCTTCCATAGATCAATTACTAAAATTATAAAGAGTCGGGTAGTTAAACCAACCCATACGACTTGTTCATTGCTCGAATTCCCATTCGCGACACCCAATTCCATGATCTTGTACAGCATGGGAAGTGCACCATCTCCAGCAGTCTCAAGAACCGTGCAGCTCCCAAGAGTAACACCAGCCAGCAAGCCTCTCTTTCCAACAAAAGTCTTTAAATTACTAACCATAGTCTCAGTAGGATTCTCAGCAACCCCTTGGAATTTCTTGAATCCAGTAACATGGATAGTCACACCCATTGGCCCCTCAGATCCCATCTCGTTGCTGAGTACTTCTATGCAATTCCCAATGCTTAATGTATACTTCTACTAAAGCCTGTGGTGGACACATCAACCCCTTTAAATATCAATCAGACCATAACCACCATGACCAAAATTACCTACCACTAAAATAAATAAAAGTAGATGTTCACATCAATAATAAAAGTCTTACTCAACCCAACTGAACAATGGAAGTCTTGAGAACATGTATCATCCACCGAGTCGTGATATGCAAATAGAAAATTCATACAAAATTATGTGGAGATTGCTTTTATTTACAAATATGCCACTGCCACAACATTCTTGTAGCAAATTCTGTATAAACATACAAATTTCACAAACTTTTTTACTGACAGATATGGCATAAAGTAATGAATTTTGTTATTTGAAACGAGACCCACTAAAAAATTACATGATAGGATGAAGCTTACTTTTTGTAAGTCAAGTTCGTAAATTTTGTTTGTTTGTATAGACAAATTAGTTCAAATGATCACAACAACCAACAATGAATAACAAAAATCACATATTTCCACATGTGTGTGCATTTATTTTATCAATCACAATGTCAAAGAAGTGTAAAGCACAAAAGAGCTATATGAGGAACACAGTAGACTCAAACAATGAATCAGGAAAAAATTAAAATTTTTAATTTGATCTAAACCCCCAACTGATCGATCTAAACAAAACACTTTTAATCAGAAAATATGAAACAGAAATTCGTACTATCATATTGCAATTTGAATACAAAAACACTGCGAAAATAAGATCAAAATTTTGCAAGAATTAGTAATTGACATGAAATCATCACAAATACACACACAGATATATATATATATATATAATCTTGTAAAGAAGAATAATCAAAAGAACATGAAAGCTTCGAAAAGAATAAGATGAATCGAAAGTCGAAACCTTGGGATTGTCCAAGACTATTGGGTCTGTCCAAGACTATTGGGTCTCTCTCTCTCTCTCTCCTCTCTCTCTCTGCTCTACTCCAGAAACAAGATTGCCGTCTTAGAGAAGAGAGACGAAGAAGATGGGGCCATTTTTGGCCTTTTATTTGGGCAATTCTATTCTCACCCAGTCTTCGCAAATGTCACAGCACATCATTTGTAGTACTATAAAATTTGAAAATATAGGTAAATTACACTTAACTCTTCTTCTAAGGTCTGTGATAAATACAGATATATTTTTTATAATTTCAATAATTATAATAACTTTTTTTATTTTATTTAATAATATCAAGATTTTTTCATTCCGTCTATTTTGCACAAATGATGTTAGTAGCCTGTCCAGTCTACTAACTGTACAGGCTACTAAAAATGGCCATATTACCTTTGTTTTTGCATGCGAAAAGATAAAAGTAACAAAGGAAGAGAAGTCAATCCAATAAGAGCTTTCACTCCTAGTCCTACTGGCCGACCGCCTCATCAAAACTGCCAAAAAAGCTGAATCCTCCAAGTCCGATTACACTGATCTCGCCAAGCAAACAGATCTGCTCTCCCTCAAGCTCCGATTCACTATCTGCCTTACGACCACAACCACGACCACTGCCCAGTTGTTTCTCTATGAATGCCTCGTTTGCCGCACCATTGACGACGTCTCCAAAACCTTAGAACGAGCCCTAACCCTAGTTCACAAGTGTTAGCAGAGTAGCGTTCTCCAGCAAGTGTTCGCCATCACCACCAGCGCCGACTTTTGCAATGTCTCCGGTCTTCTCGAATCATCCATTGCCGACGTCAGCCGACTCATCTCCATCGCCAACGACAACATCATCCTGGCCATGCTCTGGTCCTCCATCGTCTCCGTTCAAATGGAGTACCTCCTCCACGATCGCCACGACACCGCCAACAACCTAGTCTCCCTTTCCTGAGACAACAATCGTAACAAGAAGATGATAGTTGAAGAAGGTAGAGTTATACCCTTGCTCAAGTTGTTGAAAGAAGGGGCTTCTCCTGATGCTCAAATAGCCGTCTCCACTGCTCTTTTCGACTTGGTTAATGATCAGGACAGGGTTTAATCTATCGCTCGGGAGCTGACTATACCTTTAATTGTTGAGGTTTTGGCTAATTCCCCCATCAAAGTTAAGGTTCTGGCCAAGAAAATGCCCTTTGTTCACAAAAAATGAAAATGCCCTTTGGTGAGCCTCATCAAGTCGACGACCATGACAACAACGTGAAAGGGACAAGAAATTCAAAGATTCGACACATTTTTGCAACGTTTCGGAGCCGGTGGTACCTGATCATTGCCTTGGCTTTCTCTGCTTGAATATTGCAATAATCTATAGTTTCTTGAGAAAGTGACAGAAAATGTAGGAAGACATAGAGGCAAAAAAACAATGAAGAGAAACTGAAATCGGACTTTTGTTTCTACATTCAAAATGTTTGTAAGAATTCTGTGATCCCAATAAGAATAGAGGTATATATAATTACAATATACAAGGGTATTATGTAAGGCTTTTAGGGAATAGTGGGTTCTGAAATTAAAAACAGAGCAGTGTAAAGATTAGGGAAAATTGCAAATTTTCCAAGAAAATTTAAGAAATGAGAGATTGAAAAGGAAATGAAAAGGAAAATCTACATAGAAATGGAAATAGAAGATTGTGTATACATCGATATATAGAGAGACAAAGAAAACAGCTCTTTATCTTTTTGTCTCTCTCTCTTTGCCTTTATCTCTCTCTAGCTTCTTCGTTTTCTTCACACAAATCAACCTTCTTCACGTTGTTTATTGTCGTCTCTCTCTCTCTCTCTTCTTTCTCTCAGGAATTCAATGTGTATTGAAAATGTAGCTGATTAGGGATTTTGCAAACAAATGGCATTTTTGTCTTTTCGTAGGCAAAAGTAAGGGTAATATGGTCATTTTATATAGGCTACTAACGTCGTTTGTGCAAAATAGACGGAATGAGAGAGTCTTGACAATATCAGGTAAAGTAGGAGATGGTACTATAATAATGTATTTTTTAGAGACCTTTGGGGAGGTAAGTGTAATTAACCCTAAAAATAATTTGTTAGACATAAATAATTGAATAAAATATATATTTAAATAATTTATTTTTGTTCAAAATAATTTTTTCTAAACATTTTATTTTTTGGCTCAACGTTTATATTTGGATAACATAAATAATGTGTGGTGTTAAAATATGGAAAATGCCTATAATTGATTCATTTTGAGGATCTAAATTGTTTATTTTTATTAAATTTTATAGATAGATCATTCACAAAAAAAAAATAAAAATAATAATAAAAAACTAATCCAATAATCACTTTTACTTCAATATAGAAAACAAGGTAGTAGATACACACATTGGCAATCTCTATGTATGTGTCTACTAGTAGACTATATAAGCACAATCAAAGCCATTTTACTAGTACTAACTAAAAGAATCGGCACCTAACCGCACAGGTTTCTGGATTTTTACCAAGGACACACAAGCCAACATAGATAATAATCACAACCACACCCCCTAACTAGATTCGCCACAATATTCACTCATTTTCTAAAAAATAATACGTTTCAATGTATAAATGATTACAATCAATGTTCAAATGGAAAATGCATGAGTGAATGATTTTAGTTAACTTAATTCTTATGTAATTTTTACAACAATCAAAGCTATCATCCACTGATAGACCAAAACAGATGCCTCTATTCAAAATATACATTTCAAGTAACATATATAAATTCATAATTTCGAATTTGGCATAACAATACTTGTTCAACCACCATCCAATTCAACAAGGTTCCAAACATTTTCCTATCATTTTTCTCGTTACTAAAAAATCAATAATTTCCAAAGATAAATCGTTCATTTTTTTGAAAATAATTTTAATAAAATCATATAGTTATGATTATTCAATAAATCTATATATATATTTTTTGTGGAAGATCTGCTCTTAAAATCCAACAATATAAATTATTCAAATAATTGAAACTAATCTCGTGGTGGTCCCACAAGGCCCAAGCACAACCAAACAAAAACCTACTCTAAAATAACAATCGTTAGGTGTAGCTTGACTTTTCGTGCTCATTTCGGAAGACGAATAGCCCTACAGTTCGGACTCCACTTGTAGTTCTGAATCTGATTTCACAAGTGCAATGTGAAATAGTGAAAACACAAAAGAGTCCAAATTCGTCAATTCTTTTTGGAAAATCAATGTTTGAATCAAATGCCAAAAATGGACTGCTTTTCCAGATTACAGAGTCGCCACCTAAATATTTTTTGAAAAATTTAGGAAATCCGTGACTCATGCCAAAGGCCATTAGTCCGTTATCACCAAAGTGTCTCGGCTCGGGAACTTAAGTACGAGAGAAGAAGGTCATGAATTGAGTATCCCACTCGCCCGATCAAAGATCGACCTCTACTAATCATGATGTGTTTCTTATTTACATTATATGCTCTTATTTTGATTATTAGCTATATTACTATGTGACTCACACAAGTATAGACTAATTTGTAAGAATTGGAACACTTGACCTCATGTTTTGGTTCGAATTTGTTTTGTGAAATTGCCACTTGAAAAAATGGGCTTAAAATGGACATTAATAAAGCCATCCCAATTCAAGCAACTAGCATTTATTCACAAGCATTCAAACAATTATATCATTTAAGTAATTAGCCTCATGGTATTCATGCTTTGGATATGGCAACACAAACATTCGATGCAAGATGCTAAAGTAATAAAAAAACTCACCTAGTACTCCAAGCCAAAACGAAGCAAAATAATTAGAAAAATATGTATGCTCTTAATTAATGTAATATGACTAATGCAACTAATTAACAGCCTCAATGATGTACATTTCGGCCATCCCCCAACTTACTACTTGCTAGTCCTCAAGCAAGTAAAATAAAATTAAATTAAACAAAATCTATCTATTTCTTCTTTCGTGGGAAAACGGTTGCATTTAGCATATGCAACAAGCCTTTAAACCACAAGGTTACCCCAAGTGGACGAGTAAAGTCTCGTGAGGGTTTCCAGAAATGATACCCACAAACATTAACATATTCATATATACTCAACAACAAATGACCACACTACTCCACCTAACAATCAACTTATGTGCCACTACAGTGTGATATTGAGACATCATGAGTCAGTAAAGGCATAGTGGACAAGCATGAAGGGACCTATTGAGTCAAAACCACAATTCAGTTAATATAAAAGTAAAGTTCCCTGTATTTGTGCATGCTAGTAGACAAGTCATGAGTACCCTCGGTGTAAAGTGCAATATCCATATTAGTTAACTATCCACTATAATAGCCCAGTGTAACTCATAATAACACCCAACATATACAGAAAAAAAAACTAACCTGTTGCAGCCAAGATTCTCAATTTTTTTTTTTTTTTTAAATGAGTATGCAATGTCCTGATCTAATAAGCTTTCTAATTAACCCATGTAGCAAGTTTTGGGCCAATGACTCCCAAACCAGACGGTTTTAGGGCATTAGGTGTAGAAACACCCCTACGGGCATAATAACTCGAGTTGAAAAGGCTACGAATCCGAACTAGTCATTCTTCTTATTTTTCCTTAACTGTGCAATGTCCAAGTCCCTTAAGCTTTCTAATTAACCCATGTAGCAAGTTTTGGGGCAATGACTCCCAAACCAGACGGTTTTAGAGCATTAGGTGTAGAGACACCCCTACGGGCTTAATAACTCGAGTTAAAAAAGCTACGAACCCAAACTAGTCAAGTGGTTTTTTTTTTTTTTTTTTTTTTTTTTTTTTTTAAGAATCTTGGCTCTTCATTTATTCTTTTCTACAACTCTAGCTATTATCAATGATGTACACCAGGGATTATAATAAAAAGATCACCGCTATGATAATGTGTTCATGTGAATTAAGGCATACTCATGACAAGTGTACTAATACCACAAACACAGAAAACTCTCCTCGTGCAAACATTGCATGCAAGTATCTACCCAATAAACCCTTTTCATACAAGTCTACTATACTCTCTAATTAACATATGCAAATATCATCACCCTACTAGCAAAAAGTCACATCAAGTGAAGTAATGCAATCAAGTGAAACAGGTATAAGCATGAATTATGAGACAAATAGAAATGCATAAAAGAAAATATAACCCTCATCTTCCAACTTGAATATGACATTGTCCTCAATGGAAAAGTAAAGAGAAATGAGAGAATATTACTAGAATTGTAGGTGCACATCCAGGTAGGTAGAGAGCAACATATACACACTTTACACTTTGTTTTTTTTTTTTTTTTAAAGAAAAGAAATAACTAAAAAGAAAAACAAAAATAAAAATAAAAATGAAAAAGACAAAGCAATATACATGCGGGTACTACAGGGAAGCCGGTGGTGGTAAGGGCGGGAAATGCTGGGCAAACAAGGCATGCATCAAAGAGCGCGTCTCAAAGGCGTCATCCTAAACCTGTTGCTGGATGGCGAGGTTGTCGGTGTGTAGCTGGTCGAAGTGCGCCTGAGAGTAGTCTCGATGCGCTTGAAAATCCGTGCGCAACTCCATGAGACTCTGGTGGTGATCACGAAGAGTATTGTGGACCTGATCTACAGAGTGATGAAGCTGTAAGTACTCCTCGCGAGTCATGTAGAGTGGGGTCCCTTGGGGAGGCACTGGAAGAACAGGATGAGCTGGGTGGTTATGTACGGGGTCCTGGGTCTCATTAACTGGGGCACCAACCGGCTGCGGGATGCAAGATATGCTATGCTGCCATTCCCGCTAGCCGAAAGTCGGATACCCTCTATCAATCTCCTCATCCTCAGCAATGGGGAGGTGGTTTAGCTCAAACACAATGTCAATAAATTGGCAAATGGCAATGGCCAAGTCAGGTTTTGCATAGGATTAGGCTGAACTGCCTCTCGTAGAAATTTCCACAAATGCATCCAGATTGTATGCGCAAGCGGGACCTGATAGCCATACTGATACCCGTGTAAAACTTGAACAAACTCGAAATGACACTCAGCCCAATGCCCAAGTGGAAGGACATTCTTATGGATCATGGAATCAATGAATAGCAAGTGGCTAGGCAGCTTGTTCCGCCGCAAGCATGTGCAACTGAGGTCACCGTGAGCCCCCGGGAAGTATTGCTAGATGAGGCTATGTATGAGCTGTCGATCCTCAACTTCTGGGAATAGCTGATATTCTGGCTTGGTGAAAAAGCCTAACACGGTGGCAATCATTTATGAGGTGATGTGCACGGGATGTTTATCAATGTTAGAGAGCAGTCCATCCTCGATGGGTGTCTCATACAGGTTCTAGTAGAATAGTCGTACCAGACGAGGATAAGTGGGTGCTGTCACAGCGCAAATGTCCAACTGTTGCCGGAGGCAAAGCTACTCAACGGCCCAAGTAGTGTCTGCGTCACACTGAAAAAATAGCATATTGAACTGCATGAGCTTGTGAAGAGGACGTGAAGCCCACTCCGGCCTGAGCAAGTCACCCGGTGGTGGTGGCAAGGATGGTGGTGACGGTGGCGGTGGTGGCGCCGAAGAGGTGGAACCTCTGGCCTTCTTGGAGGCCCGAGCAGATACATGTCGATTCATATCCTACACACACCAAAAGCAAATAGACACAAACCTGTGGAACCAATCATGAGAATAAAATAAAATATGAAGCACAAGTTTGCCCACCAATGTACCACATGCAATTCCCACAAATTTTTTTTTAATATAAAAACGAAATTAATTAAATAAATGAATTAAAATGACATTAAATTAAATTAAGTAAACTATAAAATAAAATAAACTAAACTAAACTATAAAATAACTAAACTACAAAAGAGACTAAAGTATAGAATAAAATAACCTAAACTAAACAGTGTTTTTCTTTTTTCTTTTTTTTTTTGGGTTAGTTAATAGAAGAGAAGAAAATAAAATAAAATAAAATCAAACTAAACTACTTAATAATTAAATGAACAATTACATCATAGAATAGAAAAAAAAAATAAAAATAACATTACTAACTAAACAAATGAAATAAAATAAAAATAAAAATAAAAATAAAATAATCCACAAACTAATTAAACTAATGAGAATCAGTAACGAAACAATTTAAACTAAACAAATATAGCAAATAAAAAAAAACTAAATTAGGATTATTGTTAGCAACTTTATTTCTGAGATTTTTTTTTTTGGCTTGGTCCGTACGTACGCCGAGAGGGCCGCACGTGCGGCTCTCATCTTCTCTTCATACCCAGATGCAAATTGTTTTTTTTTTTTTTCAGAGAAACAAACTAAGTAAACATAGCTAAGTAATAAAATAAAAAATAAATAAAAGAAAGAAGAAACAACTAACAACAAACTTGGCTAAGCATTTTTATTTTATTTTTTTTATCTTTTTATTATTATTATTATTATTTTTTTGTGAGGATGAACACTAGATTTGATCCAAAAAGAAAAAAAAATAAAATCAAAACTCTACTTCTCTACTCCTATGCTCACAAATCTAAACATAAAAGAAAAAAAAAATTACCTTGAAAAAGTGGAGAAAGAGAGAAAAAGAATGGAAGTTCCCTGGAAAAAATGGTGGTCGCTAGAGATTCGTCGGATGGAGAGAGAAGTGATGCCGGTGGTGAGATGATGGTGGTTGGGAAGAAGAAAGAAGAAGAAAAGAGAAGAAGAAGAAGGTGGGTTTGTGGATTTTTGTGGGTTGTGGGGTTGAGAGAGGAGAGTGAGATAGATAAGGTAGGGAGAGAGAGTGAAATCTGAGAGTGAGAGTGATTGGGAGAGAGAGAGAGAGATAGAGATAGATAAGGTTGTGTTTTTTTTTTTTTTGTACGAAAATAGAAAATAGGAAATAAAAAAAATAGAATACGATTTTTTTTAATTTTAAATATATATATATATTAAAAAAATTATAAATAAAATAATTGTATATTTATTTATTTATTTAAAAATTATTTATTTATTTATTTAGAATTTATTTACTTCAATAAATTAAAAATGAAATAAAAGAAAAATAATAAAAATATAACAAAACCAAACATTATTTTTTTTTTCAAAATTATTATTATTATTATTATTAGCAAATTGTTTTTTTTTTTTTTTTTTTCCACACTTGCCCTGCACCTGCTTATTAAGCAGAGGGCAAACTCACAAATTCACAATTTCCCGCACGTGCGGCGATTTCCTCGATTGCATTTTATTATTTTTTTATTTTTTTTTGAAAAATCGGTGTCCCGCATGTGCGGGAGTCAAGCCGCACGTGCGGCTTGGTCAACGCACCACCGCCCGCACCTGCTTTTAAAGCAGTGGGCAACTTCTTGGAATGGGAATTATGCCGCACGTGCGTGGGTTTTCCCGCACATGCGGGAATTTTTTTTTTATTTTTTTTAAAGAAAGAAAATAAACATGAAAACATGCTATTTTTGTTTTTTATTTTTTTATTTTTTTTTAAATACAGAAAATAAACATGAAAACATGCTTCTTCTTTTTTTTTTTTTTTAAATGTGGTTGAACACTTGATTTCCCAAATGCCACAAAGCAAAAATCAAGGTTTTACCCAGGCTAGGGAGGGTCCCTTCCACCCACACGCATGCAATGACCTTTTTTTGCTACATTGCAACAGCATAGTTTAACAAAAACAAGAAGCACTCGCAAGCATACATGTTTCAAGAAAATGGAAAACTAACTCTCAGCAACTAACTCTCAGCACCTAACAAAAAGCACTAGAGTTATGGCATAAAGTTGCCACTTCAGAATCCCCCAGGTAATAAAACCCAATGTAGTTTATAGCCTTCGGGCTAGTACTGCCTAAAGTACACTTAACCATTTCTACCTTCAATTGACATCCGGAATAAATATAGCACATAAGAAAATAACGGAATGCCCACTAAAGGTATAATCTTCACGTGAAAACCACGGGTACTACTTTTTTCCCTAACTGTGTTTGTAACTTTCCCTATTCTTCAACAGGGTGACAGACTAGGTTGATTCGGTATCCAGAATCAAGGCGCATAAAGCTACCTCAACCTATGGGGTTGCCATACAGAGTTCAAGCCGAGGTAGTCTTGAAGCAATCTCTACACCCCTAGGTATTTAAACCAGACTCTAGTCTCGAAAATCCCAAACCTTTATGTTCTAAGCTTTGCCATTCGAACTCTAGTTTCCATCGTCTCAGTTGGTCTCCTACGAACTCACTACAAACATGGTTAGGTGGCTATACTAGACCGTCAGATGCCATTTGGGCATGGCAAACACCAAAGGAATTACACCTTTAGAGGATTTAAAGTCTCCTAGACGCAAGTAAAGCATAACGAGAACAAAGAAAAACAGAATAGCATAGAAGAGAAAGAAAAGAGAACAAGAAATCAATCTATCAATCATAATAAAATGGGTCCATCAAAGCAATGGACTCAATCATATCCTCATTTCCAATCCCCTCTATATATGGTTTCAATCTTTGGCCATTCACTTTGAAAATGTGGCCATTTTTTGGATTTCGCACCTCAACGGCGTCATGAATAAATGCCTCAACAACTAAAAAGGGGCCATCCCATCTTGATCTTAGCTTACCCGGAAAGAGTCTCAATTTTAAATTAAAAAGCCACACTTTTTGGCCGGGTTCAAAGGATTTTCTATTAATGTCCTTGTGATGGAATTCTTTAGTCTGAGCTTTAAAAACTCTCGAACTCTCATATGCATCATTCCAGATTTCCTTCAGCTCATTGAGTTGCAATTTCCGGTTGAGCCCAATCGCGACCATATCGAAGTTAAACTTCTTTATGGCCCACAATGCTTGTTGCTCAAGTTCAACTGGGAGATGACAAGCTTTGCCAAACATCGCTCTATATGGTGACATCCCAATGGGTGTCTTATAAGCAGTGCGGTAAGCCCATAATGCATCAATTAACCATTGTGACCAATCTTTCCTATCCGGCCTCACCGTTTTCTCAATTATGTGCTTTACCTCCTTATTTGAGACTTCCACTTGGCCACTAGTTTGAGGGTGGTATGGAGTGCCAACTTTATGAGTGATAGAGTATTTCTTAACTACCGACTCAAAGAACCGGTTACAAAAATGTGTATCCTGATCACTTATTATGGCTCTAGGAAACCCAAAACGACTAAAGATGTTTTCATGCAAAAATTCGATTACCACTCTATGATCGTTTGTTCGGGTAGCTATTGCCTCCACCTACTTAGACACATAATCTATTGCCAAGAGAATGTACTCAAACCCGGATGACGACGGGAAAGGGCCTATAAATTCAATCCCCCAAACATCAAATATTTCTACCACAAGAATAGGGGACATTGGCATCATGTCACGCCGAGACATCGAACCCATTTGTTGATAGCGCAAACAAGTTCTACAAAATTGATGGGCATCTTTAAAAATTGTGGGCCAATAAAACCCACTCTGTAAAATCTTGGCGGCCGTTTTATGCCCACTAAAATGACCACCACATACAAAAGAATGACAAAATGTAAGAATGCTATGTACCTAACTCTCCAGCACACACTGTCGGATCACTTGGTCGGAGCAATATTTAAACAACTCCGGATTTTTCCAAAAATAATATCTGACCTGTGAAAAGAATCGGTCTTTCTCTTGCTTAGACCAATTCTGCGGAATCTGCCCAATGGCCAAGTAATTCATAATATGTGCAAACCACGGGGGGCTCGCTTGTGATAGCTCAAAAAGTTGTTTGTCCGGAAATGAATCATGCAAAATAAGAGGGTCACTAGTATACTCAACAAGGATTCGGAAGAGATGATCTGCCACCACATTCTCAGATCCTTTTTTATCACTGATCTCTAGGTCAAATTCCTGAAGCAACAAAATCCATCTAATCAACCTAGGTTTTGTCTCTTTCTTAGATAGTAAATACCGCAAAGCGGCATGATCAATGAAGACTATGACCTTGGAACCTATGAGATAAGACCGGAATTTGTCTAAGGCAAAGACCACAGCTAGCAACTCTTTCTCGGTGGTAGTGTAATTCAATTGTGCATCCGAGAGAGTGTGACTAGCATAGTATATAGCAAATGGTGCCTTATTGACCCTTTGGCCCAACACAGCCCTAATAGCATAATCGGAGGCATCACACATGAGTTCAAAGGGAAGTGACCAATCTGGTGATTTCATGATTGGGGCGGTGGTCAAGGCCATTCTCAATGTTTCAAATGCCTTTAAGCATGCCTCATCAAAGATAAAAGGTGTGTCCTTAACCAGTAAACTACACAAAGGACGTGATATCTTACTAAAGTCTTTGATGAACCTACGGTAAAAACCTGCATGCCCTAAGAAAGACCTAATTTGACGCACGGAATTGGGTGGAGGAAGGCTTGCAATGAGGTCAACCTTAGCTTTGTCAACCTCTATACCTTGAGAGGACACAATGTGTCCCAACACTATACCCTCACGAACCATAAAATGGCTCTTTTCCCAACACAAGATTAGGTTTGCCTCAGTAAATCGTTCTAACACTCTAGTCAAGTTCCTAAGGCATTCCTCAAAAGACGGTCCAAACACCGAAAAGTCATCCATAAAAACCTCTAAGAATTTCTCCACCATATCGGAGAAAATGGCCATCATACACCGTTGAAAAGTCGTCGGTGCATTACATAGGCCAAAGGGCATGCGCCTGTAAGCAAAAGTGCCAAAAGGACATGTGAATGTGGTCTTTTCCTGGTCAGCGGGATACACCGGGACTTGATTATACCCCGAGTAGCCATCAAGAAAACAATAGAAACCCTGCCCCGCTAACCGCTCTAGGATTTGGTCAATGAAAGGTAAAGGAAAATGATCATTTCTAGTCGAGGAATTTAGTCTCCTATAATCAATGCACACTCGCCACCCAGTAGTGGTTCGTGTGAGGACTAACTGTCCTCCCTCATTCTCAACAACGGTGATGCCCGATTTCTTGGGCACCACTTGTGTGGTACTCACCCACTTGCTATCTGAGATGGGGTATATGATACCCTCATCCAATAATTTCAATACTTCCTTCTTCAGCACCTTTTTTATATTCGGATTCAGTCTCCGTTGCATTTCGCGAGAAGGTTTGGTGTTCTCCTCTAGGTATATATAATGCATGCACACGAAGGGATCTATCCCTTTCAAATCAGCCACTGACCACCCTATAGCACTCCGATGTGCCACGAGGACACTCATTAACTGACTCTCCTGCTCTACAGTCAAGTCAGATGCAATGATGACCGGTAAAGTATCTTGGGGCCCTAAAAATGCATACTTGAGTGTGGCCGGGAGTGGCTTCAACTCAAGTGTAGGTGGTGTGACCAAAGATGATATGGTAGGCTCTCTCGACAGAGGAGGAAGTGACTCAAACCGGGCTTTCCATGGAGAAAAATCCGGTGTAGAAGAAGAATTAAGCAAGAAATTCACCTTCTCAACTGACCCATCAATATCAAAATTTTCAAACTCAAAATGAGCTAGACAAGCCTCTAAAGGGTCCTCTACAAGAATGGAGGGCAAAGCCTCCTTTACAATCTCATCAACAACATCCACTAATAAGCACTTCTCTCTCTCATAAGGTTGTTGGGATGCTTGGAAAACATTAAGTTTCACTTGCATGTTACCAAATGAAACTTCCATTACCCCGGTACGACAATTAATGCATGCATTGGCCATAGTCAAGAAAGGTCGACCCAAGATTACTGGGATTTGTTTCCTAGAACTGGCTATCGGTTCCATATCTAACACCAAAAAGTCAACAGGGAAGTAGAACCTATCAACCTTAACTAGCACATCCTCAATCATGCCACGTGACACTTTGAGGGACCGGTCAGCCAACTGAAGAGTGACAGTAGTGGGCTTCAACTCGCCAAGCCCAAATTCCTCGTACACAGAGTACGGCAACAAATTAACACTAGCCCCTAAATCCAATAAAGCTCTATCAATGAAATGGTCCCCTATAATGCATGCAATGGTTAGGGCACCCGGGTCCTTAAGCTTAGAAGGTGTGTCATTCAACAAGATGGAGCTTACTTGCTCCGTGAGTAGGACCTTTTGGGACACATGTGTCCTAGATTTACGCTTTTGCGTACAAAGGTCCTTTAGAAATTTGGCATATGATGGTACTTGCTTAATCGCCTCCAACAGGGGAAGGTTGATTTTTACCTGTTTAAAGACCTCCATCATTGCCTCCATAGATGCCGCTTTCTTATTAAAAGGGGACGATGTGTCAAGGCACTGGGGAAAGGGTGCCTTAGGCTCAAATGAAGTGCTAGGGACTAAGTCATCCCTCTTAAGTGTTTCCCCCTCATCCTTGCTCTCATTGGGTATACCACCGTGGTCACCCTTCCTAACTCTAGTTGCATCAGACGTAACTGACTGAGACTCTAATTCCCTACCACTTCTCAAAGCAACCATCGCCTGCACTTGCTCATGTTGCTTTCCATTCCCACCCGAACTCTCTGCCCCGTAATGTCCCTTAGGGTTGGCCACAGTTTGACTTGGTAATTTTTCCTCCTCTCTCCGATTCATGTTGTTAGCCATTTGACCCAATTGGGTCTCTAGCTTGGCAATAGAGTAAGTGTGGGAGTGAACTACCAGTGCTAACCTCTTAAGTTCTGAGAGAACTTCCAACACCTGAGTCTCAAAGACAGAGTTGCCCTGAGGAACAGGTGGGGGTTGTGGTTGCCGGTACGGTTGTGGGGGTCTATAAGGTTGCGGTGGTCGGTAAGATGATTGGTTGGCAAAATTATTGAAATTCTGCCTTGGTGGTGAAGGATTATAAGAAATACCTTGTGAAGGGGGTCTCCATGAGAAATTATGGTGATTTCTCCATCCCGGATTGTATGTGTTGGAGTATGGGTCATTACCTGGGTTGGAGAATCCTTGAGCCGCATTCACATGCTCTTGGACTAACTCTGGAAATTGTGATGCCGAAGGGCACTTACTCAAGTCATGAGCAGGGCTCGCACAAATAAGACATGCCTCGTGAAATTGAGGCTGATCTTGCTGGGTAGGGGCATGTCCCGTAGCTAACAATTGGTCCATCTTGCGGGACAGTGCCTCTACTTGTTGGGCTAACTCTAGGTTTTGCCCGACCTCATAAATGCCCCCTCTTTTTGGGGCTCCAACTACTAGTTGCCGGGCTTGCCGGGCTGCGGAGGCATGGTGAAGGGAATTATCACTTAGGTTCTCAAACAATTGCCATGCCTCGGCATCATTTTTAGACATGAATGTCCCACCACAGGACGAATCCACCATCTGGCGGTGCAGCTCAGTTAAGCCATAATAAAATGTTTGAACAAGTTGCCAATCAGGCACTTGGTGGTGGGGACACTGTTGGAGAAGGTCTCAAAGTCTTTCCCACGTCTTATGGAATTGCTCGCCATCAATTTGAGCAAAGTTTGTAATGGCTTTCCTAAGTTGGTTGGTTTTACCTATGGAAAAGTACTTCTCCAAGAACCGTTGCTGTAATTGGTCCTAAGTTGTGATTGAATTAGCAGGTAAAGAATTTAGCCAGTGTTTGGCTTTATCCTTTAACGAGAATGGAAACAATCGCAACATTAAGGCCTCATTTTGTGAA
Organism: Camellia lanceoleosa; assembly: GCA_025200525.1. Lineage (NCBI taxonomy): Eukaryota > Viridiplantae > Streptophyta > Magnoliopsida > Ericales > Theaceae > Camellia > Camellia lanceoleosa. Next base: position 14,056,609 of record CM045767.1, on the reverse strand, counting down.
ATTTTGGATCCTCACTGTCGAACAAATTTCCAGAAATTCATTCAAATGCTTATAAGGATCATCATGAGTTAGTCCATGGAATAATGGAAGCATTTGTATGGTGCTGGACTTAATCTCATAATGAGCAGCAGTGGTGTTAGGTAATTGGATGCATGAAGGTGATGTATATGCAGTGGGTGTAAAATAATCCTTAAAGGTCCGATTAGGCACATTCAGGACATCAGGATTCGCCATCTCTAATGACTCAATGTATGAATACGAATACTCAAGCCTAGGAACACAGGTAGAGGCCCTAAGTCTCCTAAGGGTCCTTTCTAGTTCAAGGTCCAAACTTCATAATTCAGGGTGACAAGAACGACACCCGTGCATACACTACCCACACACACACAAAAAGTTCGACTCTGTACACTAAGTTACGAAAGCAGAATGCTAAAGGAGAAATACTCACAGCGGTTCAACGAAAACGCTTTACTCGTCTTGCGAATGCTTGATGTGTAGATGTTGTCTCCAACCTCTATTTGAGCTTTGACTTTCGTTTTTGCACTTTGGTGCTTTGCTTGTGAGTGATTGCTTCTGTTTACTCACTTTAGTGCTACAGTTTTTTTTAATTTCTAAAGCTCGGCTGTGCTCCGCTTGCACTTCAATGATAGCTCTAATTTCAAACGCTCTGCACACTTAGCAACACAAAAGCATAAAATCCTAAACTAAAAATTAAAATAAGAATGTAACTTTAAATTAACTAATTTCGCCAGAATTCCCCGGCAACGGTGCCAAAATTTCATGGGTCGTTGAACACACCAAAAATAATCACTAAACTATACCAAATTCTATTAGAATAATGGTAAGTCCAGGTATCGATCCACAGGGACAATTGTAAAATTAAACTAATTTAATTGTTAAATTCCTAAATTAATTTTGATAAAAAGGTTGATTGTTCATAGCGTAAATTAATAACAAATAAATTAAACTAAGGAATTAAATTATCAATAATAAATGAAATTGGGTTTACTGAATTGGGAAAAAAACTAGGGCAAAGAGTCCACCACTAGCCACGTAATTAGGGTTTCCAATTGAAATCAATTATGCTATGGTTTGAACAGATTAATGCTTCGCAACTACAAGCTCAAAGCATTTAACAAGAAGATTATCACATTCAATGTATGAGCACGAACCATCTCAAGTAATACGAATCGTTCACTCTAAACTAAGGTAGTGATACGACTCGTTCCTCGTAGCATGGTTCGTCTCATACCTTGAATGTGAAGGAATAGAAAACTCATGTATGGATAACATTCAATAATCATAGAAAGTCAAATATTCGAAGAAATAATGAAAAATATATAAAAGAAACTTCTAAATCACCATACAAATGTTCAAACCTTTACAGAATTAAAAATCAAAAAGAAAACAAAATAATTACATGGCTAGGGTTTTATCAAAACCCTAAAAAAGGAGACTAGCCACTCATGGAGGAGTGGAAAGAGGTAGATAGAGGAAAAACCACCATGGGAGACATCCTTGAAGCTTTTTGTTTCTCTTCCCTTCCAAACCGTAGCCTCTCCATTTAGGTCAAAACAAGTTCAGAACCCTAGAAAAGCCTTTTCCTTGCCTTTTTATACTTCTAATCTCGTCCAAACAAGTTTAAAATGTCGGGCTAACTTTCCCAGAAAAAGTCAACGCACGTACAGGAAAGTCAACTCTCTCCAAATTCTGTCTTTTTGCCCATTTTATGCTCCGACTATGTACAACCTGATTGACATTCAACACACATAAAGTATACGGTTTGACCAGCAAGTGAAGTTAAGAGATTCTAATTAACAGCCTCAATGATGTACATTTCGGCCTTAATCAGCAATGCACACATTATGTATTTTTATAGGCTCGGCTATGAGTATGGCATATGATTGCATTCAAGACATCTGAGAGAGCACGTATTCAAGTAATGAGTTTGAACAATTTGATATTGGGTTAGCATGATAAGCCGAACCTTAGATGCATGCAAGACAATGGATGCAAAACATAATAATGCTAATGAAACGTGATGCCCTATGCTAACCATCGTAAGTGAATAAGTAAAAGGGAGAAAGATGTGGGATTGGAAGACATACAACTTATTACAATATTGCCCTCACGCAAGAGGGTGCGAATCAAAGTCTAAAAGTCTGAATTAAACTAACTATTACAAAATCGAATGAATAAATAAACGAGGCTAATTAACTAGCTAACTATGCTATTACAATAAGGATAATTACGATAAATAAACTAGCTCTCTAAGCTAAGTAACTATAACAATTACAAAGGGACAATAATAATAATTACAACACTTAATAATTAATGAGACTAATTACAATAAACAATATTAAATTAATTACACAATAATCATAATGTAAGCGAAAATGAGCAAGAATTGCATGCATGCGCATGCACAATGTGCGATACTCAAGTCCCAAATATTTCACTAACTTCAACTAAACATTTAATGTTTATCACAAAAAAAAAATAATAATAATAATAAATAAATAAATAAAATAAAGATTAAAAAAATAATAATAATTAATAAATAAATAAATAAAACAAAATACTAGGAGTATATTTGAATGGCGTGTGTTAAAATGTCATCTAATTAAGAGCCATTAGTTTTACCAAAATACAAAACGTAATCTTTAAAGAAAAAAAAAAAAAAACAAAATAATAAGAATAATAATAATTACTCAACAAAGTATACAGGTGGCCCTAGTAGTTTGCTACACTAGTATGTTTTAAATACTTAGGGTAGGTTAGTATGTTCTAAGTAGGCTTTGCTGGGCATCCAAAAATGTACTACTTGAAGATCTTGCTAAATATGAGATCTGCCACCTATAGAGAAAATCATTAAGGGATGAGTTGGCTTAAGGGTCTCAACATTTGCGCAAGTATATAAAGAGGGGAGAGGTGATAAGCGTAGGCCACACAAAAAACAGGAAGAAAAGAAAGTGGAGCAAAGAGGAACTCATAGGGATCGGGAAGAGGAAACAGTAAGGGTCAATATTAAAGTGAGTAATATTATACCTTGAGTCACCATAACATATTTTACGAATGTTTTGAGTTGCCATGAATTATTTTATATAATTTATGTTTTATAGTTATATTAATGTTTCAATTACGTGGATTATTTTCTGAACTCTATTTGCTTAAATTGAAACCCATGGATATGTTTGTTTAAATTTTAGAAAATATTTGACAATGATTTTATAAATATTTGTTTAGAATAATTACCACCACGGAGGTCCCATGCCTTAAGGGACTTAAATAATTACTGACCCTCTGAATTGTCACTTTAGTGACCCTCTAACAGTCCCATGCCTTGGGGGACTTGAATAACCTTTGGCCCTCTGATTAGTCACTTCGTAACCTTCTGTCTGTCATGAATCCATTGACCCTTTGTCCTATTCTGTACCGTGGTTATAATTAATTTGTTTATATGATTTTGTGTTATATGTTTGTTATTAAAAATAATTTATTCGAACCAAACTATTCATCGTTTAGTCTAAATAATTATCCATGGTGATTTTATACCCTTATGCTCTCAGTATAATATTTCTCACTCTGCCATGTGCTTATAGCTGTTAAAACCCCTTTCAAGAGAAGAAATTTAAAGAAGGATGGTTTTACCCTATGGATCAGAACCTCAAATTTGATATGGATATCGTGTTTTTTTTTTTTTCTTGTAATCATTATCCGACTAATGTTATAACGTTACATAAATAATAATTTCCATGTATGTTTCGGATATTAATCTACCTCTTTTATTTTATTCCGCTGCATTATTTAAATTAATTACTTGGAATTACTCTAAGGGATTTTAGGATTAGCTAGTTGCAATCCAGCCTTGGTCATTGGGATGGGTCATGACACAATGTTCAAGAATAGCTCTATTTGCCCTAGGCTTGCTCTGCTTCACCTTAGCCACTGCCCTCTGTTTTTTGCAAAAATACATTGTGAACCAAACATTGAGGACCAGCCAACCCTCAATGAAGCCCGGCCGTGCCTGAAGAAGGTCGGCCGTGCCTCAGTTTTGTGCAAAACTCTATTTTGTGTTCTGGAGTAAAAACAATGCAGATAGAGTTGTTCAAGCTTTGTTTGTCCATTTTTTCCTTCTTTGTCATGGGAAAGCATGGGGAGAAGGTTAGAATTGTTTCCAAAATCATCAATGAGCAAATTGATTGCTTGATGATTTCAGATACAATTTTGGACCAAAAAAATCAATGAATGCAATGAATATGACCACTCCTCCCTCTTTATCATAGAATAAACTCAAAAAAAAAAAAAAAAAAAAGTAGAGACGCTTCAAGAATTATCAAAATGCCATGAATTAGCGTATGACCACTCTTGACTAGATAAACTTGGCATAATGTCCGGCCAAGCCCAAGCAAGATGACTCATTTTCTTTATGTGTGTTGGTTGCTTTTAAACCAATTATTTTAGTCATTTCCATTCTTTAGTCCATTTGTCCGAAGTGATGATTAAGTCCTCTAAGATGAGAAAAGCATCAAACGGGAAGTAATTCTCAACATGAAGGAGAGATTATGCTGTTGACAATGAATCTCCGTAGAGATTAAACAATTAAGCGTGAATCTCTAGTTCATGTGTTGAATGACCATCAACCGATTGAAACAACTCTCAAATAAAAGAAATGAATGGCAAGTTGATTCTTAAAATGAGGTTATTACCATGAAAATTAGACAAAGAAATGCTAAGAACAAGATAATATAAGCTATGTACAAAGACTAATGCTACAACAAAGGAACTAATCAAAGCTTAAATCAATTAAATAGATTAGAATAACCCTAAAACAGTCTTTAATAAGCCAAAACAGTGGCTGAAAATGCAAGAAAAAAACTCAAAAAAGCTAAATAAAAAGTAAAGATACTAAAGCTATGTAAGCAAAAATAAGGAGGGGTGGCCAACCCCTCCAATTTCAAGACTTCAAATCATGTTTTTTGGCCTTAGTTCAACTCTGAAAATCAGTTCAAAAATCAAAGAAAAAAAGTGTAAAGGAACCAAGAGTTGAGCTATAAAAATAGGTGCAAGTAAGGGTGTTAACCTTACCACCTTTGGTAGCTTATCCAAATCCAAGTTCCAACACCTAAAATGGATGCAAAACAGCCCAAGAATACAAGAAATAGGTAGAAATGAAGTAAACAAAAACAAGAACAAAAGTTACAAGCTTATACCTCTCAAAATGGAGTAAGCTTTGTGTTAGACTTATTTATTTTGATGACTTATTTAATTATGTTTTAATTTATTTGGAAGAGAAAAATAGAATCAAAATTTATTTTGCCCCATTATTTCTCACCTAAACTTTTATCCTAAATGTTGTTAGAATGTATTTAATATTTGCTTAGATCAAGAGTTCAAAGAACCCAAAAACAGATGTTCAAACAGCCCAAAATCAAAGGTTCAAACAGCCCAGCACAGCAGCAGTCCAAAAGGTTCAAATCTGTCAAAGAACTGGACGTCCGGGTGGACATCCGGCAGGTCATCCGGCCGGACACCGGCCAGCCTATTTTTGCCCAGTTTCGCTTCATTTTGAATTTTGCTCTTAACGGCACTGAACTACAACGGCTAGTATTTCAATTAAAGCTGTTCCAAACCAAGCCTTGTTCCCCACAAGTTCAAATTAGCTATGATGGAATGATTTATATTCAAATGAATACAATGGCTATAAATTTCATTATACATATCAAAGCTTCTAATGTGAACAAGTTACAACAACTACAAACAAGAAATAGAAACCAAAAATTATTCTTTAATCTATAATCATTCTCATATATTCTCTGAAAAATTCTCTGAGAAGTGTTCTTCAATTTTGTTTACATCTTTCTCTCAAAAATTATACACTGAGCCTTATAGCATCAAGCTCATCTTTCCCGTGTGAGATTTACAAAAAAACCAAAGCTTCATTTTATATATCTATCTTTGAGAGATAATTCTTGTAGCTTTCTGTGAAAGCAAAAATACCTTCTTTCTAACTTTGTAAGAGTGTAGTACACTCAGTGTTCTTGACTTAGAAAGTCTGTGTAAAATCTATGAAGGATTGCTCCATCTGTGAAAAGGTTGCTAGCACCCTGTGAAGCTAGAGTATAGTGGAAAATCTCAAGTGAAGCTTGAGGAGTGGACGTAGGCCGAGTTGAAGCCAAACCACTATAAATTTGTTTGTCTCTCTCTCCCTTATCTCTTTACTTTATTTAAATTGCCATAGCTATATTTCACATTTTCACTATACTAAAATCATTAACTGACATAGCTGTTAGAACACTTGTTTTAATTATTTTTATTTCATTAACTATATTTATTTAATGTGCTAGTCATAATTTTTTATTAGAGTATTATTATAATAAATTGTAAAAACCTAATTCACCCCCTCTTAGGTTGTCTTTTGGGTAACAATTGATATCAGAGCCTAGACTCTTGCTTTAGATTTAAACATCTGAGAGTTTCGATCCATGGCAACCTTAGCTAGCACTAGCACTGTTGAAGGACAAAAACCAATAGGCCACCATTATTTGACGAAAATAACTATAGTCATTGGAAAGATAAGATAACCCTATACCTACAAGCCACTGATTATGCTATGTGGATTATTGTCACCAAAGGTCCAAAAATTTCTATCAAATTAATAGACAATATTAGTATACCTAAAACTAAAGATGAATGTGATGAGAGAGATCACAAATTATTACAAGCCAATGCTAAAGCCACACTCACCCTTATTTGTGGATTAAACTCTAAGGAGTATAATAGAATTTCAAGTTGTGATTCGGCAAAAGAAATTTGAGACAAACTTGAAGTAACTTATGAAGGTACAAACCAAGTAAAGAAATCTCGTATTGATATGCTTGTTCATAGTTATGAATTGTTTAAAATGAACTCTGATGAATCTATTTCAAGTATATTTATAAGATTTACTGAAATTGTAAACTTGTTGAAATCTCTTGGCAAAACTTATACTAACAGTGAGTTGGTAAAGAAAAATTCTACTAAAGAATTGGGAAGCAAAGGTCACCGCCATTATAGAAGCCAAAGATCTCTTCACACTTGAATTGGATGAGCTTATGGGTTCCCTTATGACTCATGAGATCACCATGAAAGGACATGAGGATGTTGAAAGCAAAAAGAAAAGTGGAATTGCATTCAAAGCATCATCAAATGAAGAAGAACATGAAAACTCCAGTGAGGATGAAAGCTATGCCATATTTAGTAGAAATCTCAAAAAGCACTTTAAGAAAAACAATTATGGAGGAAGAAGACCTTTCAGAAAGGAGTACAACAAAGAAAACAAGAAAGAACCTATTATTTGCTATAAGTGCAAAAATCCTGGACATATGAAGATGGATTGTCCAAAATTGAAAAATTATGGAAAAGACTACAAAAGAAACAAGAAGTCCATGGTAGTAGCTTGGGGAGAAAGTGAAGATAAAAGCTCAAGTGTTGAAATTGAAAATGAAGTAGCCAAATTGTGTCTCATGGCTCTTAAAGATGAAGACTCTACTCAAGATGAGGTAACTACTTTTTATGAAGAACTTGAAAGTGCATTCCATGAACTACAAGATGAATTTAGAAAACTTTGTGTCAAAAATAATGTGTTAAAAAAATCTGTTGCATCTTTATCCAGTAATGTAGAAGAATTAAAGGAAGAAAAAATTGTTTTGAAAAATGATTTTGACACCATCTCTAATGAGAAAACTGCTTTAAAAAACAACGTTGATGATTTAACAAAACACTTAAAATTTTTGTAAAAGGTAGAAATAATCTCAACATTTGGAAATCAAAGATGTGTTTTCGATAAAGCGGGCATTGGATATGACCCTATTAGAAAACAAAAGAATCTCAATACAATTTTTGAAAAGTCACCTCTCATGACACACCCTCATATTACTTGTCATTATTGTAGAAAGAAAGGCTATTATATATCTTATTGTTCATTCAAAAAGAATATGAACATGGGAATTAAAAAGATTTGGATTATTAAGGGATCTAACAAAACTAACCAAGAAGGACCTAAAAAACTGTGGGTACCAAAATTCAACACTTGATTGTCATCTTGTAGGTTTGCCTTAAGTCTAAAGCTAAAAAAGGGAATTGGTACCTTGATAGTGGTTGTTCCAGACACATGACCGGAGATAAATCCTTCTTTACTACACTGTCATCCAAAGATGGAGGCTTTGTTACTTTTGGAGACAACAAGAAAGGAAAAATCATTGGTAGTAGTAACATCGGTATTTCTCCTAATCCTTCTATTGAAAATGTTTTACTTGTTGATGGACTTAAGGATAACCTACTTAGTATTAGTCAATTATGTGATAAAGGTAATCGAGTTATTTTTAATAAATCACATTGCACAATTAAAAGCACAAATGATCATAAAGCTTTATTCGTTGGTAATCGCCATGATAATGTTTATGTTTTTCATCTTAATGATCTCTATACTAGTGATGTTAAATGTTTATATGTTAATAATGAAAATAGTTGGCTATGGCATAGAAGACTTGGTCATGCTCATATGGATTTAATTGCTAAACTTTTGAGAAAGGATTTGCTCATTGGACTTCCAAAAATTAAATTTGAAAAATATCATCTTTGTAGTACTTGTCAACAAGAAAAATAAACTAAAACATCGTTTGAATCAAAATCTTATATTTCCACAACTAGACCTTTACAACTATTGCATATGGATTTATTTGGTCCCTCAAGGACATCTTGTCACGCCCCAAACCTGCCCCTAAAAGCTTGGGCATGACCTATTCATAAATGGACATGTAACTTGATATACAAACCTATGGGGCCTTATCGGAAGCATAAAACACAAACATAACATAGATACAACATACACCATTGAGCTATTTCTAATATGCCAGGATCTCATGCGTCATATACTTCAACAAAAATAGACAAAGTTTAAAACTAAATCTCTGGGTGTCGGCTACTACACATACATTACATTTACAGTCCCAGCCCCATGATTGGGCGTATACAAAAATAACATGAAAGTTATGTATGGCAACTTTAATGGCACTCAAAACTGCCCCTATCATCTTCATAGTTTCACCAAAAGTGAATGGCTTGGTATAGTGCCTGGACACATAAAGGTTGACCGAAAGAAGCGGCATCCTGAGCTAGGATTGCCCACCTAGGAGAAGACCTACAGAAACAGACAAAACTAAGAGTGAGCCGGGCTCAGTGAATAGTAATACATAAATGAAACATTACTTAACTTGAACAGATAACATAGCAATACATTAGTCTGATTCTGTAATACATACATTAGTCTGATTCTGCAATATACACATAATGGCCTTAGGCCTAATCTTGTACATAAACTTGGTGGCTATAAGCCCTTGAAAATGGTGGCACAAAGCCCTTGGGACATGCGGTATAACACCCTTGAAACCATGTTGGCACTATGGCCCTTGAAACTTGTTGGCATTAAAGCCCTTGGTAGTGGCATGAAGCCCTTGAAAGTGGCGTGAAGCCCTTGTAAACATGTAGCACTATGGCCCTTGGAAGTGGCGTAAAGCCCTTGTAAACATGTGGCACTATGGCCCTTGTAAGTTTCTTTCCTTTTCATACTTTTAACATATCTTAAATTGTAATTAAAATACATAACATGCTTGAAAACATTAATATAGTTGCCTTACTTGCCTCAAAATATTGACATAAGTGCATAACATGTACATAAGTACTACTACTCACAGTGTTGGGATGACGTGCCTGCTCCACCCGTAGTGTGCCCTGCATACATTGAAAACTCACACTTTAGTTCATCTCAAATTACATTTCGTTTCGCTTCATTTCGCTTCATTCCAAATGAATTAATACATATCAAAAAGACATCAAATACACATTCCGGCAATGTTAGAGGGTTCCACACGCAAAACGAAGCAACTCGTCTTTTTCCACATGTGCCGCACGTGCGGTTAGGATCTCCGCACGTGCGGCGACTAGTCCCCCACGTGTGGCCCACACGTGCTTTTTAAGCAGAACAGAAGCCCCATTTTTCTTCTTCTCCTGCACGTGCGGCCACAACCCCGACGTGATGATTGGCTTCCGCGACGCGGCCATGACTCTGACGCGTCTGGCGATTCTGCATTTTAGTCCGAATTTTGCTACAAAATGTGGTTCTTTTGGGGGTGTTTAAAAGGCCCTAAATTGAAACTTTTAAACACTAAATCATGGTTCAAAAACATGCAATTAGAGTGCAACATATCATAATTTAATCTAATTTGAATTGAATTAAGCCCTTGATCAACACTCAATTGATTAGAACAAAAGTTGAAGTTCAACAATATAAATTCATCCTTGAGCCTCCTAACTTCACACACTTAACATAGGTATGCCAAAAACATAACATAAGCGTGGATATCAACTTAATAAACAAGGAAACAAGATGGTACTTTCATAAATAACTTGAATTGAGTCCAAACTCCATAAATAATGGGATTATTCTACCATCTTTACCACACACACATCCAAAACTTCATGCAGCATCAAGGGCTTCCTATTTCAAATTGAGGAAGAGGATTAGGTTAGAGAATTTCAACTTACCTTGGCTTCAATTCTTTCAATTCTCTCTTGTTCTTGACCTCTCTTCCTTTCCTCCCAAGGAATGTATGCAATTTCTAAGTTTGAAGCTTCTCATTGACATATATATATTCATTCATAACTACTAACATATAAGATGAAATTGAATCGTTAAATCAGTCCAAAATTAAAATTTCACAAACATGCGTAAAATTACCTAAAAATTATGCTGATCACGAATATCTTATCAATTTCAGATAATTAAGCTGTTAAGGCTTCCAATTTCTAATTCAATGTTTTAGTGGTGACAGATAGTTTTCTTAAGAAACAGATAGGCATCTATAAACATGAATTTCACTTGCTTCATCAAACTTTTTCATGGACCTTTTCAGTAAGTATTTAAAAGTACCAATCGAGGGCTAAGAATAGAACAAAAATCATGTGCGAGGGTCGGGTTATTACACATCTAGTCTAGGTGGTAAACATTATTGTCTTGTTATTGTTGATAATTATTTAAGATTTACATGGATTATGTTTTTAGCACACAAAGATGAAACATTTTCTTCTTTCACAAAACTCAGTCGTAGAATTCAAAATGAAAAAGGCTTTCTTATTACTAATATTCGAACCAACCATGGTAGAGAACTTTAAATAAGAAATTTGAATTGTTTTGTGATGAGCATGGTATTGGACATAATTTTTTAGCACCTAGAACCCCTTAACAAAATGGTGTAGTAGAAAGGAAGAATAGAACTTTAGAAGAGATGAGTAGAACAATGCTTGGCGAAAATAATCTTCCTAAATATTTTTAGGCCGAAGCCGTTCACATCGCATGCTATATTTTAAATCGCGCATTGATTAGACCTATTTTCAAAAAGACTCCTTATGAACTTTGACATGATAGAAAGCCCAGCATTAGTCACTTGCATGTTTTTGGTTGTAAATATTTTGTGCATAATAATGGTAAGGATAACTTAGGTAAATTTGATTCAAAATCTGATGAAGCAATTTTTCTTGGCTATTCCTTAACTAGCAAAGCTTATCGTGTTTTTAATAAAAGAACTTTTGTTGTGGAAGAATCTATACATGTGGCATTTGATGAAACTAACATCTCTACTCAAAAGCAAATTGTTAGTGATAATATAGATTTGGAACCAAATGTGGAAGATTCAAGTATCTACAAAGAAGATAACCAACCATGTAAGTTGAACAAAGAGATTGAATAACCTATTCTCCCACCTCAAGAAGAAGGAGGAAACAATGATGATTACCAAGAGAATGGAAGTTTGTTTATAATCACCCTATGGATTTAATCCTAGGTGACCCTACAAAAGGTATCGAAACTCGTTCTTCACTTAGAAACATTTGTAGTAACTTGGCTTTTCTCTCATAAATTGAGCCTAAAAACTTTCAAGAAGTTGAATTCGATGAACATTGGATGATAGCTATGCATGAAGAGCTTAACCAATTTGAGAGAAACAAAGTGTGGGAACTTGTGCCAAAACCTAAAGATCATACCATTATCGGTACCAAATGGATCTTTCAAAACAAGCTTGATGAATCCAGCTCAATTATAAGAAACAAGGCTAGACTTGTTGCACAAGGATACAATCAAGAAGAAGGTATTGATTTCGATGAAACCTTTGCTCCGGTTGCTAGATTAGAAGCCATTCGCATGCTACTTGCATTTGTATGTTTTAGAAATTTCAAACTTTATCAAATGGACGTAAAAAGTGCCTTTCTAAATGGTTTTATAAATGAGGAAGTTTATGTTAAACAACCCCCAGGTTTTGAAGATCATGTTTTTCCAAATCATGTTTTTAAACTATTAAAGGCTTTATATGGTTTGAAACAAGCACCTCGTGCATGGTATGAACGATTGAGTAAATTTTTGATTGAAAATAATTTTTATAGACGAACGATTCACACAACACTTTTTGTTAAAACTAAAAATGCTGATTTACTTATTGTGCAAATATATGTGGATGACATTATATTTGGTGCTACTAATGAAATCTTGTGTAAGAAATTTGCTAAGTGTATGCAAAGTGAGTTTGAGATGAGCATGATGGGGGAGCTAAATTATTTCCTTGGACTTTAAATCAAACAATGTAAGGAAGGAATTTTTATTAACCAAGCTAACTACACAAAAGAACTACTCAAAAAATTTGGTATGTATGACTCAAAAATAGCTGAAACTCCTATGAACACATCCATTAAGCTAGACAAAGATGAAAAAGGTAAGTCCATTAATCAAACAAAATATTGAGGTATGATCGGCTCACTTCTTTATTTAACTGCAAGTAAACCCAATATTATGTTTAGTGTTTGTATGTGTGCTAGATATCAATCAAATCCTAAGGAATTACATCTTAATGTTGTTAAAATAATTTTTAGATATCTTATTGGCACTCAAAATTTGAGACTATTTTATCCTAGAGGTGTTGCATTTGATTTAATTAGTTCTCGGATGCCGACTTTGCCAGATGCAAACTTGATAGAAAAAGCACCAGTGGCACTTGTTACTTTCTTGGTAATTCATTGGTATTTTGGTTTAGCAAAAAGCAAAATTATGTTGCTTTATCAACGGCCGAAGCTGAATATATAGCTTCCGGAAGTTATTGTGCCCAAATACTTTGGATGAAACAACAATTGGAGGACTTTGATTTGCATTATGATCATATCCCTATTAAATGTGATAATACTAGTGCCATCAATTTAAGCAAAAATCCGGTTCAACACTCACGAACAAAACATATTGAAATTCGACATCATTTTTTAAGAGATCATGTTTAAAAAGGGAATATTGTACTTGAATTTATAAACACCGACAAGCAATTGGCGGATATTTTCACAAAACCCCTAAGCGATGATCGCTTCAATTTTATTCGTGGCGAGTTTGGAATGTCGATTTCTACTTAAAAGGTTTTATTGTGACTGTGAGACTTGAATTTTTGTTAAAATGGTATATGTGCATTGCTACATTGATATGGAAACATTTTATCAGTTGAATACTCTCAAGTCCTTCATACATTTATTATCCTTAACAGTTTGCTATTCACAACTATGTATTTTTGTTTCGCATCTTGAGCTTAATTTAACTTTGCATACATTGATTTTTTTTATTATTCATTTTTTTAAAAATTTTTGTTATTAGGCTTAATTTCTTTTATTTTCTTCATTCTTTTCTTTCTCTCTTTTCTTTCGTTTTGCTATTAGGCTTAATTTTTTTCTATTTTCTGCTTTTTATTTTCCTTTTTTCAGTCCTTAAACATAAAAACAAAAACAAATCAAAATAAACATATTTACATATTTAAAAAAAAACCTTCATTTTTTTTTACGGTCATACACCGATTTCACTTAACTCGCCTCTTCCATCGTTTTCTTCCTCTTTTTATCACCTTGGGACGCCCTTGAAGGCCCTGCTCTCGTGTTTTCGTCGAGAGCGAGAACTCCCCACCGACTATCAAAGGCCAAGAACGTAGATGCTCCAAATCGGGCCCTGGAGATGGCCTGCCGTTTCAACTCTTTATTTTTGGCCTTCAGTGCGCATATCTCTGCTCGTGCATCCTTGTACATGTGCTGGAGCAGAGAGAGTTAGGCGTTGACCTGATGGAGCTCACTTGTCCTGTTCTGCAGTCGATGAGCCAATTTTATGACTGCAATCACTGTCTCCATACAGGACGTCAGTGTGAAATGATTGGCTTCAATGTCTGATTGAAATGCCATTATTTGCTCAATTGACATCATAGGAAGGTTGGGAAGAGTGGGAGCCGGGGCACTCGGCCTAACAGCATTTAAGGGGTCATTCAGGTCTGGAAAGAGAGTGAGGAGACAGGACGAGGCCATTTGGTAGAAGCGAGAGATGTAAACGCAAGAAGAGTCAGATACCTAACACAGAACAGATTGAGTTTGGCAGCCTTTCTGCTCTACTCCGTCTCTCTGTTCTATCTCTCTCAAGAAGATGAAGAAAGGGATGGATGCGAATGCGGAAGAAAAAGGAGAAGAGAGTGATTAAGAAGAAGACGGAGGAGAAGAAGACAAGAGGGAGAGAGAGCTAAGGCAGTTGATTGACCAGTCTCATTTTTGTCGACTGGCTGACGCAAAAGCGAGGCCGTATGTCCAACATGATTTTTGACGGAAAAGAGAGAGGCGGGCGAATCATATATATATATATATATATATGTTTTGATTATCTGTTTTTGATGCCATTTATCACTATTATTTTCCTCCTCCTCCCCCAGATTCTGAGCCATGATTTCCTTTTGATAATGTCACAGGGGGAGAAAATTATGATGTTATGTATTATGGTATTATTTTCAAAATATGGTATTATTTTCAAACTAATATGATGTTATGTATTATGGTATTATTTTCGATGTTATGTATTATGGTATTATTTTCAAACTAATCTAATGTTATGTATTTATAGTTTGATATCTTAGTCTCATATCATGTCTTTAATTAAAGTTTATTTATTACACATGTGCTACTTATATATTTATGAATTCAGGGAGCATGACTTGAGGGGGAGCTTTTCTTACTCCCAAATCAAATCAAAACATCATTGTGTGCCATCATAAAAAATGGAGAGATTGTTAGACTTATTTATTTTGATGATTTATTTAATTATGTTTTAATTTATTTGGAAGAGAAAAATAGAATCAAAATTTATTTTGCCCCATTATTTCTCACCTAAACTTTTATCCTAAATGTTGTTAGAATGTCAATATTTGCTTAAATCAGGAGTTCAAACAACTCAAAAATAGAGGTTCAAACAGCCCAAAACAGAGGTTCAAACAGTCCAAAAGGTTCAAATTTGTCAAAGGACCGGACGACCAACCAGGCTATTTTTGCCAAGTTTTGCTTCATTTCAAATTCTGCTCTCAACGACACTGAACTACAACGGCTAGTATTCCAATTAAAGTTGTTCTAGACCAAGCCTTGTCTCCCACAAGTTCAAATTAGCAATGATGGAATGATTTATATTCAAATGAATACAACAGCTATAGGTTTCATTATATATATCAAAGCCTCTGATGTGAACAAGTTACAGTAACTACAAACAAGAAACAGAAACCAAAAATTATTCTTTGATCAATAATCACTCTTATCTATTTTCTGAAAAATTCTCTGAGAAATGTTCTTCAATTTTGTTTACATCTTTCTCTCAGAAATTATACAGTGAGCCTTATAGCATTAAGTTCATATTTCCTGTGTGAGATTTACAAAAAAACTAGGGTTTCATTTTATATATCTATCTTTGAGAGATAATTCTTGTAACTTTCTGTGAAAGCAAAAACACCTTCTTTTCAACCTTGTAAGAGTGTAGTACACTCAGTGTTCTTGACTTAGAAAGTTTGTATAAAATCTGTGGAGGATTGCTCCATCTGTGAAAAGGTTGCTAGTACCCTGTAAAGCTAGAATATAGTGAAAAATCTCAAGTGAAGCTTGAGGAGTGGACGTAGGCCGAGTTGAAACCGAACCACTATAAATTTGTTTGTCTCTCTCTGTCTCTTATCTCTTTACTTTATTTAAATTGCCATAGCTATATTTCACATTTTCACTATGCTAAAATCATTAACTGACATAGCTGTTAGAACACTTGTTTTAATTATTTTTATTTCATTAACTATATTTATTTAATGTGCTAGTCATAATTTTTTATTAGAGTATTATTATAATAAATTATAAAAACCTAATTAACCCCCCTTTTAGGTTGTCTTTTGGGTAACACTTTGGTTGATGATCAAACTCATTCTTGACACACTTTCAAGCTTGAATTATGCTTCTCAAGGGTCAACCAAGGCTCTAAGATGATGAGTCAAGGTTGTGTATGGTGTATATAGATGATATAAGGAAGGTAGGTTAACTCAAAGGCAGCTTGCAATGGAAAAAAGAGGAAGAAGGAGCTCTCTCTATGTGTATAGGCTTTCTCTCAATTGTTCAACCCCCAAAATAGAGGTATATAGTCGTATTTATAGAATTTGAGCAAGAAACATCATAAATATCTTCAAAAATGGCCAGTTGGCGGCCTCCTGCCCAGAATAGTATTTCTCGCTACTGAAGCCCAGCCGGCCTTCAATAAGGCACGGTCGGGCCTCAATGAATTCCCTTGTTTTTTTTTGTTTCAACCTCAACATAGAGTGGCACAAGGTGTATAGATGAATTTCTTGGGTATGATCAGTGGGGAATATGGAAAGTTTGGGGTTGTTTCGAAGCTTGAACTAGACTCTTTCGTTGAGACCTCGAACTAGCCACAATACCACTTTCATCATTGAGTGTTTCAAATAAAGGGCTCGAGCCTTGCGGACGGTCAAAAATGGGGTGTCCACAGTTGCCTCTCTTTGACAGAGCTCAAAGTCATCAAGTGACGTGAGTGATTGTCAAAGCCTAGAGACGACCCATTTGACAAGGCCGCAAGGCTCGGGCAAGAAATCAAGACATAAATGCAAAAATTGAACTCAGGGCAAAATGCAAAAACGAAATGCAACAAATAACTTATGATCTTGCAATGAAGCAATGCAATGAAACACAATGTAAATGAAACAATGAAACAATGCTATAATCTAGACAAGAATGCAACATTTGAATGACAATGCAAAACAAAGCAAAATAAACCTCGCCGTGTTTCACACGGAACGAAGTGAATAAATAGGCACGCCTTACATGAAAAGCACAAAGAAAGACAAATCAATCTACGTCTCACATAGAAAGGATGTAAGAAAATACAGACCTAACTACACCTTGCGTAGAAAGGGAAAAGAGCGACGTAACTATCGAGCGCACCCGAGGTCTCAACCGAGATCCTAACGCGTCTCACGCGATAGGAGGGAGGGCGGTGTGAACAAACAAGTGCACCTGATGTTTTCAACCAAGGTAAACAATCCTTACGCGTCACACGCGAGAGGAGGAAAGGTGGTGTGAACAAACAGGCGCACCTGCTGTTTTCAACTGAGGGTACTATCCTAACACGTCACATGCGAGAGGAGGAAAAGTGGTGTAAACAAACAGGTGCACCTGCTGTTTTTAACCGAAGGTACAATCCTAACGCGTCACACGCGAGATGAGGAAAGGTGGTGTGAACACCGGGTGCACCCTATGTTTTTAATCGATGGTAAACAATTCTCACGCGTCACACGCGATAGGAGGAAATGTGGTGTGAACACTGGGTGCACCCGATGTTTTTAAACAAAGGCAAACAATCCTCACGCGTCACATGCAAGAGCAGGAAATGTGGTGTGAACATCGGGCGCACCCAATGTTTTTAACCGAGGGTAAACAATCCTCACGCGTCACATGCGAAAGGAAGAAATGTGGTGTAAACACCGGGCGCACCCGATGTTTTTAACCAAAGATAAACAATCCTAACACGTCACATGCAAGAGGAGGAAAGGTGGTGTGAACACCGGGCACACCCAATGTTTTTAACCAAGGATAAACAATCCTCACGCGTCATACACAAGAGGAGGAAAGGTGGTGTAAACATCGGGCGCACCCGATGTTTGTAACCGAAGGTAACCAATCCTAACGCGTCACACGCGAGAGGAGGAAAGGTTGTGTGAACACGGGGCGCACCTAATGTTTTTGACCAAATGTAAACAATCTTTACGTGTCACACATGAGAGGAGGAAAGCTGGTGTGAACACGGGGTGCACCCGATGTTTTTACCGAAGGTAAACAATCCTCACGCGTCACATGCGAGAGGATGAAAGGTGTTGTGAAAAAACAAACAAATCATATAAGTACAAATCAAAACAAACAAAGCGGTGGGAAAGCTAATTTACTAATGTGTTAAAACAATGAACGCAACACACCGCACTTAAATGTGGTTATGAAATGGATGATGATTTTACTGTGACACGAATGATTTAACTGGAACTACTCTGAATGAACCATACATACAATATCGTCTGGTTATGATAGAACATAACAAACAATTTAGGCAAAATAATTTATAAACTAACAGAACAGTTTAAATAAATCAAAACTACGAGTTAAACAAGCAAATTATGAATCAAATCATGCATTCATATAGTAAATTGAAATGAACAAAAATTATTGCTTTTCTTTCCTACTCTTTTCATTTTTTTTCTTTCCTTCTTTTACTTTTGCTTCTAATTCTCTTTTTTTTTTTCTTTTCTTCTTTTTTTTTTTTCTTTTCTAACTCTCATTTTTTTCCTTTCTTATTTTCTTTTCAACTCTCTTATTTTTGGTTTTTCTTCTTTTTTTTTCTTTGGTTTTCTTCTTCCTTCTTTTCTGTTTTTTTTTCATTGTCTTTCCTTTTTTTTTTTTTTTTTGGTTTTTCTTCTTTTCAACTCATAATACAAGAAATAAATAACAAAAAGGAAGAGAGAGGGGGAAAGAATAAAACTGAGCTGTGTTATCATTGAGAGTCGGCTGGGCCTCAATGAAGCACAGCCGGGCATTGCGACAGCCGACCGAGCCTAGATAGCAGCAGGGGCAATTTCGGCCTTTCCTCGCGATTTATTTGTTTAAAACAAACCCAAACCCTGTGTCCTCACACCTCTTCATCCGAAATCCCTTCCTCTTTCTCTAGTTTTGCTCTCTCTCAAGATTTTCTCTTTTCCTTGCGTTTATCAACAAACTTCGCCACTTTTTCTTCGAAACCCTTTCTCTCCTCTACATTTTGAACCA
Source organism: Camellia lanceoleosa (assembly GCA_025200525.1). Taxonomy (NCBI): domain Eukaryota; kingdom Viridiplantae; phylum Streptophyta; class Magnoliopsida; order Ericales; family Theaceae; genus Camellia; species Camellia lanceoleosa. Next base: position 14,037,391 of record CM045767.1, on the reverse strand, counting down.
ATTGGATTTTGATTCGGTCAAGTTTTTGGGTTTCTCATTATTTTTGCCTTATTTCTCACGAGTTTTCTTGTTTTTATGGGGACTCACTCTCGTGTTTTCACTTTCCCCTCTCATTTTCTCTCTCATAGGGTTTAACCACTTACATTTTCTTGTTTTCTTTTCATTTTCTCCATTCTTCTCCATGGCTAGTGATGAAGTTCCCATTCCGGACCCCACCATTGGTATTGGGGCTACCCTAGGTGCAGACATAGAGGCCGAGGACGCTCCCGCATTGCCTCCCCTCGTTGATAGGCCATTTGACGCAACCATATACCGACCACGCACACACACTCCACCCCCGGGTGGGATTTTGAGATTCAAGGGCCTCATCCCCGGGATAGACAAGGATATCTTGTTGCGAGAGCCCATAGAGCACTTGTCTACCGATGCTTCCACGGTAAGCAATTTTCTTTTGTTTTGATGCATTGTTGAAACTCACAAGTAGACCACTAGTTAAATGCCATATATTTCCCATTTGTAGGTGATAGCCAGGAGGGTTGGTGGATACGGATCCATATCGGACCCTCGGTGCTAGTATGTGCCCGCGGAGGTCCGCGCATTAGTTGATGCAGCTAGCTTTGGACCCTTCTGCTCAGGGCTTATACAGATGAGAGCCGAGTCATTTTTGTACGGGGCCCTGGTCGAGAGATGGTTGGACACCACAGACTCATTCCACTTCTCATCGATCGGGGAGTTGACTGTGATCTCGTATGACTTTGTGATGCTCACTGGCTTACGGGTTGGAGTTGGCGGCCCGATCCCATGTGATCCTAACATGATGCAGTGGAGAGCCGCACAACGTCAGCTTCTTGGAGCGATCCCAAACGCTACTAGCCACGGGATAGTGAGGTACAACTGGTTATTTGAGTACTTCTCTGACTTTCAACCCACCACTCCAGATGAGGTTGCCCAGTACACCCGCAACTTCCTTATATATCTCCTCGTTACTGCCCTATTTGTGAACAGGAAAAATACCGTGGGGTTATATCTTCTGGGGGCACTGGTGCACCTCCTCTAGGTAGTAGAGTATGATTGGAGTGGCGCTGGCCTGGCCACCTTATACTGCTACATGAGCTCCGTCTCCCGCCGCAAGGCGGATTCACTTGGCGGCTATTGGAGGGTTTAGGAGGTATGCCTCACACTTATCTTTTCTGTTCATTCTGCCTTTTCTGCTCATTTACATTTCATTTTCTATTCATGTACTTCATCCATTTTTTTCTGTTTGCAGCTCTGGGTTTATAGCTACTTCATCTCTCTGGTTTCAATCCTAGTGAGGCCAATCGAGTTGTCAGTACCCCGCTCATGGTACTACAACTCCCGATTTGAGCTCCGCCGTCATATAGACCAAGATTTCCCCCACTTTTACCGTTTCTTTGACACGATCACTACGGACCAGGTAACAAAATACCAACCTTTAATTGTTACATACTGTAAGCAGACTGCATTGTTTTCCACACTACACAATCATTCTCATACTGCACTGATTTCTTGCATTGCATTGATTTCTGACACTGTACTAACATCTGACACTACACTGCCATTTTCATACTACACTGATTTCTTGCACTGCATTAATTTCTGACACTGCACTGATTTCATAGGTTAACAGGCATCCTTGGGTGGGCACTGCATGGCATGTCTCTAACATGTGGATTCTATTCGAGGGCCCGTTTGGCCGGGCGTACTACTGGGGGAGAGGTTAATCCACCAGACGCGGGGCGTTGCTGACCCCGACATCCCACATCTCCCTCCTCCGATTATGAGGGTAGTCGATGAGCTTCAGGACGGCCCTCAGATCGACCTCCTGATGTTAGGGGAGTATGGCGATCATCATCATGAGCCCGATGACTTCACTACCTTCTTGCACACCCGGGTGATGGAGCCTCTTACCCCAGGCATGGCTCGAGCTGTACCGGAGGTTACTGCTGCTGCTGCTATAGCTAGTGATGCGCCTGCTGGAGGTGCCCCTGCCGTTGCTCCTATTCATGGATTTCCTGTGATCCTCACTGAGATCATGTACATGCATCAAAATGAAGTGATCGAGCAGATCCCGCTTGAGCGCATTGAGGAGATGAATTGTAGGCTAGTGTTTGCTCCTGGCATCAAGCAGGTACACATTCATTTATGCTTCTACTTATTGCACTTTAGCTTGTTTTGTTTTCTATCATTTATGTTCATTGGTCTTTATTACTTATGTCTACATTTCTCAAATTCTGTTCCTTTTGTAGGTACCCCGAGCGTATGCTGATGACCTCCTTCGTACAATTAACCTACTGCTCTTCATGGCACAGAGGAGGCAGATCACCTTAGTCACCTATGGGATTGAGGTACATTGTATCAGCAGTTTACTGTTATTTCCATACTGTACACTTCTGTTAATTCATACTGATACCTGTCCTCTTTTTAGCTTGAGCCAGTGCCTGCAGGACCTTCTGTAGCCAATAGACAAAGACGGGGCCCAGTGAGGGGCCGAGGGGGAGCCAATCGAGGGAGATGCTGAGTGAGGCAGTGCTCACCTGCCCATGAGTCTTTTGACAGGTCTACGACCCCCAATGATGAGAGAGAGGAGGTTGACTTACAATCCAACAGCCCTACCGACAATAGTGATGCACTTCCTCCGCAGCCAATGAGGAAGAGGGCAATGATAGGCTATTGACGACAGCGACGATTTCGTTCTAGTTTTAGTTTTTGTTGTTTTTGCTTTGTAGTTAAAGACTAGCTTCAAATAGATCCTTTTGTTTTGTTTGAAAGATTTTCTTTTGTTTTATTGCTCTGTAAAACAATGATCGGGGTTGGACCTGCTAGTTATAAAAGAATAGTTTTTGTTGAATGTTTCCTTGCACAATGTGATGAATGATATTTGCATGTGATGAATGGCGTAACCCTTGCATGATAACTATAACAACCCCATCGCATAATACTTTATATTTAATTAATGACGAAGATTTGAATTTTAATGGCTTGCTATTCTAATTTAATTTGGAAATTATGAAAATTATGGAGACTGATTTGTATACGATTTTATGGGAGATTTATTTTGGAATTAGAACTTGAAAGCCTAAGTGGTTCAAGAAAAAATAATTAATGAGTTACTTTCTTTTAATTTTGAATATCGGACCATATGGGGGTTTAATGAAATATTCGATTCAAATTTGTAAAATTGATTAATTGGGTCCGAATTAGAGTTAATTACGTTATGAGGAGTGGGAATTAAGGTTATTGTGCATTAAATTTATTTATAAGGTTTTAATCTGAGTATATAATTTATTACCGGAGACCTTGAGCTGACCTAAAATTAAGGGCCTTACTGATGTGAGAAATCACAATTGATGATGAGAATAAGCTTAATTTGATATTTAGAGCCTTTTGGGAGTTTGATTAAAAATCTGATTCGAATGGATAAATTTAAATATAATTAATTGGGCTATAATGGAAGTCTAATTAAGTTAATTAAATTATGTGGGACTTATGATTAGTCATGATTTTATGTTGTTGATGTGAAATTGCATGTTTAAGGATGTACATATTAAGGATTTGAAGTTGTATTTGTCGGTTATAAGAAAATCTATTGAAATTGTGACCTTTAGACTGAAAATTGAAAGCTATAGAGGCGCGATAAACCAAAACCGACCACATATTTGTGATCAGCATAATTTTTAGAGTCATTTGGAAAGTTTAATTGAAAATTGATTTCGTTTGATTCGCAAGGGTGCATCTGGCTCTCCCTAATTGTGATGATCTTATATATATATATATATATGAGTTGAACTCATCACTTTTGAGCCCAACAATATCTGAGGGAGAGGGAGAGACACGAGAGAGGGAGCGAGTTCTAGAGAGAACTCAAAGAGAAGAAAGGAGAAAGTGTAGGAATGAAAAAGGAAATCCAAGATTTAGCTTGAATTCACCAAGATTATGCAAGAACAAGTGGTGTTAAAGGCTTAAGGTAGGATTTCCTCTCTCAATACTTGAAGATCATAAGCTAAAGAGCGAGTTTCATGGGTTATATATGATTATATGTATATGTTTTGTTTCATCAAGCAAGAAGATGTTGAATCTTTGTACATAGCATGAATTTATGTTCACAACTTGATTTCTTGTAGGAGTTTTATGGTTCTTAAAGAGGCTAAAGAGGATTTCACCATGTAAGTGAGCTTGGAACTCCCAACCATGTATACTTTATGATTTTCTGTTTTGATCATCAACCTTGTTCTTGTAAATAGGAAATTGAGTATTGTTTTGGAGTTATGATTTTTGATGGAAGCTAAAGATGTGAAATTTAACATGTGTTAAAGAGTTTTGGGCTTTGATTACATGAAATTAAAGTTTAATTTTGAAAATGAGGGGTTCCAAGTCAAGAAACCATTTTCGGACTGATTTTTACCCAGTTCCGTACGTGCCTTGGGATTTTCCGCACGTGCGGCCAATAGTGTCCCCCACAAAGTTACATTCTGAAATAAAAGCACATGCCCCCGCACTTGCCCTAGATTTCCCGCACGTGCAGATTTGGTCTTGCACGTGCAACATTCCCCTATTTCATCTCAACTTCAAATAAGCATATCTTTCTCATCTGAACTCCGTTTTAAACGATTCTTGAGCCTAAATTTAGTTTCCAATGGTGGTGGTCCCACATCCAAATTATAAGTACACAAATAGATATTCTCAAATTAGTGAAGGTTGTTCACTTTCTGTTTACCGGTTTCATGCTATTTCTTCTTCTAACCCAGTTTTCTTTCGTTTCCTCTTATTTTCCTAGACACAGATTGTGACCTATTAAGGAACAATGAGTTTAGAACCAACATAACTAATTGATTAAAAAGCAAAGAAAGGAATCAGTTATATTCATATGTTGTGTTATATAATTGTGATTGTAGGTGAAGACGAGGACATCGTCCAATTGCTATTAGAAACCCATCACTGTGAGTAATAATATAGTAAAGATATGTTTTTCATTATCTATTTTGATTTATGTATCACATGATTCTCTAAATATTGCATTTTATCAAAATGCACAAGTTTTCAAGAAATGTGAAATGAGTTATGAACAAAAAATGTGAATTGTTTGTAATATGATATGGTGGGCCTAAGTCCGTTCTGTTTATCCATTTCGCTTATGCTATGGCATGATATGAATTGTTTGGTCTTTAAAACCTATTGACTTTGGTATAGAACAAAGTGCTGTACGGAATTAAGTGCTACAGTGAGTGTCACCTCTAGAATCCGTACGAGACACCTCCTGGGTCCATACATACATGAATTGGGCCCAAGGAAAGGTGGAGACATGTCGATATTCCATCTACTTCACGACAAGATACAATGATACGATATGATATGTTTGGACCTAAGGTCGTTTTGATATATGATTGGACCCGATGCCGTTTTGATATATGATTGGGCCCGAGGCCATTTTGTTATACATGGACCCGAGGTCGTTTAGAAAATATGATATGAATACAAATGTTTTTATATTGCTATATGATTCATGTTACGAAATGTTATTTTACATGAATGAATGGATGTCCTATTTTGAAATGTGATTCCGACCATTTGTATAAGTGGGCGTCCCATGTACCATGTAAAATGTTTTGTAAAGGTTGCAGATATGTATTCCATTTGCAAAAGCATGAATTTTGATACGATAAATGTATGTTTTAAAATGATTTAAGACACATTTCAAAATTGTGAAATATGGTTTCTTAATGTTAAGGACATCATTCGTTAACCTCTTTACTTTAATATTACTCATTGGGTGTTAGCTCACCCGTTTAGTTTATATATATATAGGTGAGCAATCATATGTAGGTGAGCCATCGGGGATCAACACTAGAGTTGTATCGAGGTTCGCCTCTCTGTCAAGCCACCCAGGAAGTGTCTCCGTGTGATAACCCTGTTCCGTGTTATGCTAAATAATCTTAATTATGATTATGATTATATGCTTGATATGATTTTGAGTGATAATTGCATGACTATATGTGTTTTTGAATTTCTATTTGTTCACCGTAGGAAAATCTGTTTGATTTTCTGCTTTTGAATTTAAAATGAAGGCCTTATTGGCCACAAAAATCGAAATTGACTACGCCATTGTGATTGGCGTAATTTTTGGAGCCTATGGTGAAATTTAATTGAAAACTGATTCGGAACGAAATAATTAGATTCAGAACAATTAAATTAAGCTCAATTACTTAGCCTAAATCAAATTTGATTAGGCCAACATATATAAGTGGCCTATTTGTATTTATGAGCAATGTTTTGAGCTCATTTCCTCTCCTTTGGTTGGGATCACTCTAGAGAGAGAGAGAGAGAGGGTCGGTTAGAGAGAGAGTGAAGGCAATTGAAGCTTTGATCAAGAAGCTTGGAAACCTTGAAGATTAACTCAAGAATTAACCATAATTTGAAAGATTTGAGCTTCTAGGTGAGTAATTGGTTATGAATTCATAAGTTTGAGGTTGTAATTTTGTGAATTCAAGTTAGATGGTAATCAAGAACATAATTTGAGTTGAAATTGATGAATTTGGAGCTTGTATGTATATGCATGTGCATAAGTGCCATGATTTTATACATTCAAACATGAATAATGTTGAACAAGAAGAATTGAGCACCAAATCTCATATGCATGCATAATTTTCATGAGTTTCATGATTATAAGTGTCATTTGTATCATTTGAGATAGAGATGAAGTCAAGAATTGACATGCATGCATGATAGATAAGGATATGGAATTTGTATGAAGTTAAGTACATGGGTTTTGAAAATTATGAAAAGAATTCAAAATAATTTTCGAGGTGGACCATGATTTTGGTCAATTAGTTCTAAATTACTCATGTTCTTGTGTTATATGATGTCCTTCCCTGGTTTTGTGTCAAAAACATGAGTTTTGAACCTTTGAACATCAAGTTTGAGCTTTAAGAACAATTCTGGAAATTTCAGAATTCGGCATGTCCGCTCGAGCGGGGGAACAGCCGCTTGAGCGTGAAATGTTAGCTTCCAGAACTTTTGTAGACATTGGTGTCCGCTCGAGCGGGAGTAGTTACGCTCGAGTGTCCAAACACATGTTTTGACTTTCAGCTCGAGTGTCTGAAGTCACGCTGTAACACGTCCGCGAGGGACCTTGCGCTACAGTTCGGACTCTCCTTTTTGTTTTGTCGCGGTTCTAAATCTGAACCAAAGAGTCCAACTCTGGCAAATCGTTTTGAAAAAAAAAAACAGATTTTGAAAAAGTAGTGCCACACATGGACTGCTTTGCCAGATTACAGAGTCGCCACCTAAATATTTTAAAATGGGAAATTTAGGAAACCCTGACTCGGTACCGAAGGCCACGTGTCCATCATCACCAAAGTGGTCTTGGCTCGGGAGCTCGGGTACGATCGGGGAAGGTCAGCTATGAGCACCCCCTTTCGCCCGGTCCAAAGATCGACCTCTACTAACCGTGATATCCGTTTTTGAAAACATTACATGTTCTTATTAGACTAGATCGTCTAATTTGGGAATAAACATTGCATATCCGCTCGTTTTGAAAATGCTTTGGAATTTGCTACTCGCAAGTAGGCTAAAATACGGATTTCAATGAGTTATTCCAACTCAAGCAATCCAACCTCCACCCACAGGCATTCAAACAGTTTATCTCACATAAGCACTTAGCCGCATGGTAAGCATACTGTCATGGCAACATTCGCACGCATGTGGTATGCTAAAGCGTAAAATACTTACATTGTATTCCGTGCCAAAACAATAAACTAGTTAGCAAGCATGCATGTCCTAGTTCATGTTAAGTGGCTAATGCAACACAGGCATAGATGCAATTTAGAGTAGGCTCGGCTAACCCTAAAGATGGCATGTGAAATGCACTTTATTTGATGCACGTATTCAATTTGGAATTGAAAGTACGATGCAGTTTGTATGATGTACCGAGCCCGGTGCATGTTCAGACAAATGCATGGATGCACGCATGCATTGCATAAGGTATGCTAATATAAACGTGCCCTAATCTACCATCATAAGCAGGTAAATAAAAGGGAAGAAAGAAGTGGGGGTTGGAAGACATACACACCCACGCACACTTATTACAAATTTGCCCTCACACGGAGGGACCAAAAGAATATACAGTCCGAATAATAAATGAATTTAATTATTACAAAATTCTAATTACTTAATAAATTAAATGCAGAATAGGAAAGGTCGCAGCCCCGCCTCGGGATGCGCGAACGATGCATGCTCGAATCCGACTTGCCCGGAAAACCCGCGCCATAGCACTGCTGCCTCTGTTTTTACTGCCCTGTCTCTCCAAAAATTACCTGAGTCCCAGAATGCCTTCCAAATGAACTGTAGTGCACCACCGGCTAGAGGAAATGACCACCGGCTGCTCTGGAGGCTATCGGCTGAAAATATAGTGCCGGTCGGCAGAAAGTTCCTGCAGGGGACAGTTTGACAGCAGCAGCAGACCAGCAATGCATGGCATGGGTTTTTAGGCATATGTATGCACGACCATTGCCTCCTATCATGTTTGAAGCATGACCCTTGGTTCTTGGGCCATCAATTACGCATGTTGATACATGATGGCCTAAGGAACCAAGGTTGCATTTTAATGGTAATGTATGCAAACAAACAAATGAAATCCAAGGCCTTATCATGTGTTAGTCAAAGGTCTTGGTGACCAAGAATTGAGACGAGTTGCACCACTTGAGGTGTGAACCCCTCTCAACCCTTACACTTGGTTTGACACCCCAAACCAAGACATGGAATGCATGTATGCAACATGGCTTAAATGATGCAATATGAGGTGAAATGCAAGGCATACCAAATGCAATGCAACATACTATGGCAAGTGTGCAATACTAAGCCTGCAAGGTGCAAAGTGTAATACAAACATGGATCATTTATGCAATAGAGTTAGCATGTGACAAGACCTCATTACTCAAGCATGCAACAAACATGATGCAAGCATGCAAAAGTGGAATTAACCACAATGGGGCAGTCCTCAAACCAACCCAAAACAGTGGCGAAACATGCCCAAAGTGGTGACCAATACTTGTGCAAGCATGCAAGTCAAATGGCCTAAGATTAAGGCACAAAAGGGGAGCACCCTTCCACCACTACCAAGACCAATCATGGCATGAATTATTTGAGCAAAAACAGAGTTCCATTATGCAAAAATAAACCCAAAAACCTTGATATGGCAGCCCCAAAAATGCATTAAACATACAAGCATGCACAATGCCCTCTTTAAAGCATAAGAGACCAACACTTCAAGACATGGAAGAGGTGATAAATGGAGACATATGAGCATGGTATAGGGACTGAAATAGTATGTTAAATGACTCCAAATCATCTAAATAGGCTATCCAATGCATGCACATAGATCACCTACCCAAGGCTTACAAGCTATCATGCAAAACAACCATGTCAAGCATGCTAAATATGACAAAAACAGTGGCCCACAGCCCGTAAATGTGGCAAAATAATACTAGTATCTTCATGAAGTGGGGCTAATACATGCAAAGAACATGACCTAAATGCAAGGCATTCTTCCTAGCATAATAGAGCATTTCAAAGCAAGTATAAGATACATACTAAGGGCTACAAATCCGACCAAAAACAGAGGTTAAACATGCTCCAAAACACTCAAAAAAATTCTGAAATGAAGCTAAATGCAAGTATGCATACATGCCACTCTTTAGGCCAAATACAAAGGCAAGCAAAGGACGAGGGGGGAGAGGGGTGTCCCTCCCCTATTTGAGACTTGGAAGTACCTTCCTCACCACTAAAAACCCACTGGTTTTCAGTGGTGAGAAGACCAAGAACACCAAGTAAGCAAAGCTTCAAGAAAAGACACCAAAATGGCCAAAACAAGGCCTAAGAGGGTGAGACTCTACCCAAACCACAAATCAATCTTAATGAATGTTCAAGAGCATGAAAATATAAGCCTTTTTTTATGTTAAACACAAATCCAAAAACACAAAGCAAGAGGGGTAGAAAGCTAGTGCAAGAATGGGGAAACTAAAGTAACAAGCTCACCCTTGAAGATCCTTTGAAGAACAGGTGGAGCAGCCACTCTCTAGTGATCAAAATCAGTCCAAAACTTCAACAAACAACCCTCTAAGTCTCTCAATCTCGAGCTAAGGTGTAATGGTGTGTGTAATGGTGCAAAAGTATGGTAAAACACACCTTTTAGGCTTAGAACACACACACACAAGGATGAGAGAGATGGAAAATATAGAGAGAGAGGTATGTGAGCTCTGGTTTTTAGTCTCTCAAAATGGCTAACCCTTAAACCAAGAAGACAAGGCCTCCTCTTATAGAGGAGGCAATCTTGTAAGCTTAGCAACCAAGCAAACAAGGGGTTCATCCCTCCATACACGTGTATGGAGGGGAAGAAAACGGTACAAAGCTGGCTAAAAATATCTCCAAAAATAGCTGTAAAGTGATCGGCAGGGCAAAATGGTAATTTTGCCAAAAGGAGTGCCGACCGGCACAAAATAGTGCCGACCGGCACAATGTAGTGCCGATGGCAACAACAACCAGCCGGTGGCCTCTAGCCACTGCCGGTGGTGTGTGGGGATGCCTCACAAAGCATTCCCTGCCCCTCCAAGGCAAAACACAAGTGTTTGGTGCAAAACCAGACACAAAACGGTCAAATTCGGAGGTCCTGAGGCAAGGCGCGTAGCCGGGAACTCCAAACAAACACAAACATGGGTAATCACCGAGTGTTCAAGCGGTAACGTCCAAGTCTTGAGGACGGTCAAAAATGGGGTGTCTACACACGCTCGAGCGCAAAAATGAGGCAACCAGTACTTTTGCAGACAAAAAGGGTCCGCTCGAGCGGCCAAAGCTACGCTCGAGCGGGAAGCCCTGTTTCTGAAATTCTGAATGGATGTTTGATGTTTCATTTTTCGTTCTCTTTCATGTCTAAGCACTCTTAGGCATGCATTGAGCATTGTAAATGAATTAAGAAGATAAGAAAGATGCCTAAGAGAAATGTTTGAGTTAAGAATGGATTGAATCGTTTGTGACCCGATATATGTTATGTATTATGTAAGGTCGAGCACAAGGACGAATCCACCAGCAGAACACTGTGAGTAATATCTTAGTAAAGATAATTTGAAATATGCTATTTGTCCGATTGCTTACTCCTATTTGAGTTTCATAACTTTGTTAATTTGAATGGTGGACAAATATTCGTTTGACATGATTGGGCCAAAGGCTATTTGACATGAATGATTGGGCCATAGGCCGTTAGACATGAATGATTGGGCCAAAAGCCGTTTGACATGAATGATTGGGTCAAAGGCAATTAGACATGAGTGACTGGGCCAAAGGCCGTCGGACATGAATGATTTGGGCCCGAGGCCGTCTGTTAAAAACAAAGTGGGCCAGAGGCCGTTGGATATGTTCGGGCTTGAAGTTACGTAATGTACTAGATAGAATCATAAATGGGCCCAAGGCCGTCTGATATATGTATATCTATTTCGAATTTCATTCATGTACCTTCACTATTTGATATTATTCACTGGGCTTTCGCTCACTCTTATTCATGTGTATGTAGGTGAGCCAAGAGATGTTCAAACCCAGCCTTGGTGAAGTATGTGAGAAATAGTCAAAGTTTTGAGAAGTCAGGCCTAACGTCTCACGCACGAGACTTGTATTTGCCCTTTTGTTCTTTGGTTATATCTTTGCTATGTGGGCGAAAACGTTGACTCACCTTTGTATATACGTTTTGTTTGGCTGACTATATGATTGAAAGTTCCTAGATATAGATAAACTCTATGAGTATGTGTGAGTTATTATGAAATACTTTTGGAATGATTTTGCTATACCATATAAGCACAGCTCTATGGGCAATTTGTAAGTTGCTTCCATTTTGGCCCTTTAACTTTGATAAGATGTGTTTTATTTGGTTTGAGGCCGCAAGTAATCCCTTGATTACTGGCTGGTTATGACCTTAATCCATAGGGGCAGGTTTAGATCATGATAGAGTGGTATCAAAGCACGAGTCAATAACTCACACACTTGTCCAAAAGAGCGATAAACGTCTAAAAAAGATCTAGGATGCATTCATGTGATAAGTATGAATCTGAAAGCATCAAGAATGTGCTTAAATGCTTCAAGATGAATGATTATATGCTATATGTTTGTGATTTACTTGCATTGCAAATTATGTGAATATGTATGCTTTTTAGTGTATGCATACTTGTGAACCTTTTGTATAAAGAATAATGCAAGTCTAATCAGATGGTGAGAACGAAAGGTGATGAGATAGAGGAGTCCTCTACTACCAGAATGGATAGGATGGAAAGATTGATTCAGGAAATGACAGAAACATTGAGGCAAAAACAACAGTGGCAGCAACCACAACTTCCACCCCCATCTCCGGCACCACCTGTGCCAGACTTACAGAATGATGACCGAATAATAGCTCTCACCAAAGAGTTCAAGAAAATGAAACCGCCACAGTTTTATGGAGGATTAGACCCGTTGAAGGCCGAAGCATAGGTTCTCGACATCGAAAAACTATTTGAAGTGTTTCCTTGTTCAGAGACACAAAAAGTACTTCTAGCCACCTTTACACTAGAAGATGGTGGATGCTAATGCGTGAAAACAATAAGGATATTGGTTGGTCCTGATTCTTGGAAATTTTCTATGACAAATACTTTCCACAATGTGTTCGTCACAGAAAGGTGTCAGAATTTATGGAATTTAAACAAAACAGCATGACAGTAGCTGAGTATGAGGTCAAATTTAGTGAATTGGCCAAGTTTGCACCGCATGTGGTTGACACCGACTATAAGAAAGCTAGACATTTTGAAGGAGGGCTTCGAGAAGATATTTTAGAAAGGGTGAATGTTCTCAAGTTGGAGACCTATATTGAGGTGCTGGACCGGGACATAATATCAGAAGCTGACATAGCCAGACAGGCCAAAACAACAACTGACTGGAAAGGTAGTAAAAAGACAAGGCTTCTTTTCGAAGAAGAAATTTTCGAAGAAGCAGAATACAAGATCCTTAAGTACTTTGAATTCTTCCCGAGATACATCTTCAATGTGCAATATTTGTAGTAAAAGGCATCACGGAGTTTATTACCGTGTGTCAGGAGCTTGTTTTAAGTGTGAAAAAACGGGGCATATAGCTAGAGATTGTAATCAAAATAGCGAAAAATTAGCTGCTAGCTCAACTGCATCGATCCCAAAATCGGGAAACACTACGAGATCTACTACCACCAGAGATACCGTGAGGAAAGGGAGAGTTTTTGCGCTTGTTCCAAGCGATACACGGAATGCTGAAGGCGTTGTCTCAGGTACTATCTCTATATGTAATCGGGATGCTTTTGTATTAATTGACTCCGGATTAACACACTCTTTCGTAACTTGTGCATTTGCATCTAGACTGAGTAGACCTCTAGAATCATTGCCATATTTGCTATGTGTATCTGCTCTGTCCAGGGAATCTGTGTTGTGTGCATCTGTATATCGATTTTGTGACATGCGTATTGGAAATGCTATTCTGTATGTGGATTTGTTGCCCTTGGACTTTAGACATTTTGATGTAATTCTGGGCATGGATTGGTTAACTAAATATTGTGCCACCATTGATTGTGTAACGAAACGAGTCGTATTTAAACCACCGAAATAAGAAGAAATTGTGTTTGTGGGTAACGGGGTAGTGCCTCCACCTTACTTGATAACCGCAATGAAAGCATGTAAATTGATCAGGAAAGGGTGCCAGGGTTATTTGTGTTGTGTGTTATCTGAACAAATTGTGAATGTAGAATTGAATAGTATTCATATTGTTAGCGAGTTTCCAGATGTATTCCCAGGTGAATTGCCAGGAGAATTAGTTGACAAGGAAATAGAGTTCACCATTGAAGTTATGCCAGACACTCAGCCTATCTCTAAAACTCCTTACAGAATGGCTACTACTGAAATGAAAGAACTGAAAGAATAGTTACAAGACCTGCTTGACAAAGGGTTTATTCAACCTGGTACTTCACCATGGGGTGCACCAGTGTTATTTGTGAAAAAGAATGATAGAACCTTGCGCTTGTGTATTGACTATCGAGAACTAAACAAGGTGACAATAAAGAATAAATATCCCTTACCCCGTATTGATGACTTGTTTGACCAGTTGCAGCGATCACAAGTGTTTTCCAAAATTGATTTGAGATCTGGATACCACCAACTGAAAGTGAAAGCAGAGGATGTTGAGAAGACCGCATTTAGAACGAGGTATGGTCATTACGAATTTCTTGTTATGCCATTTGCGGTGACTAATGCTCCTACAGCGTTTATGGACCTAATGAACCGAATTTTTAAGACCTACCTTGATGATTTTGTTGCAGTTTTTATTGATGATATTTTAATATACTCAAATAATAGGCTTGAACATAAATGACATCTAAGGACTGTTTTGCAAACACTTAGAGAAAAGAAATTATTTGCCAAACTAAATAAATGTGAATTTTGGTTGGATAAAGTTGTCTTCTTAGGGCATGTTATCAACAAGGAGGGAATTTCAGTGGACCCGCAAAAAATAGAGGCAATTGTAAATTGGCCTACACTGACAAATGTAACTGAAGTCCGCAGTTTCATGGGTCTGGCTGGATATTACAGACGATTTGTGAAGGACTTTTCAAAAATAGCCATGCCCTCACCCAATTAACATGCAAAGGGCAACCATTTGAATGGAATGACGAAAGAGAATCTGCCTTTCATGAACTAAAAACGAGACTGACCACTGCACCAATTTTGACATTACCATCAGGTACGGAAAACTTTGTGATTTTCAGTGATGCATCTTATAAAGGTTTGGGTTGTGTTTTAATGCAGAATGGAAGGGTGATTGCCTACGCCTCTTGGCAGTTGAGGCCACATGAGAAAAACTACCCAACACATGATTTAGAATTGGCCGCAATTGTATTTGCTTTGAAAATCTGGTGGCATTACTTGTATGGGACAAAATGCGAAGTCTACACAGATCACAAAAGCCTAAAGTACTTCTTTACATAGAAAGAGCTAAACATACGGTAGAGGAGATAGCTTGAATTGATAAAAGATTATGACCTTGAGATTCAATATCACCCTGGGAAAGCCAATACAGTTGCTGATGCCTTGAGCAGAAAATCGATGGGAAGTTTGGCTTGTTTACTCACTGAACAGAAAGAGATCTTGCAAGATTTTGAGAAGTCCAGGATTGAAGTGATATTGTGTCAACATGGCGGATTGATAGCTGTCATTTCAGCCGAACCAGCAATCATTGATGAGATTAAACAGAAACAGAAGGACGATGAATTCCTTAAAAAGATAGTTGATGAATTTGAAATGAATCCGAGACCGGAATATAGTGTGGTAAATGAGGTACTGAAATTCCAAGACAGATTGTGTGTTCCAAACATTGCCGAGTTAAAGAAGAGAATTCTAGATGAAGCCCATAAGTTAGTATTTGCTATGCATCCGAGTAATAACAAAATGTATCGGGATTTGAAACAAAGCTATTGGTGGCCCAAAATGAAGAAAGAGATTACAGAGTATGTATCCAAGTGCCTTCAATGTCATCAAGTTAAAGCTGAACATCAGAAACCGGGCGGCCTACTTCAGCCTTTCCCTATTCCCAAATGGAAATGGGAGCATGTAACTATGGACTTTGTTGTTGGTCTACCTCGCACTCCCGAGATATGGACTCTATTTGGGTTGTAGTCGATAGACTGACTAAATCTACACAATTTCTGCCCGTTAAAACTACATTTGATGCTTATAGATTGGCTACTATATATGTTGATGAGATTGTTCGTTTACATGGAGTTTCGGTATCCATTGTCTCGGATAGAGATCCGAAATTTGTGTCTAGATTGTGGAAAAGCCTACAAAGAGCTATGGGAACAAAATTGAGATTCAGTATTGCGTTCCATCCACAAACTGACGGGCAACCAGAACAGACAATACAGACCTTGAAAGATATACTTCGGATGTGTGCTTTAGATTTCCAAGGGAGTTGGGAAGATTATTTGCCACTAGCAGAATTTGCATACAATAATAGCTTCCACTCCAGCATTGGCATGGCACCATACGAAGCTTTGTATGGTAGAAAGTGTAGATCACCAATTTGTTGGACAGAGGTCGGAGATAAGGCCTTACTTGGGTCTGAAATTGTGCAAGACACTTCTGAGAAGATCAAAATTATTCAACAAATGCTCAAAATAGCTCAAAGTCGACAAAAGAATTATGCAAATGTTCAAAGAAGACCTCTTGAATATGAGGTCGGTGATCATGTGTTTATTCGTTTGATGTCGATGAAGGGCCAAGTAAGATTTGGAAAGAAAGGAAAATTGTCGCCCCGTTACATTGGGCCGTTCCAAATTCTAGAAAGGCTTGGTCCTGTTGCTTACCGAGTTGCTTTGCCACCAGGATTCGAACAAATGCACAATGTATTCCACGTATCAATGTTAAGGGGTTATCTTCAAGATCTGTTCCATGTGATTGATTGTCACCGGATTGCTCTTGATGAAAATATAGAGTACGCAGAATGATCGGAACGAATCATTGATCGGCAAGTGAAACAGTTGAGAAGCAAGTCCATCCCGATGGTGAAAGTGGAATGGAAAAAACACTATGAGACGGACGCTACATGGGAAAAAGAGGATGAAATGCGACTGCGCTATCCACATTTGTTTCCCGACAAAGGTAAAATAAGTTTGGAGGGCCAAACTTCCTAAATGAGGGAAAATTGTCATAACCCTATTCCGTGTTATGCTAAATGATCTTAAGTATGATTATGATTATATGCTTGATATGATTTTGAGTGATAATTGCATGACTATATGTGTTTTTCAATTTCTATCTGTTCACCGTAGGAAAATCTATTTGATTTTCTGCTTTTGAATTTAAAATGAAGGCCTTATTGGCCACAAAAATCGAAATTGACTACGCTATTGTGATTGGTGTAATTTTTGGAGCCTATGGTGAAATTTAATTGAAAAGTAATTCGGAACGAAATAATTAGATTCAGAACAATTAAATTAAGCTCAATTACTTAGCCTAAATCAAATTTGATTAGGCCAACATATATAAGTGGCCTATTTGTATTTATGAGCAATGTTTTAAGCTCATTTCCTCTCCTTTGGCTGGGATCACTCTAGAGAGAGAGAGTGAAGGCAATTGAAGCTTTGATCAAGAAGCTTGGAAACCTTGAAGATTAACTCAAGAGTTAACAATAATTTGAAAGATTTGAGCTTCTAGGTGAGTAATTGGTTATGAATTCATAAGTTTGAGGTTGTAATTTTGTGAATTCAAGTTAGATGGTAACCAAGAACATAATTTGAGTTGAAATTGATGAATTTGGAGCTTGTATGTACATGCATGTGCATAATTGACATGATTTTATACATTCAAACATGAATCATGTTGAACAAGAATAATTGAGCACCAAATCTCACATGCATGCATAATTTTCATAAGTTTCATGATTATAAGTGTCATTTGTATCATTTGAAATAGAGATGAAGTCAAGAATTGACATGCATGCATAATAGATAAGGATATGGAATTTGTATGAAGTTAATTACATGGGTTTTGAAAATTATGAAAAGAATTCAAAATAATTTTCGAGGTGGACCATGATTTTGGTCAATTGGTTCTAAATTACTCATGTTCTTGTGTTATATGATGTCCTTCCCTGGTTTTGTGTCAAAAACATGAGTTTTGAACCTTTGAACATCAAGTTTGAGCTTTAAGAACAATTTTGGAAATTTCAGAATTCGGCATGTCCGCTCGAGCGGGGGAACAGCCGCTTGAGCGTGAAATGTTAGCTTCCAGAACTTTTGTAGACATTGGTGTCCGCTCGAGCGGGAGTAGTTACACTCGAGCGTCCAAACACATGTTTTGACTTTCAGCTCGAGTGTCTGAAGTCACGCTCGAGCACAAAAATGAGGCAACCAGTACTTTTGCAGACAAAAAGGGTCCGCTTGAGCGGCCAAAGCTACGCTCGAGCGGGAAGCCCTGTTTCTGAAATTTTGAATGGATGTTTGATGTTTCATTTTTCGTTCTCTTTTATGTCTAAGCACTCTTAGGCATGCATTGAGCATTGTAAATGAATTAAGAAGATAAGAAAGAAGCCTAAGAGAAATGTTTGAGTTAAGAATTGATTGAATCGTTTGTGACACGATATGTGTTATGTATTATATAGAGTTGAGCTCAAGGATGAATCTACCAGCAGAACACTATGAGTAATATCTTAGTAAAGATAATTTGAAATATGTTATTTGTCCGATTGCTTACTCCTATTTGAGTTTCATAAGTTTTTTAATGTCACGACCCGAACCCGCCCTTATGGGTTAAGGCCATAACCGGCCAATAATCACGAGATTACCTACGGCCTCAAACCAAATTAGACATAACTCATCAGAGTAAAGGGGTCAAACGGAAGCAATTTTTAAAAAAAATTTGTCCATAGAGCTGTGCTTACATGGCATGTCATAACACACCATACCTATGTACATTAATAACTCACAATAGAAACACAGTAGCATAAAGTTCTGTACAAACAGGATCATCCAAATCTAAGTCACCCCATGAAAACTATACACGGACATATTCAAAGACTTCGCCAACATGACAACATAAAACAAATGAAAAAAAAGGCGAAAACAAGTCTCGTGCGTGAGACGCAAAGGCTGACTCTTCAAAACCTTTGTTGTTCCACATAGACATCACTGGGGCTGGGTCTGGGTCTGGACTTCTCTTGGCTCACCTACAAACACATGAATGAGTGTGAGCGATAGCCTAGTGAATAATATCAAATAAGGTAGTTATACAAACGATATGTAGAACAACATACTTTAAACGGCCTTGGGCCCGATTCATATTTCTATTTAACATATATATACACAATTTAAGTCAAGTGACTGTGGTTTCAAACATACTGGCCTTTGGCCCATTCATCTTTGATTTGTCAAATCGGCATTTGGCCCATTCAGACTTTCATGTCAAACTGGCCTTTGACACATTCATTCATGTCAAACTGGCCTCTAGCCCATTCATTCATGTTAAACTGGCCTCTGGCCCATTCATTCATGTCAGACTGACCTCTGGCCCATTCATTCATGTTAGACTGGCCTCTGGCCCGTTCATTCATGTCAAACTGGCCTCTGGCCCATTCATTCATGTCAAACTGGCCCATTCGTTTATTCATATCAAACATTTGTCCATAATTCAAACTAGCAAACTTATAAGGCTTATAAGGAAATAAGCAATTGGACAAATGACAAGTTTCAAATATCGATATTACTCATAGTGATCGGTTGGTTGGTTTGCCCTGGAGCTTGACCCTACACATCACATAGCACATACGGGTCACAAACGATTCAATCCGTTCCTTAATTCACATATTCCTCTTTAGGCTTTATTTTTATCTCTTTAACTCATTTACAATGCTCAATGCATGCCTAAGAGTGCTTACGAGTGAAAGAGGACGGAAAATGAAACACAGAACGCATAAACAAAATTTCAAAAAACAGGGTCTCCGCTCGAGCGTGGACTTCCCTGTTCAAGCGGACCCAAGAGGCACGCAAAAAGTCTTGGCTATATCAAATTCGCTCGGCGAGCATTAAGGCCTCTACATGGCTTCCCGCTCAAGCGTGAACTTCCCTGCTCGAGCGGGAGTCATGTCTGCAAAAAAAAGCTGAGAGCCCGTATTTCACGCTCGAGCGGCGGTTTCTCTGCTCGAGCGGACACCAAAATTTCTTGGTTTTCCAGCTATGTTCTTGAGCTTCAACTTGACATTCCATCCAACATTTCTTACATGCAATAGCTCAAACTTCACTTGTACTAACATGGTATAAACCCCAAATTACAACCTAATGAAGCTCAATTTCATGAATCCAACACATGCATGTCCCAAATTGACTCAAACTCATCACCAACACACTAAATTCAAACATTCAAGGTTCATACTTCCATGATTTGCACTTGCATGTGGAATATACACAATATCCTCAACTTAATTGGTAAAGAGGTGATCAAATATATGGACTTAAACCAAAAATTCAATATGGATCATACACATTGTGCTCAAATATGGAAATTCATAGTAATTTCCTACATGCATGTATCTATTGACTTTAAATTCAACAAATACAACTCAATTTCCTTATAATCAAACTAATTCACGTTCTTGACCATTAATCAAACTTGAACTCACAATTTACAACATTAAACTCATGAATTCACTTACCTAGAGGCTAAATTCTTCCAATCTGTGGTCAAATCTAGAGTTGGCCTTCAAATATTCAAGCTTCAATGATCAACCAACCGGCCCTCTCTTCTCTCTTAAGGTTAGAATCAGCCAAAATGAAGATAAAGAGGGAATTTGAGGGTGTAGTGGCGTATTACAACAAATCCCACTAATTCCAATTTAATAATCATAAATAATTGGGTACTAATTTATCAATTAAATCAATTAATTCTGATCTGAATCAATTTCCAATTAAATTTCACCGTAGGCTCTAAAAATTATGCCAATCGCAATGGCGTAGTCAATTTTGGTTTCTGTGGCCGATAAGGCCTTCAAATTAATTTCCAAAGCAGACAATCAAACAGATATTCCTACGGTGAACAGATAGAAATTCAAAACCACATATTTTCACATAATGGCACACAAAATCATATTAAACACATAATCACATTCATGTTAAGGACCAATTAACATATTACGGAACAGGGATATCACAGTTAATTTGAATAGTGGACAAATATTCGTTTGACATGATTGGGCCAAAGGTTGTTTGACATGAATGATTGGGTCATAGGCCATTAGACATGAATGATTGGGCCAAAGGTCATTTGACATGAATGATTGGGCCATAGGCCATTAGACATGAATGATTGGGCCAAAGGACGTTTGACATGATCGGGCCAAAGGCCGTTTGACATGAATGATTGGGCCATAGGCCGTTAGACATGAATGATTGGGCCAAAGGCCGTTTAACATGAATGATTGGGTCAAAGGCAATTAGACGTGAGTGATTGGGCCAAAGGCCGTCGGACATGAATGAATTGTGCCCGAGGCCGTTTGTTAAAAACAAAGTGGGCCAAAGGCCGTTGGATATGTTCGGGCTTGAAGTTGCCTAATGTACTAGATAGAATCATAAATGGGCCCAAAGCCATCTGATATATGTATATCTATTTCGAATTTCATTCATGTACCTTCACTATTTGATATTATTCACTGGGCTTTCGCTCACTCTCATTCATGTGTATGTAGGTGAGCCAAGGGATGTTCAAACCCAGCCTCGGTGAAGTATGTGAGAAACAGTCAAAGTTTTGAGAAGTCAACCCTAATGTCTCATGCACGAGACTTGTATTCACCCTTTTGTTCTTTTGTTATATCTTTGCTATGTGGACGAAAACGTTGACTCACCTTTGTATATACGTTTTGTTTGGCTGACTGTATGACTGAAAGTTCCTGGATATAGATTAACTCTATGAGTATATGTGAGTTATTATGAAATACTTTTGGAATGATTTTGCTACACCATGTAAGCACAGCTCTATGGGCAATTTGTAAGTTGCTTCCATTTTGGCCCCTCTACTTTGATAAGATATGTTTTATTTGGTTTGAGGCCATAGGTAATCCCTTGATTACTGGCTGGTTATGACCTTAATCCATAGGGGCGGGTTCGGGTCATGACACTCCGTGTAGCGACGTAGTATAATTTACTAGGCTTAGTTTTGTTCAAGCTATGATGGCATTTGTTGCGCACTAGGTTCATATGTAAATTTTGGGTTGTGAACTTTTGCCTATACCTATATGTCTTGGGATGCATATACATGAACTGTATATGTGACATTTGTATATATGATATAATGTTTAAGATCCTAGCATTTAAGCACTGCTCAATGGATGTTCGGTTATTATTTTTGGTATCTGCTTTCGCTTAAGGCCCCATATTTGAATCAATATTATTTTGAAATTTTGTTTTGAGGCCTAAGTACAGGCCGGTCATGGATCAAACTTTTAGGGGCGGGTTTGGGTCATGACAATAACTTCACATAAGACTTGCTCTTGCATTCATTTGAATCGGATAACTACCCATAACCGTACAAAATTATGAAATACAACTTGATAATAGGGAAAAAAAAAAAAAAACTCAAAAATTCCAAAAAACACTTGGTACAAACAAAACAAGACTCAAAATACAACTGTGGTATGTCAAGGCAAAGGCTGGCCTTTCTGAATCGCACTAATTTCAAACATCATTCGCACCAGTAAGCCTAAATATGCACTAGGGCCTCAATATGAGGTCGGTCGGTCTTCCCAAATGTCGTATCTTTATTCTTTCTTATCCTCTATAAATAAGGCTCCCATGCTATTTTTCTGGTAGAATAGCAAGTTTTTGATGTTTTGCTCTCAAAATGGAGACATTATGCATCAATATGCTCCGAGACTGGATAGCCACTTTGGACGGCTTGGAAAAGGTGAATTTTCGCAATTTTGGCCTAAATGCCCTTTTTCCTCTGAGTTGCACTTCTCTTTGTTTTCCATTCCTTCATGCTGCTATTCGATGTTGGAATCCAATCACACATGTGTTGCAATTCGAATCACAAGAGGTGTGTTTGACACTCGAGGAATTTCAAGCCTTGATAGAGTCTCGGCGTGACGAAGAAATCATACCGCAGCCTCGTTTTGGCCATGCCCAAGCTTTGGGATGGATGTATGGGTTAATATTACATGAAGCTCGGTCTTTGGCATGATGAGGAGCTAGACATCTCGGTTTAGTTCATCGATTTTCCATTATTGGAGACAGGAGTGACCTTCTTTGGCGAAGCTGCCGGTAACATGCTCTATGTTAATGTCTTTTTGCACAATTTCTCCTTGCCCTTAGTTTCGGCGGAGCTAGCATTCGGTTGATCGAAGTAGCTCAATGTCTGAAATAGGGTAAGAGTTGTATGGGTTTGGCACTGGCCGAAACCTTGATGGATTTAGATGTTTTCCGCCAATGAGAGACCACCAAGCTAGTAAGGAGTCTGCTACTTCTCCAGGTATTATTTTCCACCCTTCGAATTTATGATTCTTGCATCACTCAACACTCATTCTTTGTTTTTCTCTTCAAACCCCTTTCCTTACTTTTTTTCTCATCATACACCTCTTTATTCTTTAATCTCTCTTATGTGCATCCCTTCCCAGGTATAGCTTATGGATAAACTACAAGTAGCTGCTCCTTGTCCAGAGTATTTGGCCCGAGCTTACTTCTTTCGTCAACGGCTAGTAGAATTCCCCTCAGAGGGTTTATGGTGTGATTGGATGTGCAGCTGGTCCGCAGCTGACATAACATGGCTTTGTCCCTGGCTTAATTTGGTAGAGATGAGCTACAGCATGTCCCGACAGTCGGGTGTAGGGTTGATTAGCCTCACACATTGCGTATTCCATTTTTCTCTCCAGTTCCGACGCCAGTTCGGGCATGATCAGATACGACCAAATGAGGGAGTGAAATACACAGCTTTATTTCTAGTTCACACCTCGCACCTGCCCCGGTATCTTGCGTCCTGGTGGACGAGAAAGGTTCTGGCCCCTGCCATTAGTTTCAGTTACATCCTATATGAGGAGTGTTTGGCTTCACTTAAAGAAGAGGCAGAGGTTAGGCCATCTTTGGTATAGAGCCACTTGACTTAACTGTGGCCCTAGTTTTACTGCTTCGATATTTTCTTTTCCAGTTTAAGATGTAAAAAGCAACTTTGATCTGAATCAAAGAGTTTGGAGAATGTACTTGTGTTGAAATTAATAAAATTAAAGTTACAAGTACTAAAAATTTTCCTTTCGAATGGTCCAAATTGTAAAAGGGTAAAATCTTGAACAAAATCAACTTTTATTAAAAGTTTTTAAAACAATTTTCAGAAATGATCACCACCTAACACGGGCAGAGTCGATCATCAAGATGTACAATCCCGAATCAAAAGAAATCATAATTGTCCCTGATTACATATCACTGTCATTCTTTATTGTACTCTGCTTTTCTTCCTGAGATAAAAAGCACAACCGAACTAATAAATGATGAACAAGGATGACCTGATCAAGAAAACGGGTAGGACAGTTGAACTGGAGATAGTTATGGCCGAACTTTAGGGTGAAGTTGCCTGCGTATTCCAAAAATGGAAATCAGGCCTTACGTAGTTCGGTTTAGGTTCACTCGAGTATTAACTTTCTCCTTTTATACTCTAACTTTTGCCAAAGTTGCCATTTAGGTTTTTTAACCTTGCAAGCTCAGTTTTTCTTTAATTCTAATTTTTCATGCTTTAACTTTTGCCTAGGTCGTCCTTTCGGGTTTTCAGCCCAGCGAGCCACTCAGGGGTAATACTTCTTCAATTTGACCATGTTGATCGGCTATGAAAATTCCAGGCCATCTAAGTCCATAAGAATAATCGCCCCTCCTGACCAGATTGACTTGATGATGTAAGGAGCAGTCTAGTTAGGTTTGAACTTGCCCTTAGGGTCATGAATGGGAGCTCGGTTGTCTTTCAGTACCATGTCCCCTTCTTGGAGATTTATGGACTTCACTTTCTTGTTAAAAGCCCTGGCAATTCGACGTTGGTAGCCCTGAACATGATACAATGCACTTAGTCTTCTCTCATTAAACAACATCAACTCTTCAAACCTACTTTGCTGCCAATCTGCCTCTGCTATTTGACACTCGGCCATAATTTGTGGCGAGGGCACTTCAATTTCGATCGACAAAACAGCCTCCATCCCGTAGACAAGAGAAAAAGGGGTCGCCCCTGTAGATGTTCGGATTGAGGTTCTATAGCCCCAGAGTGCAAATAACAATTTATCTAGCTAGTCCCTGTAGGTTTCTACCATCTTCTGCAGAATTCTCTCGATATTTTTGTTTGCAGTTTCGACAGCTCCATTGGTCTGTGACCTGTAGGTTAATGACTTATGGAAAGCGACGTTATATTTCTCAAGTAAGTCTATCACCTCCTTTTTGAAGTGCGACCCGTTATCGGAGATAATTTCATTGGGCACCCGATACCGGCATATGATGTTGTTTTTGATGAACTTAGCCACATGCGATGCTTTTAGCACGGAGTAGGACTGGGCCTCCACTCATTTTGTGAAATAATCAATTGCTGCCAAAATGAATTCATGCCCGTTTGACCCTTTTGGCGTAACTGCGCCGATAACATCTATTCTACAAACAGAGAATGGCCATGGTGAAGTCATGTTGTAAAGCTTTAACGGTGGAATGTTCATGCAGTTGGCATAAATCTGGCATTTGTGACAACGCTGAACAAAACCAATACAATTCTCTTCTATGGTTGACTAGTAGTAGCCTTGTCTAAAGATTTTCCGGGCTAACATCACACCGTTCATGTGGGCTCCACACTCTCCTCCGTGAATGGCCTCCATAAGGCGCTTTGATTCCTGTTCCACACCACATAGTTTATGCATTCCTAGATGGCCTCTTTTGTACAGTTTACCTCTGCAGATGATAAATTGAACAGCCAGACACCGTATTTCCCTTTTGTCCTTAGCATTTGCTTCTTGTAGATACGCCTTCTTCTCCAAGAAATTCCAAATATCATAATACCAGGGGTTCTTGTCTGAAGCCTTATCTATTACGGCAATGGTTTCATAGGCCGACGTGTACTTCTATTCAATAATAATCAGACACATCTTGACTCCCAATGGAATGTCTACCGTAGAAGATAGAGTTACTAGTGCATCAGCGAATCGGTTGTTCTCTCTTAGCAGATGGGTAAATGTCAACTTTTCAAATCTCGAAATTAGTATATCCAAGACCTGATAATAAACCTTCATTTTTTCTTCTTTAACCCGCTAATCTCCGTTGGCTTGAGACACAACCAAATTTGAATCTCCGATGACGTCCAACCTTTTTGCCCCTAGTTCTAGGTCGGCTTCTAAACCAGCAATATACGCCTCATACTCTGCTTCATTGTTGGATACTTTGAACCGGAGTTTGAAGGCTAAGGGTATATGGGAATCATTGGGTGCTATCAGCAACACACCGATCCCATAACCATACTGATTGGTTACTCCATCAAAGTACATCATCTACGTTTTCTCTTCCATTTGCAGAATATCTTCATTTGGGAACAAGTACTCCACCGCTTCATTCCCCTCTACTGGGTGATCTGCCAGGAATTCTGCTACAGCTCTCCCTTTAACAAACTTGCATGTAACATATATAAGATCAAATTCGGAGAGAAGAAGCAACCAACGGGCTGGCCTACCCGTAAGTGCTGGTTTCTCAAAGAGATATTTGATGGGATCTAATCTCGAAACTAGGATTACGGAGTGAGCTAACAGGTAGTGCCTCAATTTCTGGGTAGTCCACACTAAGGCTAGACAAGATTTATCAAGGGGAGTGTAACGGGTCTTGTAATCCAACATTTTCTTGCTCAAGTAGTAGACGGCTTCTCCACCTTACCCTCCGAATCCTGAGCCAACATACACCCCATGGTTGAGTTTGTCACTGACAGATACAAGATCAACGGTCTTCCCGGTTCTGGCTGCGATAACACATGCGAATTTTGCAGATACTGCTTGACCTGTTCAAAAATGAACTGACAGCGATCGTCCCATTAGAACTTCTTTCCTTGCTTTAAGAAACCAAATAGTGGTTCACAAGTCAAGGTTAATTTTGAAATAAACCGCCTTATGAATTGCACTTTACCTAGAAAACCACACACCTCCTTTTCAGTCCTTGGTGGTGGCATTTCTAAGATGGCATTGACTTTGGAATGATCTACTTTAATTCCTCTCTGTATGATTAAGAATCCTAGCATTTTTCCTGTTATTACACTGAAGGTGCATTTTTGCGGGTTCAACCTTAATCTATACTCTCTGATCTGCTAAAAGAATTTTTCCAAGGCGGTGTAGTGTCCCTCTCGATCTTTGGACTTGACAATCATGTCGTCCACGTACACCTCAACTTCTTTGTGGATCATGTCATGTAGAATGGTAGTTGCACCCCTTTGATAAGTGGCCCCAACATTCTTCAACCCAAACGGCATGACTCGGTAGCAATAGATCCCCCACGGAGTAGTGAAAGCAGTCTTCTCTCTGTCCTCGGGTGCCATCAGAATCTGGTTATACCCGAAAAATCTGTCCATAAACAAGAGCAATGCATGGCCTGCGGTGAAGTCTACCAACTCATTAATATGCGGCAGTAGAAATTCATCCTTCGGACTAGCCTTATTCAAATCCCTGAAGTTGACACAGATTCTGATTATGCCATTTTTCTTTGGGACTGGAATAATATTAGCCAACCACGTCAAATACTCAGATACAAGCAAGAACCCTACCTCAATCTATTTGGTAACTTCTTCCTTGATCTTCAAAGCCCAATTTCGGTGAACTCTACGCAGCTTTTGCTTAACTGACCGAGCCTCAGGGCCAAAAAGGATCCAGTGTTGTACAATCTCATGATCGATTCCAGACATGTCTTCGTAGGACCACGCGAAAACTTCTTTGAAATTTTTTAATAAAGCGATTAAACGCTCGTATTCCTCTGAAGACAGCGTCGACCCAATGTGCACCAAACGAGGACCTTCCTCAATACCCACGTTAATTGATACGATTTCATCTGTACATGGCTTAACACGCCTCTCCTCCTCATGATTAACCAAAATTTTCAAAACTCGAGGAATTTCTTCCTCTTCGTTTATGTCAAAATTTTGAAAATTAAGATCAACACAACAAACCAAAGGCACAGAGAAGTAGGCAAAGTTCACAACATCCCTATTCAAAAAGTCTGGATCTTCGGTTATAGTGGACTCAAAAGAAAAACTAAAAGATGACCTGGACAGGACTTTGGTATCCGAGTTACCACTCCCAGAAGTACCAGACTCAGAGAAACTCGAATCTAACTCCGACTCCACAAACTCAGTGGAATTAGATCCGGACTCACTATCCGATTCAGAACTGTTGATGACGCTTTGCTCAAACTTCCAGACCAAGCGTGGAGCCTCAGATGCATCCACGATAAGATTGGAGAAATTCGCTGCTGGGGTATCCCTGATCATTGAGATAGCAAAACTATCCCCCAAGTTGGTGGTCTCAGCTCTTGCAGTAGAACTTATCAATAGGTCAGCCAGTGCTTTTCCTAACAGTTCTTCATCTTCAATGTCTAGGTTTACAGTCCTGTCTCGATCTGTACCAGTGCTTAGATCTGTCTGCTCATCCTCTTCTTCCGATAACTGGTGCCTGAAGAAGATTTCGAACCCAGGATACCTAGTCTTTGTCTCTCAGTCATACCAAGGTTTCGGGAATCCACAGAATGGGAAATCCTCCCATTGGCGAACAAAATATCCATTCAGGGTTCCCCGTATAGGTTTGTGGACTAACTCATACTACTTCCCAGTCCTCTTTGCCTTCAGTCTTTCTCTCAACTCCGGCCCTTTCCTTTGCCAATCTGTAGCGGTAGGTTTGTATCTTAACTCGAAAGCATGGGGGTTATGACTTAGCTTCTTAGCAACAATACCTCCCTGTCTGCCACTTCGACCTAGTCCCGACTCAGGCATATGCCCCTATTTGTTCATCATGTATATGGATTGCACACTCACATAATTTCCATCGCCCTCTGCTATGATGGTTTGGACTAGACGGGCTTCTACCAGAGAGAAGCCGGAAAGGAACACGTCTTATTCCCCATGTATGATTTCCAATAATGGTGCAGTGGTTCCTTAGGGAGGATGGATCGTAGAGTTACCATACACAGTGGCGATCCCGCCATTGAAGGGGTACTTCACTAACTGATGGACTGTTGATGATACAACGTTCATCTGATGTAGCCAGGGCCTTCCCAATAGTAGGTTGAATGTGGCCAGAACATCCATGACATGGAATTCCACCTCATGTGCGAATAGGCTGATTAGGATATTGCTCTTAAACGTTCCCATGACATCCCGGCTTGTACTATCGAAAGCCCGGACAGCTTGGGTTGTGGGTGTAAAGTCAATCGGCCTCAAACCGATGGCATAGGAAGTTCTCATTGGGCACACATTGATCGCCAATCCGGTATCTACTAATACTACCGAAATCCACTTTTTTCGAATTTCCAAGATTACATACAAAGGCCTGTTGTGGTTGGCGCCCTCGGGAGGTAATTCTTTATCCGTAAAGGATATTACCAGCGTAACGTCCCCAAAGGTGACCAATGACACCAATTGGTCAATGGTGGTGTCAATAGGTAGTTTGGTTCGGTTCATTGCTTCGAGCAGGGCTTACCTATGCTCCCGAGACACCATTATCAGTCCCCAGATATGTCAGCCTGAATCTTCTTAAGCTATTTTAAGACCATGTTTTCCTCAATATCCTTCTCTTTTGATCTCTCAGCCTCCTTGTTAGAGGTCTCTAGCTAGTCTACCACTGCAGGTTTGAAGTACCAACCGCTCCGGGTCATGTGATTGATCTCATCGGTATACCAAGTGTCATCTGGGGTATCAGCTTTCCAACCTTCGTCAATGTACACATGACTTAGGTCGCTGTCTTCCCACCACTCTTTCGAAGTCATGACCGGACTGGCATCGGGTTCCATCCATAGCATATTAACATCACGCGCCTTATCATCATATCATTCTTCTTCTACCACAGCTCAAGTTTCAACTTCCCGATACTTTCTAAGTTTCCTCAACATCCTTTTTCTGTCATTAGAATCCCATTCAACTTTTTTGGTTATTTAGGCATTACCCACCGTTGATTCAAGTTTTTCTTTCCCTTTTCCTTTGCTTTGTTCTAGAGCTATCTTCGCTTGGATCTCCTCTATCCTTTCCTTTTGAAATTGTTCCAGTGCCTATTCCTCTTCAGTAAGAGGTGCAGCCTTAGCCTTACCCTTAACAGTAACTTCCTCTTCTTCCCCAATCTTTCCTGTCTGTTCCTTCACATCGGACTCTTTCTCACTTAACCACCCATTACTTGTTTTTGGCTGGCTCAAGTCCCACCATCCCATCTACACACAGCTTTTATGTTCTTCCTCGAAGAAGTAAAGATCCTCTAGATCCTGTACTAACTCTGCCAGATCTTTCTTTAGGTTTGCTAAGTCGTTCAGGCCTTTGCTGAGGCTACTCATTCTGATTCTACGCCATTTGGTCTTTCCTAATAGCATTAATGCTGAGAAAATCCGGTAGTATGACCACTGGCTTTGGCTGATCGATGGCAACAATGTATAAATTGGAATCGTACTCCTTTGCGAGCGAGATCCCCTTCTCTATGGCACGGGTATTAGACGACCTTGTCTTTAGTGTATTCTTCTCTTTCTCTGATTCTACTGCGACAAGCCTGGGTTGGATTTGTGGTGTTAGATCCATCATGCACATGCATGTGCCTTCCGAAATGACCACCTCCAGTTTGGGTAGGTAGGATAAGGTAATGTATATGCTAGGGTTGAAGGTGGGCGGTAGTGGATGGATGTGGTTAATATTTCTGGGCATGGGGACTTGGTTGTGTGTAGGAAGTGGGTTAGTTGTTACGTAGGGTTTGGAAGGTGGGTGATGACTTTGTTGTCAATGAGATCCTGGATCTCATGACGTAGACGGTATCATATGTGTATGGGATGGCCATGTTATTGGTGGAAGATACAATACTGGATAAGGTCGTGTTTGGGTGGCAATGGGTCTAAAAGTGGACGAAGATCAAGGGGCTTGATATGCCCCTTTTGCATTAACAGCTTAAGGGCGTGGGTTGGGCTCATATAGAGGGGGTAAAGACTCTACGATTTCGGGATGGACCGGTATTTTGTGAAGGTTGTGAGATGGTGGTAGTAGCAAAGGGATCAGCTATCTTAGCCGTCATGACGACATTGCTGACATCTGCAGGTCGCAGAATAGTGTTACTGCTAGCATTGGTATTCCGGGAGAATGGCCTTCTTGCGGGCTCACTTGTTTTGTGGATGATGCCCTTTTTTAATACACTCTCGATCTGGACCCCCAGCTCATGTAAGGAAGCAAACAAGGACAACGATGCCACTATCATTCTCTGCAGCATGTCTGGCTCAAGGTTCTGGACCACTAGTTGGACTTGTTCTTTCTTGGCAAGCCTATTTGTCATTTAGGTGGCCTTGGCTCTCCACCGGACGACAAAATCAATGAATGATTCTTTAGGGTTCTGGGTAATAGCCTTCAGCTCACTATTGGTTACCTTTATCCGGTTGTTATATGAGCACTGATTAACAAACGCCTCAGATAGCTCATCTCAATTCCGTTTTGTAGAGTCCTTCAACTTAGTGTACCAAACGGCCACCACATCAGACAGGGTTCTCGCAAACAACTAAAGCTTTTGTGCCCAAGACAAACCCATGGGTCTCAATACATTCGAAAACAATCGAACGTACACGATTGGATCCCCACTCCCATCGAATCTGTCGATGTGGAGCATTTTAAATCTCTCCGGTAATCTAACCGAAGCCTCTGTGTACCCATCTTCGATATCTAGAATGGAGTTGAAGCCTGAGATTTCTTCAATGCTTTCTCCAATCTGGCAATCTTGACCAAGGCTGGATCAATTTCATTGATTTCGAAAGGAAAAATCCGTGGGGGAGGTTGAACCGGAGAACGATAAGCTGGAGCTAAAGGAAATATGTCCTGAGGATTTGGGACTGGTAGATTTTTCTGCTGGTGAGGGTAGATCCGGGTTTGGTTAAGCAGTAAGGATTGGATACACGGTTGATGCTGATGCCCCAGATGTACACCGTAGATCGGCAATGACTTCATCTTGTGCAGCAATCCTCTGGTTTACAGTGTCCATAGTCCTTTGGATGGCAGTCATCATAGCAGCGAATTCCTTTGTATTTGGTGTTATGTTCTGTGCCATTGCTAATCCGAGTGAACTAGATGTTGGTGAATTGATCGATTGAGAATGGGTAGGTGTTTGTGAAGTGCATTGTACTGATGTTACTGACCGTCTATTTCTTTCCCATCGAGTGACTAGAGAAAGCGAGACTAGCACGGGCTGACCATCGACAAGGTCTCGAGCTTTACATAACCTGTCGAAATGAGTCCACACAACTTGGAGAATATCAGGTCTTTCTGAAGGTATGATGGTAAACTACCTAGCAAAAAGAAAAAAAGAAAAACAAAATCAAAATCGGACAGCACTTCGACCCTAATTCGCAACAGTCAAAACACATAGTTGAACTGTAATCCCCACTGAACTCTATTTTCAAACTTTACTAATTTGAACCATCCTGTACAGTCTCACTATGAAAACACATATCAAGTAATAAGAACCAAAACACCCTTAAGAGGGGGTAGGGTTACCCTGTCCTAGATTTTTGGCATGATCTAGGCTGCACTATTTCAAGCAACGTGTTTCACAACATCCTACAAATGGGTGGCATCTTGTCCTAAGTTGGAATAGTTACTATA
Source organism: Camellia lanceoleosa (assembly GCA_025200525.1). NCBI lineage: Eukaryota > Viridiplantae > Streptophyta > Magnoliopsida > Ericales > Theaceae > Camellia > Camellia lanceoleosa. Next base: position 14,004,992 of record CM045767.1, on the reverse strand, counting down.
GTTTCACTATATGGAACTAGGTTGAATGGTCAAAATAGTACCTCAGCAAGAATACCTGATATACCTCTCACACCTAACACCGAGAAATGAAATGTAGATCAAACGGTACAGCGGTAATCTAGATCCAAGGGTTGCGTTTCTAACATCGCAGAGCCCATGACCGGTTAGCCTTTCAGCAAGCCTTTTGGGTGAGCCTCCAGCAAACCGTTTAGGAATAGCAGTCAGCAAACACAGTAACTTAAGTGCACCAATGTAAATGCAAATGCAAAGAAACATATAAATGTAAATAAAAATTCACATCATGAGTTTCAAGTCAAGTTCTCTAATTTTCCCAGCAGAGTCGCTAGAAACTGTAGCCCGACTTTTCGTGCTCCTTTCGGAAGACGAATAGCCCTACAGTTCGGACTCCACTTGTGGTTCTGAATCTGATTTCACAAGTGCAATGTGAAATAGTAAAAACACAAAAGAGTCCAAATCCGGTAATTCTTTTTGGAAAATCAATGTTTGAATCAAATGTCAAAAATGGACTGCTTTACTAGATTACAGAGTCGCCACCTAAATATTTTTGAAAAATTTAGGAAACCCAAGACTTATGCCAAAGGCCATTAGTCCATCATCACCAAAGTGTCTCGGCTCGAGAACTTACGTACGAGAGGGGAAGGTCATGAATTGAGCACCCCACTCGCCCAATCAAAGATCGTCCTTTACTAATCATGATGTGTTTCTTATTTACATTATATGCTCTTATTTCGATTATTAGCTATATTACTATGTGACTCACACAAGTGTAGACTAATTTGCAAAAATTGGAACACTTGATCTTATGTTTTGGTTCGAATTTGTTTTGTGAATTTGCCACTTGAAGAAGTGGGGTTAAAATGGACATTAATGAAGCCATCCCAATTCAAATAACTAGTCTTCATCCACAGGCATTCAAACAATTATATCATTTAAGCAATTAGCCTCATGGTATTCATGCTTTAGATATGGCAATACAAACATTCGATGCAAGATGCTAAAGCAATAAAAAAAACTCACCTAGTATGTCGGGCCAAACAAAGCAAAATAATTAGAAAAATATGCATGCTCTTAATTAATGCAATATGACTAATGCAACGCACACATTATATATTTTTATAGGCTTAGCTATAAGCATGACATATGATTGCGTTCAAGACATACGAGAGAGCACATATTCGAGTAATGAGTTTGAACAATTTGATATTGGGTTAGCATGATGGGCCGAACCTTGGATGCATGCAAGACAATGGATGCAAAGCATAAGAATGCTAATGAAACATGATGCCCTATACTAACTATCGTAAGCGAATAAGTAAAAGGGAGAAAGACATGGGGTTGGAAGACATACAACTTATTACAACATTACCCTCGCGCAAGAGGGTGCGAATCAAAGTCCAAAAGTCCGAATTAAACTAACTATTACAAAACCAAATGAATAAATAAACAAGGCTAATTAACTAGCTAACTATGCTATTACAATAGGGATAACAACAATAACTAAATTAGCTCTCTAATTAACTAAGTAACTACAACAATTACAAAGGGACAATAATAATAATTACAACATTTAATAATTAACGAGACTAATTACAATAAACAATATTAAATTAATTACAACAACAATCATAATGTAAGTGAGGATGCGCAAGAATTGCATGCATGCGCATGCATAATGTTCAAGAACAGCTCTGTCTGTCCCAGGCTTGCTCTGTTTCACCTCAGCCACTGCCCTTTATTTTCTGCAAAAATACATTGCTGACCAAACAATGAGGACCGGCCAACCCTCAATGAAGCCCAGCCAGGCCTAAAGAAGGCCGGTCGTGCCTCAATTTTGTGCAAAATTCTGTTTTGTGTTCTAGAGTGAAAACAGTGCAGACAGAGTTGTTCAAGCTCTGTTTGTCCCTTTTTTCCTTTTCTGTCATTGAAAAGCCTCGGGAGAAGGTTAAAATTGTTTTCAAAACCATCAATGAGCAAATTGATTGCTTGATGATTTCGAATACAATTTCGGACAAAAAAAATCAATGAATGCAATGAGTATGACCACTTCTCCCTCTTTATCATGGAATAAACTCAAAAAAAAGAAGAAGTAGAGACGCTTCAAGAATTATTAAAATGCCATGAATTAGCGTATGACCACTCTTGACTTGATAAACTTGGCATAACGTCTGGCCAAGCCAAAGCAAGATGACTCATTTTCTTTATGTGTGTTGGTTGCTTTTAAACCAATTCTTTTAGTCATTTCCATTCTTTAGTCCATTTGTCCGAAGTAATGATTAAGTCCTCTAAAAGAAGAGAAACATCAAACGAGAAGTAATTCTCAACATGAAAGAGAGATTATGCCGTTGACAGTGAATCTCTGTAGAGATTAAGACATTAAGCGTAAATCTCTAGTTCATGTATTGAATAACCATCAACCGATTGAAAAAACTCTCAAATGAAAGAAAAGAGTGGCAAGTTGATTCTTAAAATGAGGTTATTACCATGAAAATTAGACAAAGAACGGCTAAGAACAACATAATACAAGTTATGTACAAAGACTAATGCTACAACAAATGAACTAATCAAAGCTTAAATCAATTAAATAGATTAGAATAGCCTTAAAACAATCTCTAATAAGCCAAAACAGTGGCTGAAAATGCAAGAAAAGAACTCAAAAAAGCTAAACAAAAAGTAAAGATACTAAAGCTATGTAAGCAAAAATAAAGAGGGTGGCCAACCCCTCTAATTTCAAGACTTCAAATCATGTTTTTTGGCCTTAGTTCAACTCTGAAAATCAATTCAAAAATCAAAGAAAAAGAGTGTAAAGGAACCAAGGGTTGAACTATAAAAATAGGTGCAAGTAAGGGTGTTAACCTTACCACTTTTGGTAGCTTATCCAAACCCAAGTTCCAGTACTTAAAATGGATGCAAAACAGCCCAAGAATACAAGAAATAAGTAGAAATGAAGTAAGCAAAAGCAAGAACAAAAGTTACAAGCTTATACCTCTCAAAATGGAGTAAGCTTTGGTTGATATTCAAACTCACTCTTGACACACTCTCAAGCTTGAATTATATTTCTCAAGGGTCAACCAAGGCGCTAAGATGATGAGTCAAGGTTGTGTATGGTGTATATAAATGATATAAGGAAGGTAGGTTAACTCAAAGATAGCTTGCAATGGAAGAAGGAGGAAGAAGGAGCTCTCTCTATGTGTATAGACTTTCTCTCAATTGTTCAACCCCCAAAACAGAGATATATGGTCGTATTTATAGAATTTGAGCAAGAACCATCATAAATATCTTCAAAAATGGCCAGCTGGCGGCCTCCAGCCCAGAACCGTGTTTCTCGCTCCTGAATGTCGGCCAACCCTCAATAGCCACGGCTGAGCCTCAATGAATTTCCCTATTTTTTCTGTTTCAGCCTTAACACAGGGCGGCACAAGGTGTAAAGATGAATTTCTTGGATATGATCAGTGGGAATATGGAAAGTTTGGGGTTGTTTTGAAACTTGAACAAGACTCTTTCGTTGAAATCTCAAACCACGCATAATACAACTTTTATCATCGAGTGTTCCAAGTAAAGCGTTCGAGCCTTACAGGCAGTCAAAAATGGGGTGTCAACATTAGGTTTGGTTTCAATTTTTTAAAGGGACATTTATACACAAGTCTTAATTTATGAACTTATACTCCATTAAGTCTTAATTAAGATTTTTTTGACTTTCAAATCCTATTAAATTTTTAATAGTCAAATTACCCTTTAAACAATGATTCTTCAACATTTATGATTATCTATAAAGGAACATGATAATTTGACATTTATTTTGATTTTTAAAACTTTAAAATATCAACTTTCAAATTGAAAAAACTTGAAAAAAAAATATGTGCCAAAAAAAAAAACTAAGTTTTTTTTTGAAAAATTAAAAAAATTGAATTATTTTTTTGTGCAAAACTGAAAATTTTTTGTTTATAAAGAATCATGATGATGGAATATTGATATGCAAAACTTTAAAAAAATTAAAAATGAAAAAGCTGATAATATTCTCAGTTTTAAAACTAGAAAAAAATGATAATGTTTACGGGTTTTTTAAATAGTTGAATCAAACCAATAAGCAGGGCAAAAAAGTTTAATCTCATACTTTGTTTAATTATTTGGAGCACTATTATGTAAAATTGATAATATTCTTAGTTTTAAAAATTGAGAAAAACTGATAATATTTTCAATTTTACTAAATAGGACTTATTGGTTCAAAAAAATCTTAGATAGGACCTGAGCTACCATAACATTTGTAAATAGGACTTTTAGATAATTAACTCAAAATTTTATAATACACACCTTAAGATTTGTTAATGGATAATATTGTATTCTATGTTCATATCAAACCTTCTTCTTCTGTTTTTTTTATATTCTTAATTGAATAAAGAAAAAATTTATAGTACACATCTTAAAAAGAACACATTGTTAAAAATATTATTTATGTCATTTTGTAGTAAAAATTATAAAATATACACCTGAACTATAGTATCTCTCTTATGAATGTGATGGGAAAAATTGTCAAAAAAATCATGTGGCCAAAAAAAAAATATTGTTATAATAATAGGATAAATTACTAATAGGTTCTAATAGTTAGATTTAATTCTCATCAAGTTTTATTGAAAATAAATTATAATATAATTGTCGCTAAAAATAATTTTTTGTTATATTTTTTTACATATGTCGCTAAAAATTAACAATTTGTGACTTTTTTTGTTACGAATTTTATAAATTATCAATAAAACTTATAATTAGTGACATTTTTTGTGACAAAATTTTCAAACTGTCGCTAAAAGTTAAAAATTAGTGACTTTTTTTGTAACGATCTTTTTACATTGTCGCTAAAACTTGTAATTAGTAATATTTTTTTGTGATAAAATTTTTAAACTATCGCTGAAAATTAAAAATTAGTGACGTTTTTTTAATAGTGTATAATGGAAAAGGTCATTAATTATCATAGGACCTATTGAATAATAAATCCACTTAGTAGGACCTATATGTAAGTCTCCCATAATAATATTGGTGTAATATCGTGGTAAAAATATATATATATATATATTTATTGATATATATACACACATGCATATTGTTGTTCCCATGCAATGAGTGGGATGGTGTAAGACAAATATTAGAAAAAATATATTGAAATATCAAAAGAGACAATTAAATAAAGAGTAATGTTAGGGATCATAAAAAAAGTATTATGTAATGTACCATGAAGATTTTTCATCGTTTGATTAGTGTGTGGTGTTTTAAGGGTTGTTTGGGATGTCCTAAATAAGTGTACTTTTTGTCTTTTTGGACTAAAAAATTGAGGTTGAAAATATAGATGTTTGGGTTAACTTTTTGACTTTTTATGGAAAAATGTGTAATAAAAAATTGTAAAAATTGATTTGTAGGGAAAAATTCGAATTGAGAGTTGTGCAGCCGTAATTGTTGACTTTTGGTGAATAATTTAACTTTTTAATTTTTTGAATAACTTTTTGACTTTTTTGGGAGTACCCAAACTTGGCTTTATTGTATGTGTAATCTAAAGGTAGAGAATCTTTCATAATTATTTTCATGACATTTTTTTTATAATCCCTAACATTACTCTTAAATAAAAGAATAATCCAGTCTTCAATAGTTTTCGCATTTTTAACTTTTCATAAAAGTAGAGTAGAGTTAGATAGGCCTATTTAATACATTCTTAACAAGTATATTGGGGGATTTAGAAAAGGATTTAAAAATAAAAAAGGAAAATGTGTATGAAATTAGGTGAAATATAAATATATTTTATTCTCATTTCACCTACCTTTTTTGTTTCTCTTTTCATTTTCAAATCTCTTTCCAAATTCTCTAATCAAATACAGCGTAAGGACACTTGTTAACAAAATTCATTAAGATGATATCCATCATTATGGAACAATAAATTTTTTACAAATATGTTCTGAAAAATAAGAATTAATTGTCTATATTAAAATTTCATATAACTTAGTAGTAATCTTAAAAATAAAATAAGATTTATTATTATTTTTTTTTTTTTTTTAAATTTTAACGTATTAATATACCCTATCGACCCACGTTTCATACAATATTTATGAAACTTGGGGGATGTTAATTCCAATATTGATTGGATTAGCTTTGACTTTAAACATTGTTAACCAATATTTATCGGCACCACCGCAGGCTTATGCGCATCTAATTACGTCCCCATCCCACCATTTATAAAAGGGGTACTAGTAAGTTACATAAACAAAATTTAGAATTCATCTAATTCCAAAATAAAACACGAATACCAATTAGTTCTAAATATTTTTAATTGTTACGAATTTTTTTTATAACTTTAAAAACATTACTACATTTCACCACAACCAGACTTCTATCAAACAGTCACTAGAGACTCATCAGAATATTCAACATCACCGGAAAGTCACTGAAGTATTGTCAAAAGTTTGCCAGAGTATCGATGGAGCATTCTGAACGTCACTAAAAGTCCCCGAAATGTCCAAAATGTTCGTTAAATGTCAAGAATATCATCGGAGACTCACCAAAATGTCCAGAATATTGCCCAAAAAAAAGAATAAATAAAAAAAATTATAGTGAAAACTTAGCAAAATGTGCTAAATATTGATAAAAAAAAAAAAAAAATCAACAACAACAACAACAATGGGAAAAAGTATATATTATTTTTTTAATTTTTGTAGGGTTTAAGTAAATAATCTTCAATATTGATCAAACTGAAAAGTAAGTTTTGAACTTGTAAAATTTTACAGTTTCAAAGAATAATTCTATTAAGTATTTATTATTATTAGTCAAATTGGAAAACATGTTATAAAACTGTAAAATTTTACAGTTTTCAAGAATGTTATAAAACTGTAAAATTTTACAGTTTTCACCTCCTGTAACTAAAATTTAAAAACAACTTATTCAGAACTTGAAAATTTTCTCCATTAAAACAGGAAACTAAAAATGTATAGCAGAGAAAAGGCAGAAAATTTGAGAAATCGAAAGAGAGAAACAGATATAAAGAGAATATTGTACTCCGGTAACTATTTTTGGTTTAGATCTAATCGGATCTCGTGTAGATTTACTCAGATCTGATATAAATCTAAATAGATCTACATCAAATCTGAATAGATCTACTCATCTTCTTCGCCAAAAACTTGTCTCTTTCGCCGTCGATAAGGGTGAAGTAAGGAGTCGATAGTCGATGGCTGCTGGTGAACTCCAAGCAAGGATGGTCGTTGGTCACCGGTGACTATATATTAAAAAGAGAAAGAGAAGAAGTAAGGCATGGTCGCCGGTCATAGAAAATCATGGAAAGAAAGAGGTAGAGAAAAACAAATACACAGAAAAGAATGAAGAAGAAAAATACATAGTGGACTTTGATAGTATTGAAAAGGTTGTGGGACTAAATAGACTTATTTTATTTTAAATAGGACTTCCAAGTAATTTGCTCATAAAAAAAGTCCAATGACGTGAAATTTGTACTTTAATCCAAAACAGACAAAAAAACAGTGGCAAACAAGTAATATTCACTCTAATTAAAGGCATTTTGGCCATTTTTGTTTGATTTTCTAAACTTTTTTTTGATATTTTTTTTTTTAAAAAAAAAGGAATTTGTGTGAAAAAAATAAACATCAAAATATTTTTAAAAATTTTAAAATTTATTCGTGTCATCTAAAAAGATAAAACTACGTAAAAATAATAATAATTTTTTTTATGTTTTTTATAATTTTTTTTTATTCTGAAACAAATTTATGAAAATCAATTCAAACATGCCTTTTATTTTAGGAGTAAGTCTATGTAGACAGAAATTAAATACAGAATGATACAAAACCTTCTCACAAGGATGGGACCTACATATGTGAGACCTATCTCTTGTAAGAGGATTATATCCCATCCAGTGTTTGGTTTTTATGTTCTTAACATTATTGTTATTTTAACAAGCACCATAACAATAAATAAAATAAATAAAAAACCAATTGTTGTTATTTTAGCTTTCAAAAAAAAATTTATTCAGCTCGTTTGGTTTTATTTTTCAGAATTTATTTTTCAAAAAATTGAAATTTTTTATTTTCCTTATTTTTTTGTTTTCACTAAATTTTTTTTAATATTTTAAGCAAATTTTTAATTTTTACATATACCTAACATAAATATTCTTAAAAAGTATAATATTTGAGAAAAAAATCTTTACAAAATTCACTAAAGATCAAAAATACAAAAAAAAAATAAAAATTTAGTACATCTTCGTATTCTTGTGTATTTATTAATTTTTTAAAATTTTTTAATAAATATTTTACTTTTTAAATATATATAAGTGAGGTGCATCTAAAAAAGTGAACAAATTGCTTAATATTTTAAAAATATTCATTAAAAATAAAAAAATATAAAAAATAAAAAAAATCAATTTTTAGAAAGTTAAATTTAAAAAAGGAATATTTACACACAAGTCTTAATTTATGAATTTATATTCTATTAAATCCTAACTAAGATATTTTGGACTTTCAAATTCCATTAAATTTTTTATTGCCAGAATTACCCTTCAAATAATGATTGTTCATCATTTGTGATTATCTATAAAAGAAAATGATAATTTGACATTTATTTTGATTTTCAAAACTTTAAAACATCAACTTTCAAATTGAAAAAAATTTAGAAAAAATTTATGTGCAAAAAAAAAAAAAAAACTAGTGTGTTTGGTTTCAATTTTCTGAATTTAATTTTCTGAAAATTAATTTTTTTGTTTTTCGTATTTTTTTTGTTTTTAGTGAATATTTTTTAAATTTTAAGCAAATTTTTTACTTTTTTAAATGCATCTTACTTAGATGTATTTAAATAGTAAAATATTTGAGAAAAAATATTTTAAAAAATTAATAAATATACAAAAATATAAAAAAAAATGTACTGAATTTTTATTTTTTTTATTTTTTGGTATTTATTGTATTTTTTAAAGATTTGTTTCACAAATGTTATATTTTTTAAGTGTATTTTTATTTTTTAAAGATTTGTTTCACAAATATTATATGTTTCACAAAAAAAATTTATATTTTTTTGCTCGGACCTGAACCCGAATGAGCCTGCCCCGGGCCGTGGGCGGGCTTCGAGCAGCTCACAGGCGGCGGGCCAATTCTACATTCCTATCAATATGCATGTTAACATGTCAATGTGAATATTCACATTGTCAATCTGGCGGCGGGCTACCCGGCCACAGCGAAGTTTCGGCAAGGCAAATTTTACACTCCTATCAATGTTAATGTTAACATGTCAATGTGAATATTCACATTATCACGAGTCGGGCCAAGCTCGCCTTGGGCTGCGGTCGGGCTTCGGACCGCCCACGGGCTGCGGGCCAATTTTACACTCTTATCAATGTGAATATTAACATGTCAATGTAAATATTCACATTAATGTGAATATTCACATTGTCAATGGGCCAGGCCGGGCCCGCCCCAAGCTGCGGGCAGATTTTCGGCCGTCCATGGGCTGCCGGCTAATTTTATACTCTTATTAATGTGAATGTTAACATGTCAATGTGAATATTCACATTATCAACAGGCCGGGCTGGGCCCGCCTTTCAGGCAGCCACAGGGCACGGGCCAATTTTATACTCTTATCAATGTGAATGTTAACATGTCAATGTGAATATTCACATTGTTAACAGGCCGCGTGGGCGGGTTTTGGGCAGCCACGGGGCGCAGGCCAATTTTATACTCTTATCAATGTGAATATTAATATGTCAATGTAAATATTCACATTGTCAACGGGCCGAGCCCGCTCCGGGCCGCCCACGGGCCGTGGGTGGGTTTCGGGCAGTCACGGGCCGCAAGCTAATTTTACACTCCTATCAATGTGAATGTTAACATGTCAATGTGAATATTCACATTGTCAACGCCCGCCCCGGGTCGCGGGCGGGTTTTTGGCCGCCCACAAGTTGCTGGCCAATTTTATACTCTTATCAATGTAAATGTTAACATGTCAATGTAAATATTTATATTGTCAACGGGCCGGGCCGGACCTGCCCCGGGCCGCGGGCGGGCTTTTGGCCGCCTATGGGTCACAGACCAATTTTATACTCTTATCAATGTGAATGTTAACATGTCAACGTGAATATTCACATTGTCAACGGCCTGGACCGGGCCCGCCCCGGCCCGCCCATGGGCCGCGGGCGGGTTTTGCGCCGCCACGGGACGCGGGCCAATTTTACACTCCTATTAATGTGAATATTAACATGTCAATGTGAATATTCACATTGTCAACGGGCCGGGCCCGCCCCGCCTCGCAGACGGGTTTCGGGCTGCCCACGGGCCAATTTTACATTGCTACCAATGTGAATTTTAAAATATGAATGTTCACATCATAAAATTGTTAACCGTTCAAAAAATATTTATAAGGGTATCAAAATTAAATATAAGGGCATAAGTATCCAAGAAAATAAGGTAAATCAATAAAAAGGACTTTATGGAATAAAACTATATATACATGGGACTAAATGGGTTAAAAAATTCATTCATGGACTTTTTAGGTTAAAACACTTCTAAATGAGATTTATCAATAATTTTCCCTAATATTTATTGATATATATACCTATACATGCATATTGTTTTCCCCAAGACATGAGTGGGACAGTGTAAAACAAAGATTAGGAAAAATATAGAAAAATAGGGCGAATTACACTAACAATTTTTATAATTTCAGACTTATATTATTTTGGTTCTAATTTTTTAATTGTGGTATATTTGATCCTAAATTTTAAATCTTATTGTAAATAAGGATAATTGAAAATATCATTACTTAATTTCAAAAGCAAAATCGTTAATTTGATTAAATATAAATTAATTTGACAAAAATAAATGTTAAATAAATATTTTTAAATTTTTAAAAATTATTTCTACCTACTAAAGATAAAATTATATAAAATTGATAAATCTTTTAGACATTTTTTTTTTACCAAATTAATTTTTATTGTGTGTTTTGATGATGATCATATAATTGGTGGTTATTTTTATTTTCACTAAATTAGTTTCTATTTTTTCAAAAGTCAAATATGGCGACAACTTTGATATTATTATTAATTCAATTCATTAAATTAAAAAATCTAAAATTAAAAATATTTCATATATTAAATCTATTGATTACACATTAAAATATTAACAACTATCTATTATACGTAATCATCATCCAAACACATAATAAAAATTAATTTGGTAAAATAAATAAATAAATAAATAAATGTCTAAAAGATTTATCAATTTAACATAATTTTATCTTTGGTGGGTAGAAATAATTTTAAAATTTTTTAAAAAAATTGACATTTATTTTTGTCAAATTAATTTTTATTTTATCAAATTGACAATTTTGTTTTGAAATTAAGTAATGGTATCTTCAATTGTTCTTATTTGAAACAAGATTCAAAATGCAAGGTCAAATGTGTCACAATTGAAAAATCAAGGACCAAAGTGACACGAGCTTTAAACTATAGGGACTGTTAGTGCAATTCACCCATAAAAATATCAAAATAGAGACAATTAAAGAAAAAAGGATAATTTGGTCATTAGGTACATATATTTATTGCATTTTCAAGTTTATCTATTGTGACGATCCCACCACGTATAATAATCAGCATTTAATTAATTAAGGGGATTTAAATTTTAATTGTTCATTATTCTGATTTAATTTGGGATTTATGAAAATTGTGGAGACTAATTCGTATATGACTCTATTGAGGATTTATTTTGGAATTAAAAATTGAAAGTCTAAATGGCTTAAGAGAATATAATTGGTGAATTGAATTATTTTAATTTTGAGTATCGGATCATATGAGAGTTTAATTAAATATTTGGTTCAAATTTGTAAAATTGAGATTTGATTAATCGAGTCCGAATTGAAGTTAATTGTAACGCCCCAAATTTCTAACACAAATGATAATACAATAATCATAGCTCTTTCAAGGAAAACCGAATATAAATCTCCAAACTTACATTACATAATACAATAGTTCTTCATGCAACAATATATTAATCCAACAACAAGTAAATAAACAAATAAATACCCCCAAGGATTTACAAGTTTCCAAGACTTGAGCCTGATTACACAAAACGGTTATTCAAATCCACACACATACAATCCTTAGTTTACACACAGAGTCACAGCAAAATGAGAGTCTCGTACTCTCAACACATATTTCCTCGCATTTAGTTAGGCGGCATCACCACATCTTTTCCTGCACAAAAATCCCGTAGGGTGAACATAAAGCCCAGTAGGAAATCCTTAACAAAGTGTATACATTTTATACAAGTCTCAAGAGATGAAATACACATGTCATGCTATACTCTTTTGAAAGAAATTCACATCTTCATCTTTGAAAACCCTCATGCTCAATGATGTCATGCAATTTCAATTCTTCAAAACTTAACAATTCATTTCAAAAGCGGTAAATACGACTCTGGTAATCCTTAGGTCGGTGTCTGCAAGTAGACTATACAATCACTACCAATTTGTCATTTTTACCGATATTAACTGGAAGGCTCGACACCTATCCGCACGGGTTTTCGGTCTTTCACCCCGGACTCTCAGGCCAACTTATTCAATATCATCTACATCACCTATCAAGACTTACCAATGTATTTACCTCAAAACCATTCTATAAAAACTTGTTTCTCAACATTTTTTTCTCAATGCAAGTTTTCAAATCAATTTTCAAAGTTTAATGTAATCAAATGAATTGATATGCCAATAACATAAGATGAATATAAATACTTTTATTCCAATTCATTATTCAAGGAACAACACAATTCCTTTTTCTCAAGTATCCTTAACAATTAGTCATTTCAAGACTATTTCAACGTTTTAAACAATAATTTCCAAAATGAATAGTAATTCTCATATTCCTTGAAATTCATCATTTATATAAATATAAATAAGAAAATTTTTAAACATCCATTTATTTTGACACACAAAATAAATATAATAATATCGTTCATGAATTTTCAGTCTCTTAAAAAAAATTCCCAAATTCTAGGTTTTCTTACCAAAACTATATAACTCAAATCTTTTGAAAGAAAACTTTCCAAAATTATCTCTTTTTCAATCAACGAAGATCAAAACCCATAAGATCATTTTAAAAGAACAAGAGACAAACCCACTTTCAAAATAGCTCAACTTCTTGAATCAACAATCAATTTTCAAAGCTATCGAAAGATGATTTTGAAAATCATATAGATCTTGCAAAAATATATATATAACTCTAAGAAAATTCCTACCTCAAGTTTTGAAGAAAAAATGAGATGAAACCCCCAAAATCAACGGTGTCGAAACTCGATCTTCACCACACACAACGAAGCCCTCGAGAGAGTTAACCAACTTTGATGAAGAACCTATGGCAAAACTCTAATGGATCTTGAGAGATCAAGGTTTTGATCCAATTTGGCGTAGGGAAAAGTAGAGAGAAATAAGAGAAAATGTTTTTAGAGAGAAAGAGATATACAAAAGTGATCTGAAATATCAGATTCACGAACTGATATAATATGGTCCGCTCGAGCGTGGAAAGCCCCGCTCGAGCGTCGAATACACCTTTCCAGTACTTTTACAGACAGATCAAACTTTTGAAACAAAACATTCTCCGCTCGAGCGCATAAACGGCCGCTCGAGCGGATAAGCAACTTCGAATGTATTTTGTATTTTTTTGCTTCGGGGACGCTGTCCCTTAACTCTGCCAGGGCGCTGCCTTCGGACCCACCAAGGGGCACTGTCCCGTGGACCCCTGCAAGCTGACCGGGCAACTTGATCCCCGACCGGCCTAATCGAAGTGGCAAAACATGAAAGAATGATCAAAATTGGGATCGCTACATTAATTAAGTTATACGAATTGAGAATTAAGATTATTATGAATTAAATTTATTTATGAGGGCCCAATTTGAATATGTAATTTATTGACACAGATTTTGAGTTTGATCTAAAATCGAAAGTATAAATGATTTGAGGAACCAAAATTGATGATGAAAATAAGTTTAATTTGATGTTTGGAGCCTTTTGGGAGTTTGATTAAAAATCTGATTCAGACTGATAAATTTAAATATAATTAATTGGGTTTTAATAGAAGTCAAATAGATTAATTAAATTATGTGGGATTTGAGATTACTTATGATTAAGTTAATTGTATATTAATCAAGATTTATTAAGATTAAGTGTTACTTAATTAAATTAATTCTAAATATAAATTGGATTATAGAAAAATCTAAAATTGAAAGTGTATGTGGATGGGGATATACTGAGAAATTCTGTGGGTGTGCATGTGTGTGTATGCGCGCATGTAAGTGTTGTGTTGGAACCCGTAGACAATGTGCACATGTGCATGTGGTGTAAACAAGTATAGGTGTGTGTGTGTTTGTTTTCTTGGTGCAGGAGCATTCTTTGTGGGAGCATTGAATTCAAGCAGAGAGAGAGAGAGAGCTCAATTCTTTGTTGAAGAATGATTCAATTTGCTGGAAACTTTTGAAGAAGCTCAAGGGAAACCCATTTTTGTACTAAGAGTTGAAGATGAAATAAAGAGTTAAGGAAGAAATCAATTAAATTTCCTAAAATTAAAACTTAAGGTATAGAATTTATGTTTAATTTGTGTAGAATCTTTATATTACACTTGAAATTAAAGATGAAATTGGAATCAAAATCATGTGATTAAAAGGAATTAGTAAGAAGATGAAGAAAAATGGAGTTACGTTTAAGATTATGGAATTAAATTTTAAATTAATTAGTTTAAGTTTGATTTTTATTTTTTTTTTCATAAATTTGAAACCCATCCTTACATACATTTTAGAATTTCAAGGTTTTAGACTTTTATTCATGTTTAAAAGACTTGTGAATTATCCACCCAAAAAAAAAGACTTGTGAATTTGAATTTGGGTTTAATATGAAGAAAATTAATAAAAATATAAAATTAGTTAATTTTGATGTCAAGTTCATATATGCAAATGATTTTCTAAGAAGTTTACAACTTTGATTTCTTGTTTTGAAGGAAAATGGAAAAGAGTTTGAAATCAATTTTATGTGATTAAAAAGAAATTAACATGAAAATGAAGAATTGGAGTTAAGTTCAAGTTTATGAAAGTTAATTTAGAAATTAATTATTTTGGATTTGATTTTGAAAGTTGTAATTAGATTAAGCTCCATAAATTACATGTAATTTTATTGTGCATTTGATTTTGAAAAAGAATTTTAGAACCATGAGTTCATGGGTTTTGATTTTGAAATTAAGTAAGGTTTTGATTTAAATATTGTGTTTCAAGATTTTTAGCAAATAATTTATAAATAAATAAGTGTCTATGTTTTTTTAAGTATTTTCAAAGTTTTGATCAAGATTAGTATGAGTTTAAAGATTAAAAATGCATTTGGAAGTCATTTTTGAGAAATTGAAATTTTACAGACTGCTCGAGCGCACATTGAAAACTTTCAGTACTTTTGCAATCTTTACAAATCGCTCGAGCAACAAGAAGTTCGCTTGGGCGAATAGCTCTTTTTCAGCATATTTTGGAAAAATGGCATTTAGTTCATATTTTCAATCTCATCTCTTTCCAAGCATTCTTAGGCAAGAATTATGACTTAACAAGATTAATAAACTAACAATCAACATAAATTAGTTGGTTTAGGAATAAATCACTGATTTAGTAATAATTGATTAAGAAGCCAAGTAAGAAATCGGTCTATTTGGAAAATAGGGATTTGGTAATGAAAGAATACGTGAAATAAGAACCCAGTTCATTTGAATAAGAAAGAATACAGGTAGTAGAATTTCGGATTACTCAAACAAAAAAAAAAGTCAAGTTTGGTCAAGGAAGTGATTATGTGGTTCAATATGTATATGTTATGTGTTTGTGTAGGTCATGCGCTATCATCTGCCTGGTCTGTCTAATCTGTCTGATATGCTTCTGGAGCTATTTGTGAGTAACAACTCTGTAAAGTTATGTTTGATTATAAGTATTTTCTGAATGATATGATATGATTTGTTTTCTGAAATGTTATCTTATGATTAAATGAATAATTGTCCAACTTTCTGAAATGTATTTGTAGCATCCTTAGTAACATGTGATATCTGTTACTTGGTACCAGGGTTGGTTATGCATAAGTTTATCTGCTCTATGTACGTCCCTTTATGGGTCATCTGTACTGTCTCATGTAATCATGAGTCATCTGTTAGCGCTATTGGATGTACCACGTATGTACCACGCGTGATTATATGTGAGAATCTGATATGAATATGAATCTGTTTATGAATTGAACTCTGATTTCTAAATTTGTTATGGACATCATTCATAAAACCTTTACTTTGTTGTTATTCACTAGATTCCAGCTTACTGTATTATTTATATATGTAGGTAATCAGGCGCATGACCAAGCTTAGAGGTGTTTGCCTGGAATCTGTTTTTGTCAGCTAACCTATATACCTCCTGTGGAGGTTTCGGATATGTCAAGTGGTTATGACTATGTGATTAAAGTTTAAGTTTTGTTTTCTTATTTGGTTAAACAAGTTTATTTTATAAATAGGGATAAGTCCCATTTTGTCTCATCTGTGTATATGATGATATATGTACATAAAAAGTTTTAATTTTTTTTATCTCATGTAAGTCTGCACAGCTCAATAGACATTGTATATGTATCATTTGCTTCCGCTAACCCCTAATAATTTGATTTTTGTTTAAGAGGCCTTCGGTAATCTACGGATTATTGATTGGTTATGATGTTAAACCTATAAGGGCAGATTTGAGTCGTGACACCTATTTAATATGAACAATAATTTTATAAATAATTTTAACTTAATTAAAATTTAAAATTTTAATTGTAAAAATTATTAATCTTATACTTATGATTTTGTTTATGAAAAATCATTTAATTTGAACAATTAAAAATAATTTAATTATAAAATTTCTAATAAATTAAAATTATTTATGAAATTTGAAAAATCTAAGTGATTCGTGATTCAAATCAAGATTAATTGCAATAATACTCAAACAATTAAAACAGACAATCTAAATCATCTAGCACATACGAAAGTGATTTAAATTGTTGTTTCAAAATCAATAAATCAACACAATAGATTTTTATGCGGAAAAACCACAATTGGAGCACCTCCAATTGTGATTAAAAAATCACGAGCTAAACACTACAAATCAATCCACTATAAAAGAAAGAAAGAATACAAATTTACCAAACAAATTACCCAAACTCTATCAATTTGTCTTCAACAATCTGTATCTCTTTCATCGCAATTTTCGTCTCAGAATTAATCAGATTGATGTTAAATCCATAACATCCATGTCGAATCAACGACTGCGCACAACTTCGAACTCCTTCGAACACTCCATGTTTGAATCTTCGGTTCCCACTGAAGAAGAACACTCTTGAAGTAGAACACTCAAACAACTAAACTCTTTAATGTATGCTTTTCAAACCATGTGAGTTTAATACCCAATCAAACATCAAAGACAACTTGCAAAATAGTCTCAGAAGAAAACCTTAAAATCCTCAAAGAAGATCTGGGAGCTGTATCCTAAAATCTGATTGAAACGCTTCTTTTATAACAAACAGATACATGATCTCCGCTCAAGCGCAAGATTGGCCGCTCGAGCGGAGTGACTAAAATATATAAAATATATTATGAACAATTGAATTTTTTTTCGTATAACAATTTATAAAAATAAAAAGAAAAAGATTTATTTGTTAATATTAAAATTTGATATAACGTAATAATAATTTTTAAAACAAAATATAACTTTTTGATAATTTTTCATTATGATTTATGATTTTTTTAATACAATATCATAATTTTTATAATTAAAAAACATTATTTTACTTAGATTAAAAAGATTTTCATATTAATTGAGGGAAAAAATTGAGATAACATCCATTATGGAACAATGAACTTTTGGAAATATATTATGAACAATAGGTATTAATTGTCTATATTGAAACTTTATAAGACTTTATAAAAATAAACAAGACTTATTGGTTATTTTTTCAAAAAAAATAAGATACGAGTACGACTAGGGTGCGTCAAATATTTATTTTTTTCTAAAATTTGTAGCTAAACATCTCACCTACAAATCAAAATTCAAAAACAATAGCTATAAAGAGAAATTACAAAACCAAAAATACATCAATATTTAACAATATCAATACATTACTAAAGTAAAATCTTGATGAACTCATATTCATAACCATTAAGACAATAATTTGTGAATTCTTTCATTCCATTCAAGTATATAATTTTCAAATATTTAAATAACAATTTAAAAATATCTATATTATGAAAGTAATAATGAAAATCAATATAATTTTTAATATTTTTATAAACATTAATTTTTTTTAAAAAATTTCGTATAATTATAATTATCTACTAAGTATACAACAATAAGTAAAAGAGGACAAAGCTACTCAATAACAGTGTAAAGAGTTGGTGGTTCTAAATTACATAAATTTTTTGAAGATAATTAAAGAGAAATAATATTGTAGATTTGCATCAAATTCCAACTTTTGAAAAATAAATAAATAAATAAAAATAAATCTGCTGTTGGAGAGTACCCATGGTGTACCCACCGCGTACTCATGACATACCCAACTTCCCGAGACCATATACAATGTATCCGGTATACATACTCACACCCAATAAATATTCGGGTACTTGTACAATAATATTTTTGGAATACTCGTGTTTCATAGAATAAAACCCACTTACATTTGATGATGAAGACAATCTACCAAAGGAAAAGTCTAGGATCCCGGATCCCAAAATTTACCCAAGATGGGCATGTGTGAAGAAAATTAAATTGATGAAGTGTAAGGTCCACGAGTGAAATGAATTTAAAATATTAATTGTTGTTTTTGGATAAATTCTAGGTAGATAATTCTGAGTTTGTAGTATATATTGCTGCCTACCAAAAAATAAATTAATAAATAAAAATTAAACTAACTTTCTTTAAATTAAAATTTAGAGAAAATACATAAAGTTTAAATAATTTGGACAAATATGTTTAAATATGAAGACAGGTAAAATAATTTGGACAAATGGATACTAGTTTGTTTTGGACAATTTTTTTTTATTTCATATATTTTGTTTTTGAGATTTATTCACTTGAAATTGCCGAAGACGGTTTCCAGTACTTATTCTCACAACAAACAAACAAACAAATAAACAAAAAATAAATTGTTTTTCATTGTTTTAATTGACTGAAAAATTAATCTATCCACTTTTCTCTTTTTTTATTATTTAAATTTCATATTTAATATCAATTTTATTTGAAATATCTCGAAAAGACGAATCTTCATATATCAATTTTGTTAAAAACGAATTTGCAGAACTCAAGTTCATAATTTTTTAACATAAAACAAACGCAATGGTAAGTATGTGTGTCTAATATAAAATGCATGTCCTTGAGGGTTTAGCGCCTGGAGTGATTGCCAAATAAATTTAAAAGTTAGATTTATGATTTCACTCATTTGTTGGTTCAGATTACAAACCCAAATCCGATCCGAATCCATTTAGTCTATCCGATTATAGATATTCGAATCCGAATCCGATGATTTCGGATATCCGATCCGATCCATTTATTTATTTATTGAGCTACAATTTTATATAATTTGATTTTTTTTTTTTTTTCATTTTATGTTTTTTTCATTAAAATTGAAAATAATCGGATCGGATTATTGGATTATCGGATCGGGTCGGATTTTTGCAGATTCAATCCGTTTAACAAACGGATTCGGATTATTGGATTATCGGATCGGATTTTTATATAAACGGAATCGGGTTATTGGGTCGTATTAGGATTAAATCCGATCCATTGATAGCCCTAGTTGGTTGTTTAGGGTATGGGTTGTGCTAATTTAGTTCATAAAAGACAAAATAAATTAAAAAATTAAAATAAAATAAAATATCACATTTAAATTATAATTATTTTATTTTTCTCTCACAACTATCACATCTAAACCAAAAAAAAAAAAGTTCAAAAAATTATCTCAAATCAAACTTTTTTAGCTAGGCTAAAATAGTCAAAAAATCAGATCAAAAATTTTTATCCCAAACAAATCCTAAATTGAAATATGAAGAATTATTTGTAACTTAATAGTCCGAAATTAGAACAACCATGAAAATATGAGAAAGTCTAAGTGCATAGAGAATCAATCACAGATATTTCACAAAGGTGGGAACCACCTCTTGTTAGACATCCGTGTTCATTTTGTATTTAGTCTCATGTGTTCCTAACATTATTGCGAAAAGATTTAAAATTAATTGCATCTACCCTTTAAATGATCCATCATTTACCATTTTCATTCACTTTCTCTTCTCTCTCTTTTCTTTTTGTTTCTTAAGAAAAAAGTCTTTTATTTCCCTTCCGCTACCATCGCTAGCCATTACTCTCTAGACCATCACATTTTTCTTCATCATCTTCCAACCACCATTTACAGCCACCACAATTACCATTACCGTTGTCGATTACCTTATCTGCAACCAAACGGGAACTGACCACTACATCAACATCACCGTTTACCACTCCTCAGGTCTTGTTCGATCTCATTTATCAGAAATTGAATGGTTCAGATTTGTTCCAATCTCCTAAATCTGGTTTGATATCTCTCTCTCTCTTTCTCTCGGTTTTGTCTAAAGTGATGAGATCGTGAAAATGGCAGTGATAGATTAGAAAAGGGCTTATTTGAGTGACATTCCGTGACAAGTACCGGCCACCGGAATTTGCAAAAAGTATATAGAAAGTTAATTATGAATAAGATAATATAGAATGGCTATTTTGCCTTTTCATTTAAAAATTCACCATTTCAACCATTCAATTTATGTTGCAATTATAGCTAACGTTTCACGGATTTATAATCAGGGTTTAGCTTATCTCAAGTTGGTCGTTTTAACTTGAGAGAACATTTAGACTTGCTAGGCCCATTTTGAGACCTATTTTAATGATCTGCACCGTCCATTCTTTAGGACTCATTGAGTAGAATATTCATGCAAAAAATCAAGATGATCGAATATTGATAACTATATATTTAAATCAAATTTATATTATAAAAAATGAATGGTTATTCTTAAATATATTTGTCGTTCATTTTTTTTAAAACAAATATAATTCAAACTTATAGTTGCTGATATCTAATCATCTTCATTTTTTACATTATTATTATACTTAATGAGTCTTATAAAATGAACGGTTCGAATCACTAAAATTTATTCTAAAATGAGCTTATCAAATTCAAACTTTTTTCACATTGATATGACAACTTGAGTAAACCCAACTCTCATGATTATTTTTTGTCTTTGCAAACTGATGTGAATTACCATTAGCATGAATATTTATACTTTATTGAATAAAAAATGTAAATTTTTGGAAAATGTAAATTTTTGGAAAATATGAAACTTGTAAGTACGAATATTTTTATTTAAAGCCATGACATAGACATTGTAAGTACGAAATTTCACATTTTTAATCAATAATTTTATTAAAACAATATAACTTCTTTAAATCATTCAATAAAAAAAATACGAACATTCAAATTGAAATTGCAAAAATATTCAATAAAAAGTTTGAACATCTAAAAATTTTACACAAAAGTTGTAAAAATCATCTAATGAAAAATATGAACATTTAAAGTTTTTGATTTTGAAAATATAAAAATCATTGGGTAAAATTATATTAACCTCTTGAGATTTGAAAAAAATATAAAAAGTCTTATAGTCAGTTATATGAATGTAAAAATAATATTGTTGTATGTTTTATACTAAAATGTATATTTTCTTTTAATTATATTTGTATTTTATACTATTTACATTAATTTTGATCACTTTAATTCTACTACAATAAAGTTATTGTATTTAAAAAGAAAAAAAAAAATTTCATGAGAGAGTTCACTGTAATTGATGTGAAGGAACAAAATTCACATACTTTAGGGGTGAAAATGTAAAATAAGGATAAATTACATTTAGCATCCATGCACTTCCATTAAAATCTCATTTTGACTTCTTCATTTTCAATTGTAATAGTTAGATCCCTACACTTTCAGTCAAATTATAATATCATTCTTTCATTCATCTACCGTTAACAAAATTAACAGAACTTGTCATCTAAAAGATGTGACATTTTTTTTTGTCTTGTTGTACCCTTACACTTTTGCTAAAACCTTACTTTAGTTCTTACATTTTCACAAAAAATTTACTTTAATCTCTCCACTTTTAATTTATGTTTAGCTTTATTGATGATAAATAGACCGGAGGGTGAGATTACAACTTAAATGAATTTGTAAGAGGTTGACTATGACAACTAAAAGTAAAGAGACCAAAGTGAAACTTTGGTAAAAATGCATAGTGTAATTTACAAAAAAGGGACAATTAGCCCCCCTCCCCCCCCTCCAAAACAAAGAAAAAAAAAAAAAAAAAAACACTCAAGATTTGAGTCTTGTAACAAGACAAATCTTGAGTTTTTAATTTTATCAATTTAAACCCTAATATTTTGATTTGTTTTCAATTTAAACCATTCACTTATTTTTATTTAGTAAAATCGATAAAAAAAAAGAATATTTTAACAATTAAACTCAATATAAGTATACATTACAAAATGCCTAAAATATCATTTCTATTGATTTTAATGACTAAAATACTCATTTTTTATTGATTTTAATTAATGAAAATAGGAAAATGGTTTAGATTGAAAATAAAAATAAAAAAATTTAAGGTTTAAATTGATGAAATTAAAGGCTTAAAAGAAGTTTTTGGGTGTGCAAGGTGCATACTATATGCACTTGCGTAAACTCTTATAAATATACATAAGTTAATTCATAAAATTGCGTAAATTTTCATAAATATATGTAAGTTGTGATTTTTTAAGTTTTTATGAGTTAATTTATATATGTTTGTAAAACTTTTATAATTTTGTGAGGTAACTAACGTATATTTGTAAGATCTTACGCAAATATATATAATATATACGTACACACTTAAAAATTATCCAAAACATAATATTTATTTTGTTAAAAGAATCAAATTCTAGAAATATATTTTTTTTTTTGGGTTGTAATTTTTTTTTTTTATTAAAAAACTTGCTTCCCAACCAAAAAAAAGGGAATAGGGGGCTTCATCTGTCACATTGGCTTCATTTGACAAAAGGTCTTTTTGGTTCTTTTAGTCCAAAAAAAATAAAATAAGTTAAAAAATTAATAAAATAAAATGTAATATTTAAATTATAATTATTTTATTTTTTCTTTTATAAAAATCAAAAAAAACTAAAAACTCTATTCTAAACGAGGCCTTTTAGCTGTGATTTAGCTATCATTTTGGGGGTTAAAAAGGCACAAAATGACAAAATAGATTAAATAAGCTAATAAAATAAAATATTACATCCAACTCATAATCATTATACTTTTTGTTTCACAAAGATCAAAAAAATAAAAAAATCAAACCAAACAAGGCTAAAAAAACTAAGCTCAAAAAATCTCAACACAAAAAATTTGGCTATATTAGCCAATACCAAACGAAATTTTAATAATTTTTTGATTTTTTGACTAAAATATGAAGTAAAACAATTAGTATATTTAGAATGTCTTTTTAATTTTTTACAAAAAAATATTTAAAAAAAAAAAAAAATCTTTGACTTTTTATATAAATTATAAACTTTTAATTTTTTTTAATAATTATTTAACTTTTAAACTAAGGCCTTGTTTGGCATGACCTATATAATCTATCTTTTTATATTTTTTTCATTACATCACCTCTCTATTTTTTTACACATCTTTTTATAAAAAGACAAAAAATATACTTTTTTAAGACACCCAAACCAACCCTAAATTTATTGCAAAACCTACCATAACAAAAAGTTAAAAAGTCAAGCCACGCCCCCAAACGAAGACATATATGATATACAAATCTGCCTCTTGCGGCGTTACGGTTGCTGCTGCAGAGTCCACAGTATGTGAATCAAACTCTCGCAGTGGCGCTCCTTTGCCACCTCTCTCTCTCTCTCTCTCTCTCTCTCTGTGGTGCTTCTCTTTTCACTCTCTGCAATGCATTTTCTTCAGTGGTAATTTTTCCACTCAGTTTGCTGTACTTAATGACTCCTAAAGCCCTATTACTTGCTAAAAAAGAAAAGTTGAAAACTACATTGAAATCCCATTTTTGTGAGCAAAACCCAACTACATTCTTCAACTGTGTTGATTTCTCTTCAAAGTTCTTTCATTTTCTCAGCATTTTCTCACCATTTTCTCTGTTTAATATTTATTGTCTAATGCTTATTATTCATGCTATCTCTGTAGGTACTCTGTTTTTGGGAATTTCAAAAACCCTATTAATTGCTAAAAAAAGAAAATTTGAAAACTACAATTTGTGAGCAACCCAGGTACATTTCTTTGACTATGTTGATTTGTCTTCAAATTTCTTTCATTTTTCTCACTATTTTTTAGCATAAACAATGCCATTTTCTTTGTTTTATGTATATACATGTAAATTTTATTGTATAATGTTTATTCATGCCATCTCTTACTCTGGGTATTCTGTTTTTTGGGGAGTTCAAAACCCTATTACTTGCTAAAAAAGAAAAGTAGAAAGCTACATTAAAAGCCCATTTTTGTGAGCAACCCATGTACAGTTCTTCATCTATGTTGATTTGTCTTGCATTTTCTTTCACTCCATTGCTATTTTTCAGCATTAAGAATGCCATTTTCTCTGTTTTATGTAAATAGGTGTAAATTTTACTGCATAATGTCTATTCATGCTATCTCTTACTCTGGGTACTCTGTTTTTGGGAAGTTCAAAACCCTATTACTTGCTAAAAATGGAAAGTTAAAAACCCATCTTTGTGAGCAACCCAAGTATATGTTGATTTGTCTCACAATTGCATTCATTTTTTCGGTATTTTTAAGCACAAGCAATGCCATTTTCTGTGTTATATGTATTGTATAAGTGAAATTATTCTTGTATAATGTTTATTCATGCTGTCTCTCACTTTGGGTACTCTGTTTTTGGGAAGTTCTCTGTTGTTTACAGGCAAGTTATTTGTTTTGTTCTTGACATTCTAATTGAATGGTTCCATTGTCTTACAGGTTACAAATTGTAAAATGGGTCATCTACGAATTTGACAATGTGATTTTAAAAAAAGGGAAAAAGAAAATACGAGGAATTAGCCACTAAAGGAGTGTTTGGTTGAGTTTCAAGAACTTTTTCTGATTTTTTTTTTTTTTTTTTTTTTTTTTGAAAAATTAGAAAGTAGGTTGACAAAAATAAACACCCAAAAAATATTTTTGATTTTTCAAAAATTATTTCGGCCCTGAAAAAGAGAAAATATTTGAAAATAGTAGTGTTTTATTTATTTATTTATTATTTACTAAACTAGTGTTTAAATTATTATTATTAGTTTTTCAGGAAGCAGATTCTCAAAATCAACCAAACATAGATGAGATAAATTATGTTTAAAACCTTTTTTCATGTTCATTTTGTAGTTTAAGTTGTAAAACTTCTATATTATCAACCATCTGATATGGTTCTAATTACACGGAGCATATGTACACACTGATGTTTTATTATGACATTGTCATGCGTTAATCTACAATGTGGTGTTTGAAGGGTCTTGTTAATGAGTGCTCTAAGGCTTTGGTTAAGAATGCTTTAAATAGTTGTACATTCTGTACGGTATGCACTTTCATAAAGAATGTGCAACAATTTCAAGTTTCTTAACAAGTGCCCTTAGGACACTCGCTAACAATATTTTTACTTGAACTAGCCACTTGCTCCAACCTCAAGGCATGATGACTAGTAAACTAGCCACTTGTTCTGTGCTCCTACTTTAGTAAACTAGTAAACTTTTAAGCACAATCACGGAATGACTAGTTTTCATATGGTATCTCCACTGCTTTGGCAATTAAGATTTCATTATAAAGCTGCCTTTAGTCTATACTTACATTTTTTAATGTGTTTTTTTTTTAACAGGTTAAGAATCATTGATTAGAGGAAACTAAAACCTGTTGAGAAATGGTAACAACCCTTTCTACTTTTGTTTTTATGTTGCAAAGATATGTTGTTGCTGAGGACACTTAAGTTTAACTGAAGTTTAATATCTTCCAATGTAATAGTTTTTATTTATTATTTTTTTTATAATACTGGAAACTGGTTATTAGACCATGGTATTTATCATTAATGTGCATATCTTTGCTGGAGCTTTTTCAGAATGGTAATTTCTGTAGGGTTGTAACCCATTAGGCATTTGAGGTTGAAGTTGGTAGTAATGATAGAGTGTTCCTGTTAAAGTTTGTGAATTACTAGATGCTGTTTCTGCCTATGGTATGATCAATTTTATATAAGATCGCAACTTATCATTGAATAGGATTGAAGGTTGGTGTAGTTAATGATAAAGTGTTCCTATTACGGTTTGTGAACAACTAGATGGTGTTTCTGCCTATGGTAGAGTGTCACACACTGGTAATGCAGAAGCCTTGTCAAAGATATGTAAGTGTGTGTGGCGCTAGTTAACTCTCTTCACTAGCCTGCTAATAAAGCTCAAAAGGTTTGCAAAGACAAGCAAACACAATATTAGTTAAGTTGATGAGCCACAAATAGCAAGCAACAAGCTAAAATTAAAGCAAGCAACAATGGAAAAACTTTGCACAATTTAAAGGCGAAAAGAACTTTTCATTGATCAAAAGTAGGCATTACAATAGTTGAACAATGCACCAAAAATGCTACAAGAGTTGCCTTACCATTGGTTATGTTGGGATATATTAAAGGCACAAGTGGTTTGGTTCAACACTTGGGTACCCCCTCCTTAATATAGCTTGTTATGCCTTTTCCTACTAGCAAGAGAAAACATTTTTTGGGTGGATAGCAAGAGAAAACATCCATTATGTTTGAGAGTCATAATGGATTTTCAAAAATTCTACAAAAAGAGAAAATTATAATACTTGGTCCCAAAACACCTTTAATACTAAGGCATTTACACAAAAATTTACAAGACAAAAGTGCTACATTTGACCCTCTAAAATGTGCTTCAAAGCTGCTGTTGGACTGGCAAGGCTGTGGCCTGCTGAGGTTGGGGCTGTGGCCTAGCACTGCTGATGGGTTGCTGGCAAGGCTGCAAGCTGCTGCTGGCCTGCTGACACTGCTGCGGCCTGGTTGGTTGCTGGCTGTTGCTGGCTACTGCCACTGCTACGGGCTGCTGTTGCTGTTGCTGCTACAGCTGCTGTTAGCTATTGGCATGGACTGCTTCATGGCATGTTGTGGGCTGTCTTGCATTATGTCTTGGGCCTTGGCTTGCACTTGCTCTAACAACTTCTTGGGCATGATTTTGGCTCTCCAATGGGTACAAATGAGTGTGGCATCAAGGTAGTGACCCTTGGATGGGTGCACCTTGAGTCTCCCCCGCTTGAACGGTCAACGCCCTCGACGACTTTGCCCAATAAGCATCAATCTCGTCTTGAAAAGCCGACAAGTCCGTCTCCCGTTCCTAGCTAATTTCGTCATCTCCAAGGCCTCTCCATTTTACCAAGTATTGCCTTTGTTTCTTCTTGGAAACCATTTTCATCCGATCGACCAAGATAGATTCAACAGACTTTTTCCCTGCTTTGGCGGTGATGGTTTGGCGTTTCAGCTCATTTCGGGTTGGATCTTCCTTGTCTGGATAGTAAGGCTTCAAATAACTCACATGGAAAACCGGATGCACTTTTAACCAAGATGGAGTATCTATCTTGTAAGCACATTTGCTAATTCTCTTTAGAATGGTGACTGGTCCCTCATACTTATGCACTAGCCTTTGTCTCTTCTCCTCATGAACTTGCGTTGTGCAAGGTTGAATTTGACAAGAACTTGATCTCCAACTCTAAACTCAAGTGGCCTCCTCTTTTTATCAGCCCATTTCTTCATTTTATTTGCTGCTTTTTCGAGATAGGCACGAGTAATGTCATGGTTTCTCCTCCATTCCTTAGCAAATTGATAAGCCCTGGGTGACTTTCCTTCATAAGATCCATCCACTGTGTGGGGTAACAATGGCTGCTGTCCATTCACTATCTTAAAAGCTCTCTTGCCTGTAGAGCTACTCTTTTGAGAGTTGAAGCATAATTGTGCTACATCAAGAAGTTGCACCCAATTTCGTTGATTAGCATTGACAAATGGCGCAAATACTCCTTGAGCATACAGTTAAAACATTCGGTTTGCCCATCCATCTCCGGATGGTAGCTTAATGAAGTATTAAGTTGTGATCCAAGAAGCTTGAATAACTTTGTCCAGAAGTTGCCAACAAAATGCAAATCTCGATCACTAACAATACTTTTAGGCACACCCTAATATTTAACAATTTGCTTGAAGAAGAGTTGGGCGGTCTCCTTCGCTGAAACATACTTTGGGGCAGTTACAAAGGTGGCATACTTGGAGAACCGGTCCACAATAGTCAAGATAGTCAAGATGTCTCCCACTTTAGGCAGTCCAGTGATAAAGTCAAATGATACACTTTCCCATGGATGTTTAGGCATGGGCAAAGGTTCAAGCAAGCTTGTTTTCTTCTTATGTTCAACCTTATCTTGCTGGCAAGTGAGACAAGTGCAAACATAGTCTTCCACATCATCATGCATCCGGGGCCAATAATATCCTTGCTTTGCCAAGGCCAATGTTCACTCCCAACCCGGATGTCCTGCCCAAAGTGTATCATGGCACTCCCTAAGAAGTCTTTCTCAAATCACCAGCCCTAGGTACAAAGATGAGGTTGCTTGTTGTCATTAGTAGTCCATCTTGCACCCAAAATTGGCAAGTCTTGCCCATTTTGACAAGGTTCATAAGATTCTCTGCTATATCATCCTTGTCTAGATGAGCCTTGATTTTCTCCTTGATGCTGGTTGAAATGGAAGTAAGTGAACATATATGATGGCACACGGCAAGCTCCGCCTTCCTATTTAGTGCATCAGCAACGTGGTTGGTGGCACCAGCCTAGTATTCTAAGGCAAAATCAAACTCTACCAACCTCTTTTGCCACCATGCTTGTCGTGCATTTAACTTAGGCTGTGTTAAGAAATGGCTAACCGCTGTGTTGTCAATCATTACAACAAAACGTGAGCCCAAGATGTGGTGCCTCCAAGTCCTCAGACAATGCACTACTGCAAGCAACTCTTTCTCATGAGCCGGATATCTCCGCTTGGCATCATTGAGTTTCCTACTCTCATAGGCAATTGGGTGACCATCCTGCAAAAGAACACCACCCAAAGCAAAATTAGATGCATCAGTTTGTATCTCAAAAGCTTTACCTAACTCTGGTAGAGCAAGAACAGGGTCTTTAGACATAACTTCTTTCAAGGCTTGAAAGGCTTGTTGGCACTCTTCTGCCCAAACATATGGCTTGCCTTTCTTTAGTAACTCCATCAATGGGGAAGCTTGTCTTGAGTAGCCTTCAACAAACTTGCGATAATAATTAGCCAACCCAAGGAATGACCGCAACTCTGAGACATTGGTGGGTGGCTGCCCTTGACCTTTTCTTGGTCCATTTTGATGCATCCATGCTTAACAATGTGCCTTAGGAACTTAATTCTCTCTTGGGCAAAAGAACACTTTTCTAGCTTGACATAAAGCTTGTGCTTCCTTGACTTGGATAGTGCTTTCCTGAGATGTTCCACGTCCTCTTCTAAAGTAGAGCTATAAATGACAATGTCATCCAAATGTACTACCACGAATTGATCCAAGTACTCTTGAAAAACTTCATTCATCATGATGCAAAATGTTGTTGGGGCATTGGTTAAGCCAAATGGCATGACTAAGAACTCATAGGAACTATAGCGAGTAACATATGTAGTTTTGGGCTTGTCCCCCTCGGCAATTCTTACTTGATAGTACCCCGATTGAAGATCTAGCTTTGTGAAATACCTCGCTTTGCTCAATTGATCAAATGAGTCTGCAATTAGGGGAAAGGGATACTTGTTCTTGATGGTCAGCTTGTTGAGTTCCCGATAATCCACACATAAGCGAAGACTACCATCATGCTTCTTTTGGAACAAGACAGGTGCACCAAATGGGGCCTTGGATGGCCTAATAAAGCCTGCTTCCAATAACTCTGTAAGCAACTTCCTTGATTCATTTAACTCAGGAATAGCCATTCTATAGAGTGCACGAGCTGGTGGCTTTGCCCTTGGCACCAACTCAATAGCATGATCTACACGTCGGCGTGGAGGCAACATCTGCATATTGCCTTAAGACCTTCTTGACTGCGGCTGGGACAGGAGTAGATTCAAGAGCTTCATTCAATTTCAATGCGGCAACCCAAGTTTGTTTACCATGCCTAACACCCCTCTTGAGT
This sequence comes from Camellia lanceoleosa, assembly GCA_025200525.1. Classification (NCBI taxonomy): domain Eukaryota; kingdom Viridiplantae; phylum Streptophyta; class Magnoliopsida; order Ericales; family Theaceae; genus Camellia; species Camellia lanceoleosa. The sequence goes on along the minus strand of CM045767.1, from coordinate 13,974,678 downwards.
TGCATAGTTGAGACAAACCGGTCACCGTTGTTGGTGGCCATAGCAGGAATAAGACATGGCCCCATAACACACATACTATTAGAATAAGGCTTGACTGTCGTCTTTGTGCTTCTTAAGAAATCCAACCCAAGGATGGCTTGGAAGTCATTCATGGATACTGCGGTGAAATCTACTATTCCTTTCCAAGTGCTAACCTTCAAATGAACAGATTTTGCAACCCCATAGATGGGCTGTGCTGCCGAGTTAACCGCCTTGATGCGGTTGCCATCCTTCTCTAAAGATAGCCCAAGTCTTTCAACTTCGGTCCTAGCAACAAAATTATGGGTGGCCTCGGTGTCAGTCAAAGCACAGAGGGGCTTCCCATTGAGCTTTACATCCACAAACATCAAACCTTTGTTGAATGACTTGCTCTTGTTCAACTTGCCTGATGATTCCCCACTATACATGGGTTTTTTTCCTTTGCCTTCATCTTTGGACTCCACAAGTTGTTTACAGTCTGAATGCTTGCCCACTTTGCCACTCTTGGCATTCTTCTTAGGCCTCCTTGTAGAAGCCTTCTTCTCCATGACATTCATTATATGAAAGGCTCTCACTCTAGAGCCAGTTGCCTTAGAACCCTTGCCACTTTGCTTAGATTACACGTCCTCTTCTTTGCTATCATCATCACTTGGTTGAGAGACATGGTCAGACATTGTTGCAAGAGCATTCAAGGCACGCTTTTGTGGACATTCAGATAACCGATGTGACCCATTGTATAAGAAACAAGAGATAGGGCCTTTTGCTTTGCTTGTAGAGAATTGTTGAGGGGCTTTTGCCTTGTCACCATGGCTTTTCTATTGTCATTGTCCTCCACCCGAATGGGTTTTGGATGTAGAAGTGTTGGCTTCCCCACTCTTACGTTTGCCATGGCCTTGGGACTTTCCACCTCCCCTACTCTTACGCGGGGAACCACTGTCCCGTTGCTTAGGTTCAGCGTAGTCCGTAAGGCACTCAGCTGCTGCTTGTGCATGGGCTAAGTCTTGCGCTCTTTGCCTTTGAAGTTCAACTCTGGCCCATGGCTTCAATCACTCAAGGAAGAAGAAGAGCTTGTCTTTCTCTGACATGTCTTTGATGTCTAGCATAAGCCCAAAGAATTGTTTCACATAATCTCTTATAGTACTGGTGTGCTTGAGATCTCGCAAAGCACGCCGGGCATTTTACTCAACATTTTCAGGGAAGGATTTTTAAGCATGAACTTAAGCTCCAATTCTTATAGTACCGGACAAATACATTGTGTCCATAAAAATCTTTGTCTCTTCAGCATCGACTTTCACAGTTTTGAAATATTGCTCCATAGCAAAGAGAAAGTTGTCTAACTCCTTAGCATCTCGGGCGCCACCGTAGGCACGGGGCTCGGGCACACGCACCCTAGTGAATTCCATGCCAGCACCAGGTGCGTTGCCAAAGGCACGGGTAAGAACACCAACCCGGCCACTAAGGTCTTCAATCTCTAGCCTGAGTTTAGTGACAGCATCCTCAAAATCTTGCCCTTGAGTAGGGCCATGAGTTTGCTCAAGATCATGAAACCGTTGCTCAAGGTTGGCCAATGAAGTTGCCATGACATCCATGTGGTCCATATATTGCTCCAAGAGCTCAATTCTCTCCCTTTGCGTTGGTTGACGGTTGCCAGGAGCATCCATTTAGAAAGCCAAGAATAGAGAAAGCCAAATGGACTTGGCTCTGATACCAACTGTCACACACTGGCAATGCGAAAGCCTTGTCAAAGTTATGCAAGTGTGTGTGGCGTTAGTTAACTCTCTTCACTAGCCCGCCAATAAAGCTCAAAAGGTTTGTGAAGACGAGCAAACACAATATTAGTTAAGTTGATGAGCCACAAGATTGGAGACAAGTCACAAAATAGCAAGCAACAAGCTAAAATTAAAGCAATCAACAATGGAAAAGCTTTGCAAAATTTAAAGGCTAAATGAACTTTTCATTGATCAAAAGTAGGCATTACAATAGTTGAATAATGCACCAAAAGTGCTACAAGAGTTGCTTTACCATTGGCTAGGTTGGGGTACTTTAAAGATACAAATGGTTTGGTTCAACACTTGGGTACCTCCTCCTTAATATAGCTTGTTAAGTCTTTTCCTAGCTAGCAAGAGGAAACATCCACTATGTTTGAGGAAGTCATAATGGATTTTCAAAATTCTACAAAAAGAGAAAAATTACAATACTTGGTCCCAAAACACTTTTAATACTAAGGTATTTACATAAAAATTTACAAGACAAAAGTACTACATTTGACCCTCTAAAATGTGCTTCAAAGCTGCTGCTGGACTGGCAAGGCTGTGGCTGGGGCCGCGGCCTGCTGTGGCCTGGCACTGCTGCTGGGTTGCTGGCTGGCTAGGCTGCAAGCTGCTGCTGGCCTGCTGGCACTGCTGCGGCCTGGCTGCTGCCACTGCTGCTGGCTGCTGGCTGCTGCTACAGCTACTGTTAGCTATTGGCATGGGCTGCTTCATGGCATGCCGTGGGCCGTCTTGCACCATGCCTTGGGTCTTTTCTTGCACTTGCTCCAACAACTTCTTGGGCATGATTTTGGCTCTCCAAAGGGCACAAATGAGTGTGTCATCAAGGTGGCGACCCTTGGATGGGCGCACCTTGACACAGAGCCAAGATTTTAGTTGAGACTTGAGAGGGGGCAAATACTGAGACAAATTATTGGGTTAGGTTGGTTTGAAACACAAAGTTTAGTTTGGTAAAAAAATTATGACTACAACAAAACTGTCTTAATCTATAGAACTGTCAAGTAATATAAATTTGAAAAAAAGAATGTCAATTAAATACATATAATAAAAGGAAATGTTTTCTTAGATTCATTTGTGAATTAAAGGAGTCAATCTATGTCCATGTTTTAATTAATGGTGTGTTGAGTTTGTTGGAAAAAGAATGAGAAAAACAAAGGGTATATATATAATTTTAGAAGGAAAAAAAATTTAAAACATTTTCAAAACCTTAGCATAAAATGTAATTTCCTAATACCATGTTTGGTTGGGGAATTTGGGGAGGGATTTGGCAAGGGAAAGGAAAAAGGTGTGTGAAACTATACCTTTTCCATTTTCCTTTTCAAATCTCTCCCCAAATCTCTCAACCAAACACAACATAAAAGTTGAGGAGGGGCACGTGCCCCTCCTAGTCTCTTAGTGGCTTCATCACTAATGCCATATATTATTAGGAAGGTTGTAATTCACAATGGGAAAACAAATGTTTATACATTTTTGAAGGATAAGGTGAAGATAAATTCAGGTCCAATGTAGGAGAAATTGAGTCAAACCTTAGTTACCAAAATTTTTCCTATGGCAATGTTTGTTCAAGAGTTGTGTTTTTATTTTTTATTTTTATCTGCAAAAGAAACCTTTATTGAAAAGGAATCAAGAATGAACCATCATACATCAATAAAGGAAAATGAAAAGTAAACAAAACAAGAATCATGCTACAAGCATCATAGCAAATAGCTTTGATCCTAACTAAGCTGGCACTGAAGAATTTGCACAATCATATGCAGCACAATACAATGGTTAAAGAGAGATCAACCATAATAGAATCCAAAAACAAAGCATAGAAACAGAGCAAAACACAGCAGCACCAGGATCTAGCCCCTAATAGACTTGAAATTATGGACTAGATCATGAACTGAGTAATCCAGCTTCTGCCACTTGTATTTAGCGCACAAAGTTAGCCTTAACTTCTCCAAATCCACCAAATCCTCTTTGGTCACAGAGGTACCTTGGAACCTGAGATCATTCCTTGCCTTCCACACAGACCACATAACAGCACATGGTACTGCCTTCCACATCTTCTCATGGATCTGTTTGAAGTTGAATCCACACCACTACTTCAGCAGCCCATCAATAGATCTAGGAATAACCCACTGAACTCCCCACCATGCCATCAAATCAAACCAAATTCTCCATACAAAGGCGCAGTGCAGCATCACATGCAAGGCAGTTTCATCCTCAGACTCACAAAAAACACAAGAGATGTTGGTGGTCTGATCCAAAACTCCCACTCTCTGAAGAAAAACAGATGTTTTTAGCCTATTTTTCCAAGCTAGCCATCCAAGAAATTGGGCCTTATAGGGGGCAATATTCTTCCAGATAATAGGGTGAACCTTATTGATGGCACCATTTTGCAGTTCAAACCACTTAAAAACAGAGTTAACTGAGAACTGACCTGATGAGTGGCCATTCCAAAGCAACCTGTTATTGACATCAAATCTCAACACAGGTGACTGATCCAGCGGATCAGAAAGCAGAGCAAATTGATCCAATTCCCATGATATCAGTTCCCTCCTAAAGGCCAGGTCCCACCTAGCTGAAGAAGGAGAACTTCTGAGATAAAAATCAAACACACTTCCATTCTTATCCAATGAAAGCTGGTACAATCTGGGAAAGAGGTTCTTGAAGCAGTCTTCCCCAAACCAATCAGCAGACCAAAACAAGCTTCTGACACCATTGCCAAAATGAATTCTGATGTTGCCTTTTAGAAAATGAATCAGATCTGGAGCAGATGAAGCAACTGACAGAATGTCCAGCCAAACTCTAGAACCCCTGAGATGGTCACTTAGAGGAGGCAGCCAATTGCTACCCAAGTACTGATATTTGCTGCAGATGACCTCTTTCCATACAGCTTTGTCCACACTTCCAAACTTCCACCACCATTTCACAAGAAGGCACTTATTCACCACTCTCAGATCTCTAATGCCTAGCCCACCCATATCCACACCCTTTGTTACCTTATTCCATTTAACCATGTGAATTTTCTTTTTCAAGTCATTACCACCCCAGAGAAAGGAGGATTACTTAATTTATGCTTTGTTGGATAAGGTCTTGCTAGTTAGTACCTAAACAATTTTGGATTAATGCTTTTGCCTTTATTATCTTTGCTAAGCTTCAAACTTATACTCATACGAGTTCGTTTTCTGCGTACACTTCATGATGCATGCCATCGAGAAATGTCCTCTTTACATCCATTTGACAAAGCTTGAATCCCAAACTACAAGCTATGGCAACACAACTGTATGGATTCAAGTCTCACCACAGAGGCAATTTCTCATCAAAGTCTATCCCTTCAGTTTGGGTATAGTCTTTAGCGACAAGCATAGTGTTATTTCTTTAGAATGTGGTATAACAAGGGTAGGCTTATATAAGACACATTATTGGCATATCTCAAGGTACTCTAAAGTGTGAGAGTGATTAGTTTGAAGAATTTGACATTTAAAGATACATAAATCTATTGTAGTGCCTTTCTTATATTTTACATTCTAAGTATTCTTATATTCAAATTAATCAAGTAAATTCAAATTTCTCTGCACCTTCTGTATAAATTAAGCTATTGATGCATTATGACCTCTTTTTGGATCTTCTCTTGCCAAAACCCTACTCCTAGATTTTGATTCATTGTACTTGATGTTTATATTTTTCATGGGAAGTAAATAGGTAAACTGTTTGGATGAGAACCATTTTGGAAGGTATGTTCCAAAATGTGGATCATTAGGTATTATTTTTTTCTACTACCAAAGGCGTAGATATGTTGGGTTTACTTGGAAATGCCAAAAAGGATGACATTATATTTTTAACCCCCTCCCCCTGATGCATATTTGATGTCTTAATTTTGTGTATAGGATGGTAATACGGATAGCAAAGACAGCCTCAGTATTGATTGGGACACTGAAGATGAGCTTGAGGTTGAGAGCATCCCCTATTCTTCTAGTTTGGGTTCGGCAATTCCTGGTCAAGAAGTTTTCTCAGGCTCTGGGGAGGTAAATCTAGACCTTGTTCAAAGATGTTTTTTTATATTTTTATTATTTTCCAAAAGAATAGAATATAAAATATGAACCATACTATCATCTGGAAGTTGGTGATTTTGTGTCTGTTTCTGCTTCTATCTATCTATCTATATATATGTCCAAGGTGTTATTTTAATGTAATTTTTGTCAACTTGCGAGTCATATATAGGTGGTGTTTGGGAACCTAGGTTCCAAATTTTTCTCATTTTTTCCATTAAAAGACAAACTTTTTACAAAACCAAAAAAAACACATCCAAACAAAATATCACATCCAACCCCATAATCATTTCACTTTTTCTCTCACAAACATCACATCCAACCACATAAAAACCCAACTATCTTCCCAAACACCAAAATTTTTTTATCCAATAAAAACCTACAACTAAAAAAACCTACATAAAAACTCACTTCCCAAACACCATCATAATTCTTCATGATTTAAAATTATTACTTTTTAAATAGGACTATACATAATGGTTAATTCAATAGAGCACTAAATTGCATATAAATTATAATACACAATTTTGTTTTGAGAAGGAAGAAAAAATATTGGCTTGAGAAATGGTTGTAAGAGATATATTATATCTAGTCAACTACAATGAAATGCTCCATTTGTTTTTTGCTCTGTCTTACATATATTTTACAGTAAATGGCACTGATAACCAGGGCCTAATTTTTGACTTAAACTTGCTATAACTGTCCATTTTCTGTATCCAGGCAAGTTCTTCTAATGGTTCTTCGAGCTCCAGGGTGATCCATCACTTTCTGGGAATGGGATTTTCTAAGGATATGATAGTTAGAGCAATGAAAGAAAATGGTAAATTAGCACTCAAATAACATTACTCTTGTATTTTTGCCTTGTGATTTGCAAGTTGAACTCGTATTTGTTCCAATACTTTGTAGGTGAAAATAATATAGAAGCAATACTGGAAGCTCTTCTCACATACTCGGTGGGTAACTCTTTCCTTTTTCTCAATTACCATTTGTTTTATTTTAAGTTAATTCTATAGCCTACCTATGTTCTTGTGCTTTCTTGTTTCATCATAGGAATGCATGACAAGCACTTTTTCTAGGAATCTCAGCCATTTGTTTCCCTTTTCTGTGGAATCATCCTTAATTGTATGTGAAAAGAAATTACAGAATAGACTGCAATGGCACGGTTGTGCGAGAAGTGGGACTTGATTTGCAATTTTAAACTGTTGTGGTTCTATCAAAAAAGACAAAAAGACAAAAAGAGAAGCTAACTAATATTGGTTCATTTATGATTATTAATATTCAATTTCTAGATAAATGATGGAAGTTCATTGCAATAGCTTTCAGAGATATTCGATCAATGCCTCGGTACACAAGCAACATGTTATTTTCTCAAGCAGGAAAAATGTGTCAATAGCAATGACTACAGTTGAAGTATTTTTTTCCCGGGAGTTCACATATTATCGATTGCATTATGATGGCATTTCATGGAATCCACATTACATTTTGCATATGAAAGTAATTTTTCCAAATGTCAGCTTTGTGCTTGATTATCATCTTGATGGACTGCTTTTAGATTATTGGTTATCACAAACCACACCAACTTGTCCAATTCATTCTCAAACTCGAATTCCAATAGCATTTGCACTAGACAAATGATAAGCAAATTACATTTTAATGCCTTCTGTTGAAAAAAATTTATTCTTCTTTACTCAAATAGTTTTGAGTGTTACAGGTTGTTGAGAACCTCCCCCAGGAAGAGGAACGCATTTCTGATGATCCAAGCATTTCCAATTCTGAAAGAAATGGCCTGGATGACCTCTCAGGCGAGGATAGCTTCCCTGAAGATGAGGTATTTTCTTTATTATTTCAAAAAAAAAAAAAAAAAATCCCATAATTTACTTTGGCGTTTTGCCAAAATGCTTTTACCATGTTCATTTATCATGTACACTTCTTTACCGACTTTACCTGTTGTTTGACTTATATTTGCAGCACATGTGAAAACTATTTCTTTCTTTTCCTTTTCTTGGTAAGAGGCCCAGAAAAACTATTAACAGCTTACGTGGAACTATAATGACATTTAATGGGAACAATGAAGAACTATTTATGGACAAAGGAAAGAAAAACAGATACAATTTGATGCACTAACTGAAGAAGATGAAAGCAAGAGAAACATGATAACAACCAATTCCCAAGAACCTCAATGGGCAATATGGCCTTTTATGGGATCAGCAAGGGAAGCCCAATTCTCATTTTTTCCTTTTATGGGATCAGAGTTGGGTTTCACTCACTCTTACACGGACACTTCTATGGAGGAAGTGTGTCGTGTCCGACATGACACTCTATGGACACTCTAAAAAGTGTGTCCGACACTCCTTCAACATGTCTTGATTAAAAATTCAAATTTATAACATTGGACACAGTAGTGACATTTCACGGACATTTCTTGAACCCTCCAAATACGTCCTATATTATGATGAATTCCTTCATTAGAACAATGGTTTCCATTATTCATAACACAACTTATGCATTCTAAATATGTTTTGAAATATTTATATGATGAATACATTATGTATAATTCAATGTCATATAATTGTTTTGCATTGTTTAGAATGTGATTACTATGTAAATAATATCTTACTATTTAATTTATGAAATATATAGCTTTTTAATGTAACAAATGTGTCGTGCTACATTTTTTTATTATCTTCGAATAAATTATTCATATATCTAATATATAATAAATTTATAAAAATATAAAACTTAACGTTTCCCAAGAGTGTCGTGTCTTGTATTTTTTAAAAATCGACTTGTTAGCGTGTCAATATCGTGCCGATGTCGTGTTGTGTGTCCGTTTATGTGCCACGTCTAATTATTTGTCAAAATTAAGTTTCAACAACATGCATTTCAATTTTTTGGAATTTCCTGAAAGTTCTTGTGAACTATTTCTAAAGACAGCAGCTACTCATTTTTCAAAGAATTATTTCAGAGTTTTTGGTAATGTCTTCTGTGATTGAATTAATTGTGGTTTCGTTTGATTTACTTATTTGTCCAGGAAAGCACAAATGATTCATTAGAGAAGGACAGCACAGTGTCACTTCTAGTGGAAATGGGTTACGAAGCCGAAGAGGTTTTGACAGCAATTGATAGATGTGGTTTGTATCTAGCTCTACAAAGATATGTAATTGCTTGTAAATAGTGTGTCAATACGGTGGTTAATTCTGAGGTGCTAGCTTATATACAACATGTTGATATGTTGTATTGATTTGTGCAATGCTTAAATTATGGAAAAGTTTTTTTTGTGACGTTCGCTCTATTTTTGATGATTTTGAATGCGATCCATGTTTTTATTTTTCAAAACATTCAAAAGTAACATTCGCTTTTTCTTTTACTCATCTTTTCACAGTCATCTCTGCTAAATATAATTAGACCAAAATATAAATGTAGTTAATTACTATCATGGTTAGAATGGTCGTGCACATCAAGATTTTTTATTTTATATTTAAATTCGTATCAAAATAAATTTTTTCCCCTCCATATCCTTATACTATTTCATTTAAAATTGCAGGTCTAGGTACCCCAATTGCAGAGCTTTCAGATTTCATCTGTGCTGCCCAAATGGCAAAAGAAGCTGATTTTCTTCATCATAGAGAACTACCTCGTGAAGACGTTGAATTCTCTTCACATCGAAAGGTTAGTGTATGAATCCTCATAATGAATCCAAGTTCTTCTCTCTCTCTCTCTCTCTCTCTTTCTTTTTTTCTTTCTTTCTTTCTATTTATTTATTATTATTTGGACAGCCAAAAAATGCTTTGCTTCTGAAAGACAAGAGGAAACTTCAGAGCAATGAAGCATGGAAAGGTAAACGGCAAAGGGGAAATGAGAAGAAGCCAATGGATCAAGAAGACGACACGGTGTGCCATCTTCCAAATCCAATGATAGGATTTGGAGTTCCCAGTGAACCATGGCGCATACTTTGTAGAACACTTCCAAAGGCAGCTGTTGGTCCCCCCTTTTTTTATTACGAAAATGTGGCACTCACCCCCAAAGGGGTTTGGAGCACAATTTCGCGCTTCTTATATGATATTGAGCCAGAGTTCGTAGACTCCAAATTCTTCTGTGCTGCTGCCAGAAAACGAGGATATATTCATAACTTGCCAATTGACAACCGATTCCAACTTCTTCCAGTCCCACCACTAACCATACATGAAGCTTTTCCTTCAACCAAAAAATGGTGGCCTAAATGGGACAAAAGATCAAAGTTGAATTGCCTTCTGACTTGTGTGGGAAGTGCAAAACTCACCGAGAGGATACGAAAGGCAGTCGAAAATTCAGACGGAGAACCTCCTCTAGACGTCCAGAAATACGTGCTTGAACAGTGCAGAAAATGGAACTTGGTTTGGGTTGGGAAGAACAAGGTTGCTCCGGTTGAACCTGATGAGATGGAGATAGTGATGGGGTTTCCAAGAAACCACACGAGGGGAGTCAGTAGAACCGAAAGATACAAAGCACTTGGCAACACTTTTCAGGTTTGACTCAATAGCATCATGATCGTATATTCTATACTGGTTTTTCCTTATACTGTGTTTGAATTAATATTTGAGGCGAGATTTGTGGAGGGAAAGGATAGAGAAAAGTGAATGAAACAGATATTAGAAATTTAACTTTTGTTACGTTTCCTTTCCTTTTCCTTTCCCTCCATGGATCGTAACTAGAGAAAAGTGAATGAAATAGAAACTAAAAACTAAATTTTTTTCACGTGCGTATGATATAGAAACTAAAAACTATATTTTTTTTCACGTGCGAATGATATAGAAACTAGAAACTATTTTTTTTTCACGTTTCCCTTTCCTTTTTTCCTTTCCATCCACCGATATTGGTAAAGAAAAGCAAGTGAAATAGAAACTTGAAATTATATTTTTGTCACGTGTGAATGAAATATAAACTAATTTTTATTACATTCCCCTTTCATTTCCTTTCCTTTCTCAAATGAATTTGTTGCAGGTTGATACAGTGGGATACCATCTTTCAGTCTTGAGGACTTTGTTCCCTGCTGGCATTAACGTCCTTTCGCTTTTCTCTGGAATTGGTGGAGCTGAAGTTGCATTGCACAAGCTTGGGATTCCTCTAAAGAATGTCGTTTCTGTTGAGAAATCAGAGATATGTCAAACCATTCTCCAGAGTTGGTGGGATCAAACGAACCAGAAAGGCAATCTAATTCACATTGAAGACGTGCAAGATGTGGATGCTCATAGCATCGCACAATGGGTTAAGTTATTTGGTGGGTTTGATCTCGTGATTGGTGGGAGCCCTTGCAATAACCTTGCTGGGGGCAACCGTGTCAGCAGAGACGGGCTTGAGGGAAAGCAGTCTTCTTTGTTCTTTGATTATTTCCGCATTTTAGACCTTGTCAAGTCTATGATGAATCAACATTGATTGTATATGAAGACGCTTCTGCATTCATTCAACAATTTATACCATTTTGTTTGTTATTTTGTTTAGTAATGATAGTTTAGTTTACATAGTAATGATAGTTTAGTTTACAGATAATTTTTTTTTGGATCAGTTTTGGCAGACATTTTGAATCTCAAAATTGTTGTTTATGTATTTTTTTTGTAGGGTTCTGGCAATCATGATACTCTCTTTGCAGTATATTGTTTTATGAAGTTTTTAAGTGTATATAAATTTTTGTACAATTTTATTTTATTTTTCAATATAAAGTCATGGATTGTTTTCAATACCATGCGGAAGCTCATAGCTAAGATTTCTCGGGAATTTGAAATTTAGGTTCTTAACATTTTACATGCATGATATACAATATGTCGCATTGTTTGGTTCAAGTCTAAATCATTTACTTTGTTTGATACAGTTTTTTACAAGTAGTAGTGATAAAAGGTTGTAAATTCACATAAGGTTTGAAACACATAATGCACAGTTATGACACATTAAATGCATAGATATAACACAAATATCAATAATCCTTCGTAGCTCGAAAAAAAATTGGCCTGAGTGGCTCGAATCCTCAAACCGATGTCATTTTGAGGATTTTTTTTTTCTTTTTTCCTTTCTTTCCCTCGTGTATTGTTGAAACAGAAGGAGAAGAGAGAGAGAGAGAGAGGAGGGAGGGGGGAAGAGAGAGGAGCACCCATCACCGACGTCATCACTGGCGCTGCCATCGTTTACAGATCTGTGTATAATGATGATGTTGTGTTGATGATGGCGCTGTTTGGGAAGCCTTGAGAGAGGCTATTTTAGCCTAAAATGAGAAAATAGCCAAAAAGCAACGGCTGCCATTGATTTTCAAAAAAAAAAAAAAAAAAAAAAAGTCAAAAACATACGGTTCTTTCAAAGAACGCTTCACATCGCCACCAACAAACAGTAGGTGCAGATAGGGTAAATTACCATATTACCCCTATACAATAATTTTGGAAAAAATAAAGTCAGGGGCACATTTGTCATTTCAATTTAAACATCATTTCAAACACATTTTTTCATACAACAATCAACTCAAAAATTTAACCCAACTTCCCAAACACACAAATTAAAATAGCCTACTAAAATAGCCAAAAAGTCAAAAAGCCTACTAAAATAGCCACTTCCCAAACGAGGCCGATGATGATGATGATGTGTTGATTTTGATTTTTGATTTTTGGGTTTGAAGCTCTCTGATTTTTGGGTTTAATTTTTGGATTTTTGGGTTTGATTTTTGATCTTCAAAGTGGTGTTGTTTGTTGTTGATAATGATATGTTGTTGATGCCAAGATGATCTGGTGTTGTTTTTTGTTGTTGTTGATGATGATATGTTGTACACAGCTCTCTCTTCTCTTTTCCTCTTCCTTTTGCTTCTTCTTCTTCTTCTTCTTCATCTGCAAAGAGAAAAGGACCAAAAAAAAAAAAAAAAAACCTTCCAAAACGACGTCGTTTTGGGTAGTCGAGCCACTCGAGCCAGAAGAAATTCGAGCTACAAAACAAAACTGCACAAATATATATTTCAAACCGTCTATGCACCTAGACTTTTTCTTGACAGAATGATTGAATTATGTGTTCTTCTAATGAGGTGTTATTATGTGGTCATTTTAATTTTATTTTTTTGAAAAATTGTCACATGCTTCTTATTATTGGGTGAGTTGCCCCGGGGTTTATTCTAGCCTCAAATAATTCTATTACAAACACAAAAATAAAGGAAAATCCCTCCATTAGACCTTTGTTTGATGAAAAGGACAATTCAAAATTTTTTTTTTTCATAAACTTCTTAAGGAAAAAAACACATAATTGGATAAGGACAAAATAATATATATATATATTCTTTTGGACAATATTGCCAGAGTAACATGTTATTGTAAAACAGGATAATGGTAACATGTTACTGTTTACATCAATTTCACTGGTAATAATTTAAAAATAAAAAAAAGAATTTCATAGTCAACATGGATCATTTGATAGACCTTGATGAGAGAATTTTAAAAATATAATTTTTTTTAAAAAAATTTATATCTACATTAAAAGTTATATTATTTTAAAGTTTAATATTTTAATAATAGTAATATTTGTTGGACTTTTCAAGATTTTTTTTTTGTAATTGTCCTTCATACATTAAAATTTTATTATGAGGGGGTTTTGACAAAATCTTCCAAAAATAAACACAAAACATAGGGGTGTAAATTTGGCCCGGCCATGTTGGACCTCGCAGGCTTTTGCCAAAATTCGAGCCGGGCCGAGCTGGCCCACGGGCCAAAAAATTAGGTCCAGGGGATATTTAAGCCTTGGGCAAGGCGGTGGGCCTCTTGGCCTGGGCTCGAGCTTGGGTGAGTCTGAACAAATTTTTTAATTTTTATTTATATTTTTTTTACCAAAATTTTAATATTTTTCACTAAAAAAAACACTGGGGCTCGGCACGGGCCGGGCCTTAAGTGGGCCAGGCCCATAGGTTAAGCCGAGCTTCAAAATGATAGTCTAAACCCTGGCCTAAGGTCTTCGGCTGGGCCCGGGCCCAAATGGGCCTAAACGGGCTAACTCCACCCCAGACTGTGAGCGGGTTTCGAACTACTCACAGATCGCGGGCTATTTTTACACTCCTATACCTTTTTTTAAATGTTTTTTTTGTCGAGAATCACACATTTTGTGTTGCGTTCCGTAATTGAATTCCGCATTCTAAAATTTATTGGGCCCAACCCAAGGGGCCCAAGTTCTGTATCCATAGCTAGACAGTGATCAAACATTAACAAGCCCAAAACAAGACCCAAAGTTGAGGCCCATGCTGGCATTTGCTAACTTGCGCGCCTTCGTTTTCTCATAACAAATGTGTTTCATGTCACAGAGAGAGAGTTCAGCAATCGGACATGTCTCGATACAGAGACGACTCACCTGCAGTTCGAGTGTATACAGTTTGCGACGAATCAAAGTTTGTTTCTCTCTATATATCTAGTCTATATCTATATCTATATCAATCTTGTTTGTTGGCAAAGCAACCCTAATTCGTTGTATAAATTTGAATTTTCGATTGCAACTTGGTTGTTTTTGAACGATTGAATTGTGTTCATCACAGATATTTGATCGTGAGGAACGTTCCGGCATTGGGATGCGGTGATGAATTGTCAAAATTGTTTGGATCTTATGGAGAGATTGAAGAGTAAGCTCTCTCTCTCTCTCTCTCTCTCTCTCTCTATATATATATATATATAGATACATGATACGTATCAAATTTAAACCAAATTCATTCGATTTGTTCTATTGAATTTACGATTCATACGGATTGATTGCGATTCATTATGATTTGTTACAATTTACCTAATGTATGAAATGACGTTGATTTTAAATTTTTTTTTTTTTTTATGTATTATGCTAAATATAGAGAATCTTACAATTCATAATTTACTATTTTAGTAAAATGATTCAGGATTCGATTTGACATATATTACACATGTTTCCTTGCTCTTGCTTTTAAATCAAATTATTATTATTATTATTATTTTCCTTTTGATTATGCCAGAATTGTAGAATTGGGGTGATATAATGTGATTCATTTATGAAATCCAAGGGTTGACCTAGGCTGTGCTCTCTCCAAGGTCTCAGGACTTTGCCCCGACTTTAATCAGGTCCTTCGCTAGTGGGCGGTGTGATTTGTCCTCTGGATTAGGCGGTCCAATGGGCCAGAAGATAATAGGTTATCACAAAAAATAATGTGATTCATTTCTGTATATTTGTCTTCTTGACTCTGTCAGAATTTATTTGCAATTTCTTTAGTTGAGAGGAGTTATCATCATTTTGAGAATATTGCACTTCTAGTGCTTTGGAAAGTTGTGTTCAAACCTTATACTTATTTGACATAATTGTTATATTAGTGTTATTTGAGAGGTGGGTTACATTACATTGATTCATTTATTTGCCTTCTTCAGATGCAAACCAAAGGATGATGAAGACTGCGAACCATTCACCGATGTTTACTGGATCAAATTTTCTGTAGTCAACAATGCAAGGTGCTTAAAATTCTTTGATGTGTCATCTGTGTATAAACCTCTAAATTTTGTGTCTAATATATTGATGTTATTACTTATTCTTATTCGAATTTAGTGGTGTTTGAAGCTTTAATTCTTTCTGGTTATAGGTTTGCAAAAAGGAAATTGGATGAGTTTGTTTTCCTTGGGAATCGACTTCAGGTCTCATATGCACCTCATTACGAGAGCCTGTCAGACACCAAGGATAAATTAGAAGGCCGTAGAAAGGAAGTTCTAGCACGCTTGAATCGTAAGGTTCTTTTCTTATTATTTGCATAATCCTGATTTATGATATTTTCAGGTAGATAAGAGGAAAATGTTCTTCAGTTGTTGAATTGAAAAACTAGTGTTTTTTTTTGTGTGGTTGTTATGCCAATATCTCAATGATTTCAGCTGGAAGATCCAAACCATCCGTGGTAGCATCTCCACCAGAAACACGCAGCACTTCCCAATTGATAAACTCTAGCCAAAGGTATAGTATGCGATTCAGTTCAAATTTGCAGTTGTTCTGTCAATAAAGCTCCGTGGACGTTCTTGTAATATAAGAGACGAGTTTTTTTGTTCTTACCGTAGGGATACTGGAGAGTCGCAACATATTTCTCACAGTAAAGATTCTTCAATGACAAGGGTTACTTCTGACAAGGTTTGCTACTATTTTATAAAATGACATCTGCCTGTTTAATTTCCACCTGCCTACTTACATGAATTGAATCGGAGTACTTGCCAAATTTTTTTAAAGTAGATATTTTTCCATCATATATATATATATATATATTCTCACTTACACAGGCCCTTTGGATTAAATGAATCAAAGTTATAATGTCGATCTACTTTGTGATGACTAGCAGTTTCAAATATATATGCTAACTTTGTCATACGACAGCGCTATTTAAGTACTTGAGTTGTTAAAAAAAAACTTAAAAATGACAAGATTGGTAAATAGCTAGACATTTCTCATTAACTCACTTTGTTCCAAAAATCATGACATTTTCCACAGGATTTGATTCTAAAAACCATGCCCCCTCATTTTCCAAAAGTTATCTGTAGCATAGATTCATATCTTGCATCTCATACATTCATTGTGGCGGAAAAAAAATATAGCCTTATCGTCCTGGTGTAGTTTATCACTTGTTAGCCGGCAGAATCTCAAAATGTAGAAGCACTCCACATGATATTGGCTTTGAGGCTTATTTCAGTAGCAGTGTTGTATTAAAAAAAAAATGCTTTCTTTTATTGGCGATTGTTCAATTCTTCTAGTGAATTTGCCCCAAACAACACTGATTCAATGCTCTAAAATGGTAGCACTAATGCTAGCTCTAATGAGCTAGTAGTGCAAAAATATAAAATAAAATAAAATAAAATAAAAATAAAAAAACCAAACTATCACATCAGTCCACATGGTGCCACGTCATTAGTGGAATATTAGTAGTGTTGAATTAGTGGTTTGAAGTATTTTTTTTTATGCCTCAGCATTGATTCAGTGCTCTAAAATGGTAGTACTAATGCCAGCTCTAATGAGTTGGCAGTGCAAAAAAAAAAAAAAAAATAGACCAAACGGTTTGACCTCCTCATTCATAAATTTCAAATTTACTACTTACATATTTTTTCAGTTTTTCTGGGCCAACAAATGCTTTTTTGCTATTTCCGAATGTCAGGATTACTTTCCATCTCAATCAATGAATCAAACGGTTCAGTTGGTCAGAGAGAAGCTTAATAAGGTACGGTTAATGTGTACTGCATGATTCTCTTCAAGAGTGTTTCAAAATCGGCTTTAATTCAACATTATGTTTTCCTTCCCTTGTTTTAGATTCAATCAAATGTCGAGCATTTTGAAGCTGCGCCTTCCAAGAAAACACGAGTGGACAACAGACGAAGAATCTAATGAACTTTGACATTGGAAAACAACTATAATTAACAAGCTGGTCTTTTGCTTTCTTATTACTTGGCTTCCGTTTACCTTAATGTCTGCCAGCCGCCTTGGTTCAGAAGATTTGCATATGGACAATGTGTGTCAATTTTACCTGCAGATTAACCCATCTAATCTTTTGATGATGTAATTTTGATTTCTAGTTTTGTTTTAAGTTCTCATTGTTTCATTGCTTATTCTACATTGTATAGTTGTGTATCATATAGACAAGTATTCTTATTTTATATTGCATATTATGGTTTATAATTAGAAAATATTTGATAGTTCAAAAATTTATGACTCAAATTGTTCAAATCTGTCAAAACGACGTCGTTTTACACTCAAAATCTGTCAAAACGACGTTTTAAGTGATTTGAGCCATTTGAATTACAAAATTTTGAACTACTTAGCATTGTTGTTTATAATTACAAGAATACCAATGTCACATCATTGTAAATCATTTTTCAACAAAAAAATGAACTCATTTCCATGAGATCCCATATATCCAAATAAATAACCTGAATCATAAAGGTATTTTAAGTTCAAACTGTTTTACAGACATTTAACAGAATGCGGACTCGTTGTACACCAGAGCAGCAGCGGTAACTCAATTCCATTTGATTTCATGAGTATAATCAGTCATTCACATACATTCCCATAAGTTCAAAGAGAGAGATGATAACTTCAATAAAACACAGATTGTGGAGAATATTTTCAATTTTAAGTTATTTGATCACTAATTTACGACAAGTACACGGGGACACTGGCAGTTTTCACCAATTGACATATAGGGCAAACACCAATTAACCCATCACAATCCTTACACAAACACAAGTGCCTACAAGGCATCAACAAGATGGTTACCTCTTTAGACCTGCATGCTCTGCACATCAAGGAAGCAGACTTCCCCGACCCACCTGGAACACCGAGGTATTTGTTTGGATCGATATAAGAGGCAGCATCATCAATTTCACTGTCTCCAAATCCTTCCTTGCCTTGATCAGGACCCTGTGAAATTGCCTGCTGGAGGTTGTTCTTCAGGACATTAACCACCGATTCAGTGTACTTTGCTCGGTAGTGCCAGTTCTGGGCTTCGATTGCCACCTGCTTAATTCTCTCAACGAGTTCTTTGTTCTTACGGTTTATGTTCTCCATCTCGAGATCTTTCTCATGTAACTTCTGACTCATACCTTTCTCCATTGCAGTCAGGAATGATGCCATGTGTCTCTGCTTCATGTCCCTTACCCCCTTTGCCAGATTTTCTTCCTGTTTACATGGTAATATATGTTCAGTTGCAAAGAGCAAGACAAAAATCATCATAAATTATCTGCAATGAAGCTTACACACTATTGTAGAGCAAATAATCATAATATGGTGTTCTGAGAACAAAATAAGAAACCCTAGAATATCCCACGGTTCAACATTAACGAACAATAGTTTTTCCATATAGAGATTTGACATTTTGTAATTTGTTTCTTCACTGAAACTCTAGTAGGAATATTAATTATGAACTTTTTCGCAAGATCAGAGTTGGTCATCTGTGATTTAAAATTTGTTAAACCTAAAAGAAAATTGGCACAACAGCTACCAAACCAAAGACTTCATTATGGACACCATATGAATGATTGGTCTCATTATGATTCAATATACCTGAATTTTAATATACTGATCAAATTCTTCTTTCTGCCGATCAAGTTCAGTCCTAATGTTGTCACCAAGAGACAAAATGATTGGTGGCGCTGCTGTCATACTTCCACTTGCAGAAGTAACAGAGGAGTTGCGTTCATCATCATCATACGACAGCCTTAACCCAGTTGATACAGGGTTTTGGTTTGGTATGCTTGCCGCTTGATCAGCTTCATCATGAAACAAATTGTAATTCAGAGAAATCTGAAGCTTTTGTTGCCTTGAGATATTTTCTGCTCCCCTGCTTTGTTTATTAGGCCGGAGCATAGGGGGGTTATGCTCGTTCCCAAAATAATTTACTGGATCAACATTACATCCAACTGGCACTGTAGCAAAAATTGCAAAGTGGTTACATAAAAGTCAGTCCAACTATAAGAAAGTTAACAAGATTGAACAAAGTAAAAACATCATGTCTTCTCCCCCCATCCACAAAAAACATAAAAAACAAAAAGAATTACAGAGCTCAGTCCAGAACCCTAAAGATGTAGCCATAACCTTCTTTTTTCCCTTTAATTAGAGGATTACAAAATAATTTCCAAGCAACCAGAATAATTCAAAGTTCAATTAAATATAAGTGAAGCACAGTGAACCCAACTTAAAGGAATGATCAACTAAGTTGTATGCACACGGGAAGAGGATAAATTCTTCTCAACAGGGTCATGCCTATTTAGCAAATGTCCAATGCTATAGCCTGCCTAAAGAGTTTCTAAGCCAGAAAGCAAACACTTAAAAACATATCATTTCAATTCTAAGAATAGAGTCCTATAATAGTAAATTTCACCATTTCAGTACCCAACCAGCAGTTTGGATGAGCGAGTCTCCTCATATGTACAGTTCAAGTAGGGAGGATGCACTATTGTCACTAAACAGAAGCAACTATCAATTGGTCCAAGCATATCAGGTTTCTATTAATCAATAACCAGCAGGAGCAAAACAATACATCCATTAGAGCAGACTAGCAAAACCCAAAAGATAAAAGGCCAACCAAATAGACATCCTAGTGAAATAACATACAAGAAAAACAAATAGTAAGTCGATACACCCACCAAGTTAAGGGCATTCAAATACCAAGGATAAATATATACACAAACACAACCCACAAAATTAATGATTCTGATATCATATCCGAATGAAAACAGAACTCACAGTTTCCAAATAACTGTAGCTGATTCGATGCATTAGCATGATATTGTAAATGATTCTCATCAATAAAAACAGGAAGCACAGTATTGTTGTTGTTTCCTCCCAACATTTTCAAAGATTGAAATCAAATTGGCTGCAAATCTTATTGCTTCTGAAAAGTGCAAATAGAATGACCAGCAACAGTTCACCTGTAAAAGATGAGCAGCAGTCAAATTATAAAATATCACAAGCTGCCAATTTAAAAGATATTAATTCCTATGTATCACCATATGCAATTAATGCAGTCCACCAAATAGAATTGCTTCAGAATAACAGTGATCAGAGGGCATGCTCAGCTGGAGATCTAACTTGACCGAGTGTGCTTAGCTTCCTGGAGAAGTGCCTCAATTCAAGGCTAAGGCACCATGTATGTCAACCTCGGCCAATTTACATGGCAAGGTGACACCTCACGAGATGTGTGATTAAACATCAACGTATAAGTTCAAATTGACAAGTGAACCCATGCACCAACAAATTCTATGTAAAAGCCTATAAGTTCAAATTTGAAACTTAAAATTTTTTCTTTATGCATCAAAGTTGGCACATACAAATACAATACCATATACATCATTTTGGTCTTCCAGGAATGTCTCTAAATGCATTATTCAGATTAGAAAGGGTTCTCTTCTTTCCCTTGCCACGGCATTAGAAAACTACATTTGATCAAACTTGTAAGTTATAGATTTAGGTACCTTTAATCTATGAAGCACAGGTACGGGTACGAGTACGGTATGGGTACGAGTACGGGTACGTCGATACGGCAAAATTCCAAAAAAGTAGGGTACGGGTATGGCTGCGGTACGTCAATAAATATATATTTTTTATTATATATGATAAAAATTATAATTTATAAAATTTATTATATATATTATATATGATCAATTATATTATATATTATACATGATCAATTACATTATATATAAAAATTTATTATATTATTATATATTATATGTATGACCAATTATATTATATATCTTATATTATTATATCTTATATTATATATCTTATATTATATTTATTATATTATATATCTTATATTAGATATTTGTTTTGACAGAGAAGTCAAAGACGAAGAGGCGAGAGACGGAGCAAAGGCGATCGAGGGACGAAGAGAGAGAACAAGAGAACAGAGGCGATCGAGAGACGGAGAGAGAGAGAAAGGAGAGAGACGAAGACGATCGATCAACAGTGAGCAGAAGATCAGTCAAAGAGAGAGACGTGATCGATCGATCGAAGAGAAAACCCTAGACGATTGATCTACACTATCAGGTTCGATCTCTTCCATCTCCTCTGTCTCTCTCTCGATTCCCTCTATAGATGTGTTTATGGTATGTTTAAAGCACGAGGTTATCTCTCTCTCTATGTATATATGTAATTTTTGAGTATTTTTTGCCCCGGAAGGTACCCATGGTGTACCCCCTCCGTAACCCCCCGTACCCATGCCGTACCCAAATATACCAGACGTGCAGACCCCTTTGGCGTGCGATGCGTGCAGCCGTGCACGCTGCGTGCGCATTAGGTACGCATCTGCACTGTGACGGCAACATTTTAGGCGTACCGGTGCTTCATAGCCTTTAATCCTCTTCAATTCTCTATTCCTGATTGAGGAACCACTGGCTCATTATTGAAGAGATATGATGCATTGTTAATTTGTATCAAATATGGGTAACAAATAAGATTACTTTGCAGTCAAAGGCAATAAACAAGACTGAGACTTTCATCGTAGAGGGAAACAATTTCTAACAAATTAGAACCTTAATGAAAAGAGTAAAAACTTTTGTAAGTGTGATGAAATGTATGGTACAAACTAAAATTTCCTAGTGTTATGTGAATATTGCTTCAAAAGAAGCATTCCATATATCTTCCATAAGCATCATCACAACTTAAAGATGAAATATTTCACAGCCACCAAAATGCAATACACTGATGTAGCTTTATACTTCTTTTTGATATATAACATGTGAATTGGTGCCCAAATTAGTTGTCTTACTAATTTCATATAGCATTTATGGGAGAGAATTTAAATTGCCATATATTGTCGTATCTATTAACTTGAATTAGCATGTGTATATTCTTTAAAACGTCCGTATTGTATTCTACATGCACATGCAGACACATAAACCTACGTGTGCGTGCACGTGCACGTGCATGTGCATACAGGCATGCATGCAAACACGACATACTAACCAGCTTCTTCACATAAGTTCTGAATCTATTAAATGGAAATAAATTTTCTGCCAAAATATATGCATCTGAAAAAAAGAAGGCGGCCTTGGTATGCCATGGAACTCGAGGTCAAAAAAACCTCTGAAGTCTGAAACGTCATCTTAAACACTGTCCCACACACATACCCCGAGGGGCAAGCCTAGTAGGTCAGTGGGTATGCTCCCCACATGCCTAACTCAGGTTTGAGTCTTGCCAGACCCTCCCGTTCGCCCAGATAATGTGATTACGGGGCGTTGCTTGATCCTTGGGTTTACGCTCCTGGGATGGGTCCAAAGGGCCTACAACACGGCTCCAGTTATCAAAAAAATAAAAAATAAACAGAGTCCTATGCAGTGAGATTAAAAGAAACAACAAAAAAATTAGGAAAAGAAAACAAGTAATTAGTTTCCTCTCCAAACTCAAATCAAAAGTAATAAATGAACAGTCACAACTAGAAACAACATTAGTACAATCGTGTGAAGTGATCCAACTAAAAAAAAAAAAGTTGTAGAAATGAGATGATCAATGCATATGCATGTGATCTGATAAATATAAAGAAAATTACAAATGAAATGACAAAAAAGATCAATGCATCTGGTTATGAATTAATGAATGCATCAGTCTTATAAGACACTCCCTAACCTATTATCAGAAGTTCAGGCTCTATGAGACTCACTCAGTACATTGGACAATCTTTGATGATTGTGAATTGTTCTTTCAGATTTGCTTTCTTGTTTTCATCTTTAGTGAACTTCTTGATCACAATCACACACACACACACATGTTAGGTACTGATTTAAGTATTGTAACCGGAAAAATATACTTTGGTCTTTAACGAAAGAATTTATGTTTAACAGCCTCACAAACCAAAACTACACCTAAGAATCGATCAATTTTTAGACCTAGATCAGACAGAACTCATCAACATAAACTACAATTTGCAAAAAAAAAATACCTGAAATACAATGGATTGACTGTGTCAGATCCTGTAAATCCCACAGTGCAGAGTTATGAATCATAGAAAGAATACATAAACGCGTAGAAGAGATAAATCAGAGAAAAATACCTGCAAATGATGGATCATTTTGGAGAATCCATGGGGTGGATCTGAGTGAAAATGAATGAAAAATGGCGAGATTTGAGAAGGAGAAGGAGAAGCATAAGGAAAGTGTAACTGAAACGAAAAATTGGGAATCGAAAGGTGCCAAGTTATTGAAGATCGGTGATGCTAGTGGTGGTGGTGGTTACGGAAAAAGGAATTGGGAAGAGAGAGAGAAAGAGAGAGAGAGAGAGAGGGAGAATACGTCAGAAGGAAGAGAGGGGCCCACGGAGCTCCACCATCCGCACCACCATCCCCCGCATATCAGCAAATTTCTGGATTCGCGCTCATCTTCATATACCGTCTCTCTCTCTCTCTCTCTATCAAGGTAATAATCTAGTTTTTTTTTTAAAACACAATGATCTAGTATTTGATTCTTGTTTTCTTAACCAACAAATTTTGAATTTTGGTGTTAATATATTAATTAATGCCAACTTTGTACTCTACTGCCCCTCATTTACCCTATTTTTAACCACAATTTATCACCACTAAAGTTTAGTTTGGTTTTAAATTTTTGACCAAAAAAAATATGAAAAAGGCAAAATTAACTACATAACTCAGGTGGTGTTTGGGATGTTGGATTTGGGCTAAATTAGTCACTAAATGACAAAAGTGGCTAATTTAGCCACTAACAGGAGCATGGCTGCAACAATTTTACAAGTAAATTTACCATATTACCCCAAATGAACCAAGGGCGGCGTCAGCCCGTAAAAAAAAAAAAAAAAAAAATCAATGATGGCTTTTTACATGGGAAAACAAAGAAAGTAGAAAAAAAATATTAAAAACATTTTTTTTGTTTTTTGTTAAAATATTTTATGAAAATAAATTTAAATTGAAAATTTGATAAAACTATTTTTAAATAGTTTTTTTTTATTATGTATTTGGTTATGATTTGAGTGTAGAGTTGTGAAAATAATATGGAATTTCGAGTTATGTGTTTGGTTATGAGTTAACTCAATAATTTATTAATTGAGTTTCATTTTATGTGTTTGGTTACGACTTGAATGTAGAGTAGTTTTTAAATTTAAAATATTAACATTTTAAATTATTTAAATTTTTTGAATATTTAAATTATTTAAATTTTGTTGTTAAAATAAATTTTTTATTATTTAAATTGATTAAATTTTTACAATTTACATATTTTGAATATTTAATTTAAATTTTTTAGATTATTTACATTATTTAAATATTAAAAATAAAAATAAAATTAAAATTAAAATTAAAAATGTGAAAATATAAGGAAAAGGAAAAGGAAAAAAAAATAGAAATTAACATTTGTCACGTAATTTACAAATACATAAAACACATGAAAATCCATTTTTGAAATATAAAAACAAATTAATGTGGGTGAATAAAAAAAAGACAAAATCGTAAATTAAAAAAAAATGACAAAAACATGGCTCATTGAATTTTTTTTTAAAAAAAAAAACATGAAAACATAAATTACCATTCGCCACGTAATTAAATAAGGCAATAAATATAACAATAAATAAGGCAAAAAATAAATAATTCATGTATAAAAACATAAATAAAAATAAATATGGCAAAAAAATAAATAAATAAGGCAAAAAATAAATATTATTTAAATATTTAAAATTAAATTATTTAAAATACACAGGACAATAAAACCCAAAATAAACAAATAAAAAATAAAAAAATTTAAGCAGAATACCCAAACCGAAACCCCCAAAAAAAAGAATAAAAAATTAAAAACATAAAATAGCAGTTGCCACATAATTTAAAAATAATGAAAACACATGAAAAAATATTTTTGAAAACAAAAAATAAATTAATGTATACAAATAAAACAAAATTTTGTAAAGCGTAAATGAAAAAAAAAAGAACCACAAAAATAAGTCTCATCACACACAAAAAAAAAAACACGTAATTTAAATTTTTTGAATATTTAAATTATTTAAATTTTTACGATTTGGAGTTGTTTTTGAATATTTATTTTAAAATTTTGCCAATGTAAATTTTTTAGATTATTTACATTATTTAAATATTTAAATTAAAATAAAATTAAAATTAAAAATTAAAAATTAATTAAGTTTCGTTTTATGTGTTTGGTTACGATTTGAGTGTAGAGTTGTTTTTAAATTAAAAATATTAATATTTTAAATTATTTAAATTGAACTTTATTTTTTTAAATTATCCAATATTAACATTATTTAATATTATTTAAAATAAAATAAAATAAAAAAGAAAAAAAAATATCCAAATTCGGTCCTCTACGGAGGCTGCCGTGGAGGACCACTTGCATTGCCTCATAGGTACAACATGTTAACAAAGGGTAGTTTGGTAATTTAACAGCAAGAAACATCACCAAAAAGCCAAAAAGTCTAAAAAGTCAAAAAGTCATTCCCAAACCAAGCTTTTAAGCCCAGGCTAAAATAGCCAAAAAAATCAAAAAGCTAAAAAGCTAACCCACTTCTCAAACGGAGGCTCAATAAGATGAAGAGCCCTTTTAAAAAGTTGGTAAAAAGTCAACTATTTAGTTTTTTTGACTTTTTAAAGTCACATTACCTCTTTACTTTTGTACATAAAAAAGTCACAAAAAAAATTTAAAAATTAATTTTTTAATCAACTTTTCAAAACACCACAAAATGTCATATCTAAACTATAATTATTATACTTTTTCTCTCATAAAAGTTAAAAAAAATCAAACCAAACGAGGCTAAAAAAATCAAACTAAAAAAGTTACAGCACAAAAAAATCAACTAAAAAAGTCAATGTTAAACGAAGACTAAATATGTGTATTAAAAAAAACATGGGGAGAAAAGAAGCTATTTATGCTCCAAAAATATAAAATAAATTGTTTTGACAAAAACAAATACTAAAAAATATATATTTATTTTAAAAGTTAATTCTGCTTTAAAAAAATTAAAATTGTAATATTTAAAAATATTCAAAAAATCAAAAAATAAAAAAAAATCGTAACATATTTAAATATTAAAATATTTAAAATCTTAACAAAATAAAAATATTTTAAAAATATTTAAACATTTAAAATATTTAAAAAATTAAAATATTGATTCGAATTGAGTTTTGAAAAGAGTTTTGAATTATATATTTGGTTATGAGTTTTGAAAAGTAATAATTATGTTTTGAATTGAATTTTGAGAAATGAGTGTAGAAGTATGACTTGAAAGCTCAAAACAAACACCACACTCAAATCGATTGGTGAAATTATAATTTGAGAGGCTTACCAAACGGAGCCTGAGTGTTTCTTTACTTTTTTTTTTTCTTTT
The DNA here is from genome assembly GCA_025200525.1 of Camellia lanceoleosa. Taxonomy (NCBI): domain Eukaryota; kingdom Viridiplantae; phylum Streptophyta; class Magnoliopsida; order Ericales; family Theaceae; genus Camellia; species Camellia lanceoleosa. The sequence continues at coordinate 13,948,055 of CM045767.1, read as the reverse complement.
TGTTTTTTTGTGACTAAACTAATTTTTAGTTTTTATAAGAAATAAAATTTGAAAACTCAACCAAATAGAGTGACTATATTAAAAAAGGGTAAAGTACCAATAAATCCTAAGTTAGGAAATTGTGAACCAATTAGTCCTGTGTTTTTTCTGTCAAACCCATAAGTCCCAATGTAATGTTAATAACCTATTTGTACACATTTTGACAGCGTGGCAACCAAATGGGAGGGGTATATAGAGCTTTTTAATGATGTGGAAATTACTGTATTGTCCTAATAGGGTTTTGGGTTTCCCACACCGATTGAAACGGAAGGGACGATTATGGAAGGTTGCAGCCTGTTGTAATGTTCATGTCTGTTGAGTTTGGTAATGTTAGAGGACCAATTGTGCAATCAAAGGTAACATTCACGTTTGGGAAACCTTAAAACTGCAAGATACCATTTGGGAGATACCAGTTGTCCCTTCCATAGCAAACATTGCATCCTTTGACGTATGGAGCAACGCTAGGTGTGTGTGTGAAATAGCATTTCTCATATGATCGTCCACGTTGACCGCCGGTTGTGTTTGTTAACGCATGGTGTCAGGTATATGTTTGTGGATGTTGTTTCGTAGTTTTCATATTATGTTGATGTTACATGCATGGTATTAAAGTTTTTTACATTCGAATACAGGTTGAGGTTAGTGTGAATTCAATATACATCAGATTGGGGTGAGTGTTTTTTGATAATATGCCTTAATGTTGGGAAGGTGGTGCAGGGCATGTTGTGTTGTTGTGATGTGTTGACAGGGTTGTTTGTGGTCCCAATGTTATTGTGGGTGTGTTTAGAGTGGAATGGTTACTAACAACGTAGATGTGGGTTTTGTGGGCTGGGTTGCTATGTGTAATGTGGGTTTTTGGAATTGTTAAACCATGAGCCCTAACGTAATGTGGACCAATTAGTCCCAAGTTAGGATTTTGTGAACCAATTAGGCACTTATTTTTTTAAACATGTAAGTTGGAATGTAATGTTAAATGGCGTATTTGTACACATTTTTGGCGGGAGGCAACCAAATGGGAGGGGTATATGGGGATTTTTGGGTGATATGGAAATTGCTAGGCTGTCCCAATAGGGTTTTGAGTTTCCCCCACCAATTAAGGTTCGCATACATGGTCGTAAATTTTTTTACATTTGGAATGGGTCGAGGGTAGTGCTTGTTATGGAACATCAGGTTGGGTTGTTTTGTTTTTGCACTGATAACACATTACACATTCAAGCACTACCATGTATGTAACTTCAATGTACAAAAATTTGTTGTAATGTGTTGACATGGGTGTCTATAGTTCCAATGTTGTTGTGGGTGTGTTTGTTGTTGAAGGTTGGCACACAACAGAAATGTGTTTTTGGTGGGCTGGTTTGCTGTGGGTAATGTGGATTGTTGGGAATGTGGTACGTGTGTTAGATGTGGTAAGAAATATAATATTATTAACATACGATAATTATGAAAAAAAATGTTTCAATGGTGTTGCAGATAGGTTTGACACCAAAGATACATGTTATTTGGTTGAATTGTATTACGTCGTTGGTTTAGAGGCCATTTGGGTACCCCCACTTGTCGTTGGGTTTGAGTTGTTGGAATGGGTTGTTGTGACAGATCGAATTAATTGTGTAACGGTGGCTCTGTATATTTTTCCTGAATTCATTATTGTCTTGACAAGTGCTGCTTGATATGTGGTGTCCATTTATCACGTAGTGTGGGCTTTGGTTTTTGTGTATTTTTTAAGTTGTGGTGTAATTGTATGGCCAATAGCTGAACCCATAAGAACACACTACCAATGTCTTGGATGCAAGAATGGCACGAGCGTACTAGTCATAAATAGTCTGCATTTTATTGTTTTGAGATGCTCAATGAGAGGACGTTAAGGGGAAATACCATTTCCCCAGCCTGCATTTGTGCAGTGACATTGAATGTATGTAACTTCTAATTCATTACGTGGTGAACTGCGTATGTTGGTATTTAACTTATCGTACTTGTATGGTATGGACCGTAACATTATAACCCATCAAGCAATATTTATGTTAGCGGCACGACTGATTGTATGTTTCAATTGGGTACATTTTACCAATGTTATATTCTCATAGCTGTATGGAATATATGCGAAGATGGTAACTAATATTATTTGTTGGATTTGGCAGGCAATGCAGGATGACATAGCGCGAAGCGTAGTCCTCCAGTTAGAACAACCCGGCAACAGTCACCTGGGCAAACGTCAACCAGATTAGCCTTGAAGAGACAAACGTAGCTTGTTTTCAAGAAGAATAAAACATCTGGCAGTGTTAGGAAAGCAGTAGTTGACCCATCGCGCCTGATGTACCGATCAAATTTGGCTGGAGTGATCAAGACTATGATTGAGTTATAGTTGGGTGAGGGTCATATCCGACAGCTGCAGAAGACACCTTTTTGGTTTATGATTAAGGCAATTCGGGTTCATAATTTGGATCTGAAAGCGTACAAAAAGTGTGATACGACAATGTACAAGATTATTCAGACATACAACCCTATCGATGAGAAGTTTTACATTGAGGGGAGTGCTCTCCCCTTGCATACGGTTGATCTTTGGCATTCAATGTGGCAAAGAGAAGTTAGATTTAATGCACTGGGTGAAAGCACCATCAAATTTTATACAACGACGCAGTCAAAACATTGGTTGAATATCGTCCAAAGTCATAAAGGATTTTTGGGTTGTAGCGTTACAAGGGGATACGGAATGTGACGAGGAGGATATGGCAAAGTTGTTGTGCTTATATATATTTGCGAAATTGTATTTTGCTATAACGGGCGAATCGATTGGGTGGGCGTTCGTACGTGTGATTGATAAATTAGAGACTTTACGTGCGTATGATTGGACTGCAAGCATCTAGAATGCATTAATTAGCTTGCTAAATAAGTTGCACAGTAGGCTTGAAAAAGTGATTGGTTGTGTAGTCGCATTGCTGGTACGTAAGGCTAGCCCAACGCTGAATTTAATTGTTGCATGCAAAAGGAAGTTAATCTATTGTGCTTAGTTATTGACATTGTTGTGTTTTTGGTTTTGGTATGTAGTTCCTCATTTACGAGCACATGTCAATTGTTGCGCCAGAGCGACGTAATGTATCCCTAAGATTTTGCAAATGGAACATTGGGACGCTAATAACAAAGCTGAAAACGGTGGACTTAGGGGTTGAGAGTTCCATGTAGGTATGAACAATCGTAACCCGGCTGTGGTGTTAGTATCACTTACACTCGGTGGCCTAATGTTTTAACACTGGCAATTAATACAGGTGAACTGTTGTAAACTTAATGGGACGATCATCGAGCGCTATTTTGTGAATGGCACACCACCAGGCATAGGGCAGAACCTGTTTGGGAAGGAAGTATTGGATGTTGACCCAATGAGCGTGAGTGTCGAGTGTCGGACTGGTATGGATTTGGATATTGTTGAAGATGTGAAACCGAGTCTAAATTGTTGGTAACTGGATTCGCCCCATGGTGGTAAGGTTGAGTGCAACACAGTTGATGGCAATGCAAAATAACCCATTGGGACACCGCAAGAGGGAAAAAATAAGGGGCTAACAGTAGTGGCATACGGAAAAGTATGGCCACACTTATTCCTAGATCTGTTGGACTTGTAGAGCACGCAAAAAGGTGATCCTGTGCGAAACAACCTAGAGAGTCCAAAAGAACAATTAGTAGCAGCATTGAAAGAAATTACTGAGTTAGATAGTGAAATTTGTGCGAAATCAGAAAGAGTGCGCGACTTGGAGGGGTGAGTTGCGTCCATGGAGATGATGGTGGGAGAGCAGTTTGTCACCATTTTTATTGGATTTGATAGTGTTATTAGGTCGAAAGATGTTGAAATTGTGCGCCTCACCAAACTCGTTGGGCAACTGCAACAAATAGTAACAAATTTTGAGAACTATGTGTACGATCGTGAGACGCATGTAATCACGCAAATAGTTGGGCACGATGGTGGAGCTCATTGTACGCCGTCGACCAGCCTTTCAGAAAAAATTACTTGGTCAGGCACAGGTAAAAGCAGTGATAGTGCGAACCAGTTTGTTTCAACTCTTTCCAGAACGCATAAAGTAGCAATGCGTCCCATAGATCATGTGGCTGATATGCAGAAGGTCGAAGATTTAACCACTGATTGGTGGAGGATTTTGATAATACGTTAGACAAAAGGGCAGACATAAATGACAGTACCCCCGGATTGCAGCCGTCGCAGACAACGTTCTGGTTGTTGACGGGTTGATTATGCACGGAATGACAGCACAACGAATCAAACCACACTGCGAATTGAGGTTATCTGATTACGAGTATGCAAGGAGTGGGTGGGCGTATCAAGCAAAGACGCATAGTGGTGGTAACCAAGGGAATTGAGCCTGGAGTTACTTATAATATAGAGGACGTAGACGTGGATAGGAAGATATGGAAAGGGTTTGGCATAAGTAGGAAGCACGCTATATGGCACATGCTGACTGATAACGAAAAAAGATTGCTGGAAATCACGTACAGCTTCGATGGCGACAGGTAATACGTCATTAACACATGCAACTGTATTTTGTTCCTCTTAAATCGTTGGTGATGTTGTAGTTTGGTTATTGAGAAAATAAAGTAATGTATTGCAGGTCTATAATATGGGATGGTGGTGACACTAGGATACAAGTGCATTTCACAGATATCCAAGCGTTGGTTCAACAAAGTTCAATACATGGGAATGTATGTACAACATATCATTTTGTTTAACGTCGTGACCCTATTATTGTATAGTTAATTGGTAATATTAATTAGTGTTTATTTTTTGGTTGGTGTTGTGACGTTGCTCACGTGCAGGTAATTGATGCATACTGTGCTATGATCGTGGAGATGCAAAAGAAGGCAAATATTCTAAGCAAAAGTGGTGAAATGGTGTACATGTACAGTAGTGTATGCGCAGTATGTGGACACTGTACTAACACGCCACATGTCAAACCAAATTGAAAAGAATTTGCACTGTCATGGTTACTAATTCAAATGATATGTACTTGTCTTGATCACATGTACAGGACATGATGAGGAATGCGAGTTCGCTATCACGAACGAGGTATCTCAATATACACACAAAAGTAGCTTGAGGGCATAGGTATATCATTTTCCTGATTTACCATGCTAACCATTAGACTGTCATGGTTCATGATACGGAGACAAGGGTGTGGATGCATTATAATTCCATGAGGCAGAGAATAGGAATGCGCAATGACCACTACAACGAAGTGCTGAAAATGGTAAACACCACTAATTGTGTTTTATTTAAGTTTTGTGGTGGTGATGTTTGTCAGTACTATCTCGACCGATTATGTGTGATACGTCCTTGTTTGCTGCTTAGTTAATGTTAATTATTATATGGGTATATAGCTGTGGTGCGTAACTAATTAAGGGTGTATGGTGATATGATAGAAAGAGTAGGTCGTTGCACACCATAAAAATGTTGTGAACCCAAGGGTGGCGGACGAGAATGTAAGGGCCCAAAATTTTGACGGAACGCTTGTACAGGTTGTGGACTCCCCACAGCAAGGACTAGATTTGTAAGTGTGTTTTGTCCCGCTTTTTTATTTTTAAAGAACATATATAGTGTAGGTCAACCTTAAAACTCTGATGTGATATTTGTGAGATTACTTCATAGTCGTTTACTATAAAGCTAACACTTCATTAGCGTATTTCCCGATGGTGTTTTGTGCTTGGTTTGAGGTCTGTTTGACGTGATGTATGAAAATTACGTGGCCTATGGCGTCATACATTGCAAGCCAAATTGTGCAATTTTTGTCTGTTCTGTACTCTGGCAATACGTACATGGCATCGAAGTGGACAGCAGGATGTATGGAACGTCGCCACAAGTGTTTCGCTCGTCGATAATGAAAATGTTCATAAATGACCCAGTCAAAGGGCTGTGTGTGAGGATGACGGGAGGTGTTTGTTAGGGATTGTCGTGCCTAAAACGCCGAATCCAACGTGACTGGCTGCTATTCATTTTATTTGGGTTTAGAAACTAGGTTAGTGATTTTTTACGAACGAGATTGAATGTTTTGGTTGATATTGTTTATTACACCATGAGAATGGTGTGATTAGATTGATAATGTTTTGGTTTTGTATGACAATGGTTTGGGTTGGTACGGGTTTAGTCATTATTATACGAGATAAAAATTTTGTACGTTCATGATCTGTGTGTTAGTGATTACATTCATGTGCTACACCTTAATTGATGCTACATACGTAGATGTGCTATCAGTTGTTGTTGCGTGATATAGAATGTGACATTACATTACATTACACAAGCATCTAAACATTGCTTTAAAAAAAATTACGCATATATCGGACAGTTTGTTTGGCAAGGCCCCTACCTTGATGGGGATTCGAAAGGGAAAATGGTAACTTCAAACACGGTTTTTTGAAAAAACATTGTTAAGTTGAAAAGTAATTGAAAACATCAATCCTGCCTGCAACTTAATGAGTGGGTTCAACAAAAACATGACATACACTTCCTATTGTAATTCAGAAACTGGGATGTCTATTAGATGGTTAGATTGGCATTGAACTCCAAAAACAACGTCGAAAAATGCATAACGTGAATGTGACCACGAAGATTAATGTATGTCAGTTTGTTTATGTATAAAACACCCAACCCCATGCCAAGCATGGGCCTTCATTTGAACAAAAAAATGGTGGCGCAATGTTGAACTCGGCGTTAGTAAATTAATACGTTGATGTCAATGTACTTCCTGTGTTGGTTGGCATTACAACCCAAAGAATATATAATTAAAAGAGAAAACAAATGGTAACTTTTACCCCATTCCCCACATAACAGATTGGGCATATCAGCATGATGTTCCATTAACTGGCCACAACACTGCTAATATGATTACCATGTTGACATCCCAAACACAGTAATTATATGTTTAAAAACCCAAGATCCCTTTGCATTTATTCGGCAGTGTGCAGACCCATAAAATGAGCAACAAACAGATTGATAATATGCAACAACAACATGAACTTGCCATGTAAAAATACCATAACATTTATTTAGTAACGTGTACCACCCGCACACGGATAAAAATATGGTGCCAAAATGAACAAATATCATAAACTTTCCATATTACGAACTTAAACAACGTCATCGAACATGAAAAACGTGGGGACTTGACTGTGCTACATTGGTTCCTTGCATGTTTTTATATTATGATTTCCTATTTTGCCGCAACGGCCACAATGAATTCGTGAGACGACCTCGCCCTTCGATGGAATCCCCTCGCCCTTCGATGGAATCCTCTTTTGTATGGGCCTATCGGGTGGCCGCTTAACAATAGGTAGTGCAATAAGGTAATTTGCTGGTGTGAACTTGGGTTTTTCCAACAATAGGTACTGGGTGAATAGCCCCGCAGTATGTTGCCATGAACTCCTTCACGTAGTAAAATGGATCAACATATTCATATATATCCCTGCCACTATTACGAAATGCAACCACCGCATGTGGGCATGAGAAACCATTCAATTGCCACTGAAAACAAGAACATGTCCGCACACCGACATCGACCAATACAGATGGGTTCGATCGAACCTCAAACACATTCTCATCAGCTTGACTAACAATCCACGATCTGCTAGTTTTAAACGCCAAGTCCAAACTCTTTTCCATCTTCGGGCAATGCTCTTCCGACCAAGCACTACATTTGGCTTTATGCTTCGCCATTTGCTCCATAATTTGACCCCTAATTGCATTGACCAACAACGTGATGGGCAGATGACGAGCTTTCCGTATCCAATTGTTGAATGACTCGGCTGCATTAGACTACATTTCACCATACCTATGACCCTTGCAAGTAAAGGCAATTAATTGGCATATGGAATGGACGAACTTTAATTTAACCAAACTATACATTTGACAACCTAATAGCACTACCTGAAATACGCATTCGCCCAATGTTTCGGATGCAAATCTTGTAAGAAATTACCTACCACCACTGGACTACACTGTTTTAAAATTTTAATCTTCTGGTTGAAGCATGTTACAGTAGGTACGTAAGCACATTCCCGTAACTTGCGCATCAACCCAATTTTTTTGCTCTGCATTCACATATCTCATCCGATCTCTCAAGTTCATTTGGAGATGTAACAAGCAGAATCCATGGTGTGTCAGCAGGAATACGGAGGGCATCGACTATAACAATCCAACATTACGATTGGACACAAACGTCAACGTCCTACAACTGTCCACAACTTCTGCCAAATGCCACAAGAACCACTCCCAATTACATGCATTCTCATAATCAACTATAGCAAAAGCGACCTGGAACAAGCCTGTTGAGTGAACATTTAATAAAGTGCAACCCACAAACATTACATTATGGAAATTACAATTTAAAAATATATTGAAACCAAAGCAACTTACACATGTACAAAAATACATAGAAACTTACAAACTTGATTAGTGTGTCACATATGACAATGTGTTGACATTGGACAAAATTGTAACACCACAATGGAAAAAATAAACCCATACCTTGGTTACCATCCTTGACCATCGCGGCGAGCAAATTTCCCTTGAACCTACCCTTCAAGAATGTTCCATCAAAAAACAAAAGTGGGCGGTAATGGTTGAACCCATCTATGCATGCGCGAAAAGAAATAAAATATCTGACAAACCTACCTGTTTTTTGATCGAAATCCAAATTGATGTAGCTATGTGGATTGTTCTCTATAACAGCGTTGCTATACCACCTGAGTTGGTTGAACGACATTGCGTGATCACCATATACTTCACCCCTCGCCTTCTCCACCCCCAACCAAGCAACACGATAACTAACCTCCAGTCCATGTGCATTTTTCATATCAAAAACCACGTTAGTAGGACGAGTAAGCGGTTGCTCCCGTACATGATCCGCAATGACATCAGACACTAACTTCGACCCCGTATGTGGGTTCCTGAATGTTTGTACAGCAGCACTGCACGAATGTATGCTATTAAACCTCTTCAAACAAAAAACCCCATTCGAAGCCGCAACCCGACCATGAACCGACCACAAACACCCGGTTGATGTTGCGAACTGACACATAGCTGTGACACGGACTGAATCATTCTTCATGTACTTGAACTGAAACCCACATTCGATGGTATACTTGCAAAGTATAAACCGAAATTTGTGTGCACCGCCCCAAAACGATTGGCTAACATGTTTAATACCATATGCCCACCCAGCGGACAAAAACATTTTCGACTTATGTGGACAATATAATGGCAACAAATCCGACTTCTCATCCATATCACATATTCTCTCCCTTACGGACTCACACCCCTTCACATTGACAGAATCCTCCCCCCCCCTCTCTGTGCGTTGGCTGTCGGCCCCATCGCACCTCATTTCAACAATCACATCAATATGTCCAATACCGAACGATTTCGCAAGCCCCAACATGTTTTGAATATTATCATCACAAACAATCTTAAACTTGTTGTACCCGGGTATATTAAACAAGAAAAACACCAACCTCGGCACCAAACCGTCAAACTTCCCACACACACCAAACCGTCAAACAATCTTAAACTTGTTGTACCCAGGTATATTAAATTGTCAAACCGTCAACCCCGAAGATTAAGTAAAATTGTGTTTGTTTTTATGATAGTTGTTGGTGTAGGAATTGTTAAATTATTTTTAAATAAAAAAAATACAAAAACATTAAACATTAATGTTAAAAAAAATGCCTATCATGTAAAAAAAATAAAAATAAAAATAAAATAAAACTATGATTTTTACTTAACAAAAAATACAAAAATATTAAACATTAATGTTAAAAAAAATGCCCAATATGTAAAAAATAAAAAAATATAAAAAAATAAGTCTGGTGGGCTATTTTCTAATATCAAGTGCTGGAAGCCCATCTAAATCCCCTTGCCATCTCTCAAAACAAACACAAAGATAATGAGTCCCACCTCACTATCAATCCCAATCTCCTCTCTATAACCCTAAACAAACGGGGCCTAAGATCTTTTACACTTTTAGGATTCATTTGAAAAGTGGGTTGGTTTTTTAGCTTTTTAATTTTTTTTGGCTATTTTAATTTGGGACTAAAAGCCTCGTTTAGAAAGGACTTTTTGGTTTTTTTAATTTTTTGTGAGAGAAAGAATGTAATGATTATGGGTTAGATGTGATATTTTGTCTTATTGGGCTAAAAAGTCTATTTTGTCTTTTTGTGACTAAAATAGCCCCAACCATGCTTCTCAAATGAAGCCTTAATCACGTTTTTATATACATTGAGATCTTTTTTAAATTTTTAGGCCCGTTTATTTTCAGAGGTGAAATGGAGGAGCTTAATAGTGAGGGAATTAATAGCGAGGGGATTGATAGTGAGTGAGATTAAGTAAAATTGTGTTTGTTTTAATGGTAGTTGTTAATGTAGGGATTGTTAAATTATTATCCTATAAAAGAAATATAAAATATTAAAACAAATAAAATTATGATTTTTACTTAACAAAAAATACAAAAACATTAAACAATAATGTTAAAAAAATGCCCAACATGTAAATAAAAAAATAAAAGATAAAAAAAACGTAATCTCATGGGACTAATTTTCTAATACTATCTCTACCTCCTCCATCTCAATCTCAACACTAAAGCCCATCCTAATCTCATGAGATTATGAATCCCTCTCCATTTCTCAAAACAAACACAACATATAGTGAGTCTCACATCCATTTCAATTCCAATCCCACATTTATCTCCCAAAATAAACGAGGCCTTAAGTGTGACCTTTCACTATTATTATAGTAGTGAATGTACTATATTAGCAGTGATGGTAGTGAGAGCAAACAGATGTGGAAATAATAGGGTGGTAGTATGACATCAGTGGTTGGTGGTGGTGGCAATAGATGTGGAGGTGGAGGGGGAAGTGGAGATGGAGGTGGAGGTATTAGTGGGAGTAGCGCAAAGGTAGAGGTAGTAAGGTTGTAGTGGTGGCAACAACGGTGATGGTGGAAGTAATAGTAATAAAATAATGTGATGATATTGGTAAGACTTTAGATTAAAAAATGTTGTCAATCTTTTAGAGCTGAATTTTATTTATTTATTTAGGTAGACTTTTTTTGGTTGATTTTCATTTTTCCTTATGTCAAATGCTAGAAAATATTTTTTTGCTCAAATAAATGAACTGTAATAATAAATTTTATCCACTCATTTAAAATTTAGATTCTATATATATATATATTAAATGAATAGCATTATTGTATCACCACCGCTTTCATATTGTGGTAAAATCTTATATCGGAGCAATTGTACTCACAAGATCCACACTTCATCAGGAGGTCCGAAGATTGATTCTCCCCATCTAAGCGTGAGTATGATTCTCCTAATTTTAATTGAATTTCTTTCTTTCTTTCACTTTTAAGAGTTTATAATAGTTTATATGTAATTATGATTTTAAATTTTTATTCTACGTCATAGTAATTGAGACATTGCAATAAAAAAAAATTCATGTGAATAATTTTACTTTCTTCTTATCATCAATTCTTATATTTGAAGAAAACATTATTTGCACGGGACATGCCATGATTAACATTAATTTTTTAAAAATAAATTATAGAGGAAAAAAAGAAGAAAAATACACCTCTTTCAGTCTTGTAATTTTTTTAAACTTTTGTCTTATAATATAATCTTAAATATAAAGAAAAATGACTTGCATGACACATGCCATGATTAACGCTTTTGTGTAGTATCTACAAATTAATCATATATTGAGAGGGGAGATAATAAAAATATTATATTGGACACTAAAAAGTCCAAAGTATGGCTATAAAAGAAAAATCTATTGCATCAACATTTCGGTGGGTAAGCATTAAAAACAAAAGAATAGTATTATTCTAACTCGCAAGTTAGATTCAATTTTTAAATTCAATGATAAAATAATTTATTATAATATTTAAAGTATTTTTTTTCATATATTTTTTAATTATTAATCAATCATCTCTTTTATATATCACTAGTGTAGAAATAGATTTAGAAAATAGACTTGTATATTATTAGGGAAACTACATGTAGCTAAGAGAAGGAAAAAAAAAATTGCCAACTCATGAAGGATGCAAATGTGTCTGTAGTAAGATGCAAATAAAAAATTATAGAGGTTATATCCTTTCATGTGTTGATTATTTTTTTTCCATTTTCTCATCTGCATGTAATTCTTTGTATATTATTTGTTCAAACCGAAATAATGTAGAAAAATTACTTGCTATGTATGAGTTGGAGTCTTTCCTTAGGCTACAAATCAAAATCAAAATCAAAATTTTACACAAAAGAAGGGTAGTTTGGGGAATTTAAAGCGTGATAAATTTTGTTTTTCATTTTTTTTTTAACTTTGGGGGTCGCCTTATTATTTGTGGGGTTGGAGTGGGGATGCCATCTTGGTCGGGGTGGGTACAAGGGCGTATAGACAAGAAATGGAGGAAAAAGATGTGCGCTGTTGGCTGACCCCACACCACACATTTGTGGGTCCTACTCATCGGAGTTGTTGATGTTGTTGTACTGCCGGCTAAATTTGGTGGGTTTACAACCGTAATTCTAAGGTAATTGTTTTTGGAGCTTTTGTTTTTTCAATATTCTAAAAAAAAAATAATTTAAAGAATCGATTCACTTTTCAAATTATTTAAAAAATTAATTTATTTTTAAAATCGTATTTTAAAAATATAATTTTAAAATTAAAATTACATTTTCAATTGAAATCGCATGTTGAACATGCGATTTCACCATGTCATCATAAATTTCATTTTCAACCTACGATTTTAAGGTAAAATTATATGTTGAAAATGCGATTTCAATTTAAAATAGCATTTTGAAAATGCGATTTCAAAAAGCAGGTTAATTTTCCAAATAATGTGAAGAGTGGATCAATTCTCTAAATTGTTTTTTTTTTAGAATATTAAAAAAAAAAACTCATTGTTTTTGAGGTATTTACATATAAATTTTAATTTATGAATTTATATTTTATTAAGTTTTAATTAAATTTTTAAAATTTTATTAGATTTTTAATAGTTAGAATTGTCTTTCAAATAATGATTGTTCATTATTTATGATTATTTATAAAGGAACATGATAATTTGACATTTATTTTGATTTTTAAAACTTTAATATATCAACTTTCAAATTAATTTTTTTTAAAAAGTATGTGCAAAAAAAAAATTGAAAAAATTGAAAAAACTGAATTTTTTTTCTGTAAAATTGAAATTTCATGTCTATAAAGGAGCATGATGATGGAACATTGATGTGTAAAACTAAAAAAAAAATAAAAAATAAAAAATTGATAATGTTTACAGTTTTAAAACTGAAAAAAACTGATAATGTTATTAATTTTATCAGATAGTTGAATCAAACTAATAAGTAGAAGGGTAAAAACGTTTAATCTCATACTCTATTTTTTTCATTAGTAAATAATTATCTGAAATATTACTATGCAAAATTGATAATGTTTTTAGTTTTAAATTTGGAAAAAAACTGATAATATTTTCAATTTTACTAAATAGGATTTATTGGTTAGAAAAATCTTAAATAGGATCTGAGCTACCATAATATTTGTAAATAGGATTTTTAAGTAATTAACTCATTATTTTTAAAGGGATAATTGGTGTAGTGTCTAGGACTGTAAGTAAACAAAATCGTTTGTGAATAGATTCGAGCTTGATTTGGTAAAACTTTGTCATTAAATTTTTATTGAGTTTGAATTTGAACTTGAGCTTATTAAAATCTTAATAAATAAGTTCAAACATACTAAATCCCGACTCGTTAGTTGAGCTCGTTTAATATTCATTTAAATAAGAGAATAAATATATTATTTATATACTAAATAATGTCAAAATATGTATAAATAATAAGATAAATATGTTATTTATAAATTTAAATAATGTAAATGTAAATGTAAATAATAGCTAAATTTATTTATATATAAATAATAGTTTACTATAAATAATATATTTATATAATACTTATGATAGATATTATTATTTTGGTAAGATGTTGACTTTTAGTTTAATGTGTTTGTATATATATATATGATGGTACAGTTCGTTCCAATGAACGGGTCGGACTGATCCACGCTCCTCACGCCTATGTCCGAATGACCAAGACCACCGGAAGACCTTCACACGAGTTCAGCGGGGAACGGGGAGTCCCCCAACGAACCCTCCGACGAGCAAGTTAGAAAGAGGAGTGGAGTATAGAGCGAGATTAGAGATAGAAAGCTTAACATTTTTCTTGTCTTCAACGTCTGCTTATATCCTTTGGTAATCATTTCGTTATCCCTTTCGACCTGTCACCTTAGCCGAAAGTCTATGCTGTAGCTTACCTTGTTCGGGGTGAAGGCGTGCTGTCCCGACGGAGAGGGGTTATCACAATAAATGCTGTAAGGGGCCTCATTAATGGCGATGTGGCGTAGCAATAACTTTGCAGATCTTTGTCTGCTGATATGGCTTGCCCTTCTCTTGCCATGTGTCTTGATGCCATTGGTTCTTATTGCTATGTGGGGCTTCAGTAGTGCTGGGCTTCATTAATTGGATTATGTATTGGGTCCTAAGTGGTGGGCTTGGGTTGTTCATAGTGGGCTATAGCCTTTATGGGCCTACCCATGTCAATATATATATATATATATATTATATAATTGTATAATCAAAATTTTAATTGTAACTTTAATTTCATACTCAAGTATGAATTTATAATTTCCTTGACTCGTTAAGTTTCGTGAACAAGCTCAAACTCGAGTTCGAGTCAAGTCTAAGTTAACTCGACTCGAGATCAGTTCATTAAATTTTTATTAAACTCGAGTTCAAACTCGTTAAAATCTTAATAACAAGCCCAAACATACTAAATTCGGCTCAACTCGGCTCATTTACAATCCTAGTCACGTCTATGGAATAATATATTATTTGGTAATTATTTTGGCAATAAACATATTTAATAAAATTATTTGGTGAGAAAAATAAATTATTATTTTGATTTTTTTTTCTGTCAATTTTATCCTATTACCGCTAGACCACTATTGACTGGTTGTCAAAAAAGTTCCTTGAAAGTTGCAGCGATTGCAAATGGTGGTGTTTTATGAACAAATAGATAAATTAATGTGTTATTTTACTAATATATATTTGTAATGTGAAAGTTCATATCAATATTTATTTACCACAATTCATATTAGCCAATTGTTAGGTATATACAAATATAAGTAACCACCAGCAATGTGGATGTTCACAGTGTCTACACTTCGATCGATGTGAATGTTCACAGCATTACTTCTTAAGGTAGATGATTTAGGATTTTTGAAATGTAATAGATTTCTTTTTAGAATAAGAAAGAAATATTTTCCATAGAATAAATGAGAGATTTTCTCCATGAATAAGGGAGAGGTTTTTTTCCTAAAATGAGAGAGAAATTTTCTCCATAAAATGAGAGATTATTATTATTATTTTTATTGTATATTGGTTTTAAAATGGAAATGCACCCAAAAAGTTTGGAAGGTGATTTGGTTATATTACCTTAAACATGACTGTACGGGAAAGAAATAAACCTTATCGTATAATCCTGTTGATCAAGATTGCGTTCCTCCGTACGATGTTGCTCTACTCCCTGAAAACACAAACGTGAGCCAGCTGGCGGGTACGTGCCGGATACCTCTCCGATGCCTAAGTCAGAAAAATAGACAAATAGACAGAAAGCTCTGTGTATTCGGGAATCAAAGTTGTGTTACCTCTTCATAGGTGATGTTGTGAGCTTTTATAGGTTCCGTGTGGCATAATCCTAGTAGGACTTTTATTCCTCTATGTAGAGTCCTCCTAGGAATCATATTCTTGAAAGATAATGCTTATCCTTCGACACCTCCCTTACTGCTTAAACCAAGTCAGATGGTTCTTACCATGGTTGAATGTCAATACGACCGAGATAACATGGCCATGCTAAAGCCGCAGACTAGACCGAGCTCCCACTAGCTCGGTTCTTCCTTCCACCGCGTGTACCTCGGTTTGACATATTCCAACTGGGTTGTCTGAAACCGCACTAACCACAACGAACCGAGACCGAGCTAACCAATAGCAAGGTTCTTGAGGAAAGCTCAACATACTTCGGCTCAATATGGTATGACCGAGCTAACTGCTTCCGCTCTAAGTGTGGTGACCGAGCTAATCTGTAGAGCTCTCTTGGACCGGGCTAACTGCAGAGTTCTCTTGGACCGGGCTAACTTCTGGGAACGTCTCTTCAGTCGCTGTAACTGAATCGCTTCTCATTCCAAGAACACGTGGCACACTCTCATTGGCCCAATGCAGCTGTCGCGTCGTCTTCATACTTCGCGTATTTTGAACAGTCCCGCCTAATTTCTCATTCTTTACACAAAAACTGCTCACTTTGAATCTATCACGTCCACTATTTATCGTTTTCTCTCTCTTTGAGCTTCTTCTCCTTCGTTTTCTTGCAACTGTGGAGCTTGTGTTCTGGCTGGGATCTGTTTCACCTTCAGTTCCTCCATTTTGAACTGGTATGTTTGCTTAAACTGATTTCCTTTTTATTGATTTCACACTTGTTTGCAACACATAACATACGTATTTGTATGTTTTTTGCAAAACACATACTCCATCTTTGTTTCTGTTTTTCTGGGAAAAATCCATGTAGTAGAACCTCAAATAATCTGAGAAACACTGATTTTGATCCAAAATTACACATCAACCGAACTAGGATACTGTTTGTATTAGATGCTAGCTTAGCCATACCCAACGACCGCACTAAAACTTCATGCTATACTTGTGGTTTCCATAGGTTAGGGACCCTTTGTTTCTTTTAACCGAGCTATCGAACTGTTTCTAGGTTTACGCAATACCATGCTAGAAGGCCTCAACCACCGACCGAGCTAAAACTCGGGGCTAAACCAGCTTCCTTAGTTCAAACCGAACTAAGAATGCTGCCCCAAAGGCTCAACCGGGCTAAAAAAAACCCTTTAGTCAAATCGAGCTAAAACTGATAGCATCTTGTGTAGACGAGCTAGGACTTCATTTATCTTGCCCTTGTCTTTTGTAGCACGGTCCAATGATCAGTGCTTAACACCTTTCTTTTTTACTTTGCAGACTTAGGTTGGCCAGGCACTCCTCTGATTGCTCAACCGAGCTACTAGGCGCATTTTCTTGACCGAGCTAATCCTTCAGCTAATTTATTGATAATTTAATAATCAATGGGTAAATATAGGTTTTTAGTAAACTCACCAGGGGCCATAGCCGAATTCCGTAAGGACTATCAAATTCCGGATGATGTCCACCTTTCACTAGCCGAACTAGACACCGTCCCCTGGGGAAAACAAGGCTTTGTCCCTTTTAACGTTATTTTCATCGTAAAGTGCAGTCTGCGATTCCTTGTACAACCCATTCTTTGTGAATTCCTTAGATAAACCAAGCTCTGCCCTACCTAACTTTCCACCAATTCTTATTGCATAATAAACGGCATTGTCGAGCTAAACCGCCGAGCTGGCCTTAATCTCGGTCTAGCCAAGCTCTTCCATCAATACTCCATAGGATCGGCAGAAGATGGCTGGGTTTACTACTTAAGAATAACGCGCCGGCGTGAAAAAATAATAAAGGATACCCCTGATAAAGATTTGAATGATGATATTTTTTCTGGGTATCTGGGAATTTTGAGGACCAACAAGCCCAGATCTCTGGCCATAGAATAAATTGGAACAAGGGTGTAGCAGGTAGGGTTACCTCGGCTTCATTGCATGCTTTTCTTTACTTCGGTTTTCACTTTCTGAACCGAACTAACTGTTGTCTTCCTTCATGCAGATTTGAACTTTCTCAAGTCCCAATACAGCTACCCCAATTTGAATGTTCTTCGCGCCACGCTGCGATATCCAAATCGAAGTTGGACCGAGCTACTGAATTTTGTGCCGACCTACCGATACAGCGGTAAATGAAAGACCAAGGTAACTAACTTTTTGTTGGAAGCCTCTCCTGAACCGAACCCAACCTTACCCCAAATCAATTTGATCCCTCTAATTGCTGAGCAAGAGATGGCAAAAAAACGAGTTGTAAGGGCCCTCCTGACCGAAACAAACCAGCCTGAGGTACCACCAGCCGGTCAGACCCAAGAGACTGTGGTGGCCCTTCCATCCCATCAACCCTCATCATCTCGTCCAAACAAGTGTGCTCGGACTTCCACAATCGAGCCACGCCTTGTTGATGAAGAAGATACCATCCTTCCGCCAAGCCCTCTACCGAGCCCACAACTGGAGCGCTCTGACCGAGCTAGCTCATCCAAGTGGGTTCCAAAGATCACTTTTTAGAATCGTGCTATACAGGATACTGATTCAGTGGTCGCTGAAAAAGACCACCTAATGGCATTCAATCTGGCCAAGAGCGTTTGCCTTCCAGCCGACATGGAGCACCACAACCATCTCACCGAGCTGAAGGCCATTCGCTCGGCCACAAAGTCAATGGTGCTGGTAAGTAACCTCCTTTGCTTATTTTTCTAATTTGCACAACTTTCTGCTCGGTTTTACTACAAGTCACTTTCCATTTTTTTTGGCAGGCCATACAGAAGAACCACATCACTCACAAGCGTGTATTGGAACTTCGCAAAACAACAAGGCAGGCAATGGCCGAGGTAACCGAAAAAACCACCGAGCTAGAACAGGCCAGGAAGCAGATAGTCGAGCTACAAACCGAGAATGGTCGTCTGACCGGTCTTGTTAGCTCGGCTGAAACAGACAAGCAAAAGGCTGCGGCCGTGATAAAAGATAAATATCTGCGCGAGCTAGCCAAGCTTGAAGGAAAAAAGAATGCCGAAATAACAAAGCTTGAGAAGAAGCTGGAGGATGCGGATGACCGCGGTTTTAAAGAGGGCGAAGCCCTGTACATCAAGCAGTGTGAAGCCGCGAAGGACCTGTTCTTTAAATGCGGGTGGAGGGGGACTGTGGCTCAGCTCGGTCATGGACCTGAGACCGAGGTCTTCAATCCTCCTCTATATTTCATACCAAGCTTAATGGCAGAGTATGCTGCTACCATTTAGCAACAATTTCTGGAGGAGGAGGATGAAGATGAAGCTCCAGAAGACAACACTCGATCCGGTCGCCAGTCTACCTCCCCAACTCCAGAGGTCTCCATCCCACCTTTGCCAGCTGTGTCCGATGCTGTGCTTCCAACCGAGCTTAGCCAGAGTGTGGTTGCCACAACCGAGCTACCTCTGGGAGAAGACCGGGTGGTTTTAGATGTTGACTTAGATGACTTGTTTGCTTGACTATGTACTTTTCTTCTCTTTATTTATTTATTTATTTATTTATTTTTTTGCCTTTTAGAAAGAGAGACTGTAACCGGGATAAAGTCCCCCCTTTTTGTACTTTGACTTTGCATGATTAATGAAATCTCTTTTGTTCCAACTGTTATCTCGGTTAACTGCCATGCATGTAACTTTCTAACTGTAATCTGAATGAAGTATAATATTCTTGGGCCGAGATGTCTTATTCTGGTCATAAACTTTACAATCTAACTGGCCATACCTGCCAACCTCTTTAGCCTTAATCCTTATCTCGGCTAAAGAACAATAAGCGTTGGTTTTTCCAGCCAACCACTCTTCAGCCTAGATCCTTACTTCGGCTGAAGAGTACTAAATGTTGGTTTTTCCAGCCAACTTCTTTCAGTTTAGATCCTTATCTCGGCTGAAGAACAATAAATGTTGGTTTTTCCAGCCAACCATTCTTCAGCCTAGATCCTTACTTCGGTTGAAGAGTACTAAGTGTTGGTTTTTCTAGCCAACTTCTTCAGCTTAGATCCTTATCTCGGCTGAAGAACAATAAATATTGGTTTTTCCAGGCAACCACTCTTCAACCTAGATCCTTACTTTGGCTGAAGAGTACTTAGTGTTGGTTTTTCCAGCCAACCACTCTTCAGCCTAGATCCTTACTTCGGCTGAAGAGTACTAAGTGCTGGTTTTTCCAGCCAACCTCTAAGTTGGTTATTTTTGCCAACCTAGAGTCAGGTGTTTAGTTATTTCTGCCAAACGTTCTGTAGCCTGGATCCTTATCCTGGGCTTAGGAAAGGTGTTGGTTATTCCAGCCAACTTCTAAGTTGGTTTTTCTGCCAACCTAGAGTAGAGTGTTTGGTTATTCCGACCAAACGTCCTGCAGCCTGGATCTTTATCCTGGGCTTAGGAGGGGTGTTGGTTTTTGCAGTCAACCTCTAAGTTGGTTATTTCTGCCAACCTAGAATGAAGGGTTTGGTTATTCCGACCAAACGTCCTGCAGCCTGGATCCTTATCCTGGGCTTAGGAGGGGTGTTGGTTTTTCCAGCCAACTTCTTCAGCACTGATCCTAATCTTAGCTGAAGAGAGTGCAAAGTTGGTTATTCCGGCCAACTATGCTTTTAGTGCGCCTAACTTACTAAAACAATCTTTTACAGAAGGAAGACAACTATACTGAAAAGAAACTACTTGTTTTATTGAGAAAGAAAAAATTACAAATACTTGAAAGAAAAGCTAAAAATAAAATAGTTTGAGATTGGCAGTGTTCCATGGCTTGGGAATGGCTTTGCTGTCTTTATCTTCCAAGTAGTATGCCCCTTTTCCTGCTAATCCAACCACCTTGTAAGGTCCTTCCCAGTTAGGTCCTAACTTGCCATCTCCGAGTACCAAGGTGTTTCCCATCACTTTGCGCAGTACCCAATCTCCGATTTTGAATTGTCTTGGATGTATTGTTTTGTTATACTTTCTGGACAACTCTTGCTAGTACGAGACAATGTGAATCAGTGTTTTTTCTCTTCTTTCTTTCGTGAGATCGAACTCCAATGCTATGGCTTCTCCATTTAAGTCTGGATCAAAATTTTCACTTCTAATTGTAGGGAGGCCAACTTCCAGTGGGATTACTGCTTCCATGCCATAGGCCAAGGAAAAAGACGTTTCTCCAGTTGACCGCCGAGGT
This sequence comes from Camellia lanceoleosa, assembly GCA_025200525.1. Classification (NCBI taxonomy): domain Eukaryota; kingdom Viridiplantae; phylum Streptophyta; class Magnoliopsida; order Ericales; family Theaceae; genus Camellia; species Camellia lanceoleosa. The sequence continues at coordinate 13,927,094 of CM045767.1, read as the reverse complement.
ATGGTGCGGTAAGCCCATAAAACGTGAGGGAGCTCCTCAGTCCACTTTCCTTTTGCTTTCTCTAACCGTTTCTTTAATTCGTCCAAGATGACTTTGTTTGATGCTTCCGCTTGGCCATTTGCTTGGGGGTATGTTGGTATAGAATTGTAGAATTCTATCTTGTACTCCTCACAAAAGCCTCTAAAAATTTTACCGTCGAATTGAGTGCCGTTGTCCGATATTAGAGCTTTTGGTATGCCGAACCGAGTGATGATATTCTGCCAGACGAACTTTTTCACATCCTTCTCCTTGATTGATGCCAATGCTTCTGCCTCCACCCAATTTGTAAAGTAGTCAGTTGCTGCAAGGAAGAACTTTCTGTTGCCGGGTGCCGTTGGAAGTGGTCCTACTATGTCTAAGCCCCACATTGCAAAGGGCCATGGGCTTGTTAATGGTAGGAGTTCTTTGGCTGGCTGATGTATTTGGTGTGCGAACTTCTGACATTTCTCGCACTTCTTGACATACTTCTCTAAATCTGCTTGTATGTATGGCCACCAATGCCCTTGCGAAATTGCTCTGTAGGCCAATGATCTTCCTCCTTGATGGCTTCCACATACGCCTTCGTGTATTTCGAACAAGAATGCTTCCACTTTGATGGGGTGGATGCACTTTAAGTAAGGTCCTGTGAAGGATTTCTTGTACAATGCCATTGATGGGGAGAGCCAAAAATGCTATGACTTTGCTCTTATTTTGTTGGCCTCTTTCTTTTCTTCTGGTAAGACGCCGTCTTTTAGGAACAGTATGATGGGATCCATCCATGAAGGGCCTAGTTCGGTACAACATACCTCTTCTACTTCGGATTCTTCAATGCTTGGTCTTGGTAGGTAGTCAATCAGCAATGGATGAGGGATGAAGGTATCTGCCATTGAAACAAAGCCTACTAGTTTGTTCGCTCTACTGTTTTTTTCTCTGCCGATCTGCTCTATCCGCACTACTTTAAATTTCTTGATCTCTTTTCTGACTAACTCTTGGTACTTAGCCATCCTGTCATCTTTTGCCTCGTAGTCGCCTGAAATTTGGTTTATCACCAGCTGTGAGTCATTGTAAACCATTAGCTCAGTGGCCTTAATGTAGGATATTGATTTTAAGCCTGCTAGAAGTGCTTCATATTCTGCTTCGTTGTTTGATGCTGGGAAGCCAAGGTTGACTGCTTGCTCCACCATTAGGCCATCTGGTGAGATGAGGACTATGCCTAGTCCTGCACCGTGCCTGTTGGACGCTCCATCCACAAAGAGCTTCTACATCTCTCCAACGAACAGTTTCCAGCAAGCGGAAGGATCAGATGATGCCTTGGGATCGAGAGTGTTGCTTGTTGTTTGCCCCTCGCTATTTGATTTTACCAAGTCTTTATTTGTTAGTGAGTCTTGGCTTGGTATAGCATGGTTTGCTTCTTCCTCCCTTACCTTACTCTGGTCTGCCTTAGGGTCTGCCTGGGTATCCTGCACTAGGGGTTACGATATTCCAGCATCAACTTCCAACCCTAGTTCGGTTGTATCAGTCAAGTCGACTGGCAGATATGATGACTTCTTGGGGTGAATTCTCCGACAAAGTTTGCCAAGGCTTGGGCTTTTACTGCAGTTTTGGGTTGGAATTTGATGTCGAACTGTCCCAATTCTATTGCCCACTTTAGGATTCGCCCAGAAAAGTTTGCCTTCTCAAACAAAGCTTTTAATGGAAAGGCTGTGAGGACGACTATGGTGTGGGCGTGAAAGTAATGCGACAACTTCCTTAAGGCCATCATCAAGGCTAGGGCCAGTTTTTCCAATGGTAAGTACATTGTTTCTGTGCCTAGTAATGTCTTGCTGACATAAAAGATTGGCAGATGTTGGATTCCTTCCGCTCGGACCAATACTGCGCTAATTGCGTGTTGTGAAACTGGGTACAGGAAGAGTTCTTCTCCAGGTATTGGGGTTACAAGCAGTGGTGGAGAAGACATATATTTTTTCAAGCTTTCTAGAGCGCAGTCGCATTCTTCGTCTCACTCGAACTTGGCTTTTAATGCTTGAAAAAATGGTCGACATCTGTCTGACGACCAACTTATGAATCGGTTGAGTGCAGCTGCCATGCCGGTGACATGCTGCACTTCTTTTACTGAGTTGGGCCTCTCCAGATCCTGAATTTCTTGGATCTGAGAGGGGTCTGCCTTAATACCTCGGTTGGTCACCAAGAAGCCCAGGAATTTGCCAGATCCTACACCGAACACACATTTGGACGCATTAAGGCGCAGCTTGTGCTTCTTCAGGATCTGAAACATCTCACCTAGGTCCTTGAGATGGTCATTCTTATCCTTGCTCTTAACCACCATGTCGTCGATGTAAGCCTCCATTGTTCTGCCTAACAATGGTTCAAACATCTTGGTGACCATCCGTTGGAATGTTGCCCCTGCGTTCTTTAGGCCAAAGGGCATGACCTTGTAGCAGTATAGTCCTCTTGGTGTTGTAAAAGATGTGACCTCCTGGTCTGGTTCATACATAGCGATCTGATGGTAGCCTCTGTACGCATCAAGAAAGCTAAGTCGGTTGTGCCCCGTCGTTAGGTCAGCCAGTTGGTCTATCCGGGGTAGGGGGGAGCTGTCCTTTGGGCACGCTTTGTTGACTATTTTGTAGTCTACGCAGACACGCCATTTTCCATTCTTCTTTGGCACCACCACTGTATTGGAGATCTATCTGGGGTAGTGCACCTCTCTGATAGCTCCTGTCTCTAGCAGGTTTCCTACTTCTTTCTCCACTATTTCGGCGTGGTGGAGTGCCGATCTGCGAGTGCGCTGAATGATTGGTCTGGTGGTTGGGTGGACGTTCAATTGGTGACAGATGAAGCTTGGGTCAATGCTAGGCATATCATACGACGTCTAGGCAAACACTTCGATGTTAGAGGTCAAGAATTCCATGACCTCTATTCTGTCAGTGCTGGACATAGATGAGCCAAGCCAAAAGAACTTATCTGGGTTCTTTTCATCTATTCTTACCTGTACCAAGTCTTCCACTGCTTTCTGTTCAGTGGCTTTGCCAACATCCGCGAACAATTCATTGCTCTCTGGTTCTTCCACTATCTGTACAAACCCCTTGGCAGCTTGGCTACCATTTACTATGACGAAGCATTGCTTGGACATAATTGGTCTCCGTAGACCTCTTCAATTACTCTGGCTTCGTTGGGGAACCGCATTACTTGATGGTAGGTTGATGCTACTGATCGTATGGCATGCAGCCATGTTCATCCTAAGATGATGTTATAAGTGGAAGAGACTTTCAATACCCAGAATTCCACTTGTTTCGTCATGCTTCTTGCTTTGACTGGGAGGATTATCTTGCCAACTGGCCACTCTGGCATTGAGTTGAATGCGATCAGGAGAGATACGGCTGGTGCCAAGTCCTTGTCCTTCAGTTTCAATTGTTTGAAGGTTTCGTAGTACATTATCTCGCATGAGCTCCCTTGGTCAATCAAAATTGTCTTGATGTCGTAATCCTTGACGCGGAGAGTGATGACCAGTGCATCATTGTGAGGGCAATATATCCTTGCCAAGTCTTTGTCCAAAAAAGACATGACGTTCGTGGCCTCTGTTCTCTCCTTTTAAATGGTAGGTTGCGTACTCAATACCTCCCTTAAGTGTTCAGCCTTATTGATCGTTCCCCTGAGCTCACATACTCTTTCAGGTTCGAATACCCCATGTATTACATTAATCACCCCTTGAGGTGGGGCGTCAATTGGCATTCCGTCTGGGTTATCATGGTTCTGGGGGGCTGGTGTAGACGTCCCCGAACGCCCTGGGAGGATGACTCCCGTTTTGTTCATCTGTGGGTCTACTACAGTTCAGGACTCAATGTCACGGTCCTGTATCTAATCTCGCAGAGTGCAATGCAAGACCGATGAATCATCAAAGAGTCCAAATCCGGCAAATCGTTTTTTGAAAACAGATTTGTTTGAAAGAAGTGTCAAACATGGACTGCTTTGCCAGATACAGAGTCGCCACCTAAATATTTATTTTGGGGGAATTTAGGAAACCCTGACTCGTTTGCCTAAGGCCACGTGTCCGTCATCACCAAAGTTGCCTCAGCTCGGGAACTTGGGTACGATTGGGGAAGGTCAGCTATGAGCACCCCCGCTCGCCCGATCAAAGATCAGCCTCTACTAACCATGATATCTTGTTTTGAAAACGTTATGCGTTCTTATTCCGGTTATTAGCCTAGATTTACTATGTGATGCGCATAGCAAACAAGTATAGACTAAGTCGCCTAAATTGGAACAAAACATTTCATGTTTGTTTATTTGAAGATGGTTTGATGGTGCTACCCGCAAGTAGGCTAAGATGCAGATTTTGCCACCCCCAAGTGAGCTTTAGAAAAAGATGGTTTTGCCACCATCTAGTGGGCTTAAAAACTCACAGTTAATGTATTGTTCCAATTTAAATAACTCAACTTTCACCCATAGACATTCAGACAGTTATATCACATAAGCATTTAGCCACATGGTAAGCATGCTGTTATGTTAACATTTACACTCACGCGAGATGCTAAAGCATAAAAGCTTACCTAGTACTCCAAGCCAAAACAGAAACCAGTTAGTAATCATGTGCATGATCCTAGTTCATGTTAAGATAGCTAATGCAACATATGCAAGATGCAACTATGATAGGTTCGGCTATTCTAAGATGGCATATGATAATGCTACAACTAACTCGTATTCAACTTGGAATTGAAATACAATGCAATTAGTATGATGCGCCGAGCCCGGTGCATGCAAGACGAATGAATGTATGCAAACATGCTATCATAAGTATGCTAATTGAAACATGCCCTAAACTAACCATCGAAAGCTAGTAAATACAAGGGAAGAAAGACGTGGGGTTGGAAGACATATACACACTCACGCACACTTATTACACAATTGCCCTCGCTTGGAGGGTCCGAATAAATATTACAAGACAAACAAATAACTAACTTTTCTAACTAATTAAATATTACATATCTTCTATTTAATTAACAAATTAAATGCAGAAAGAGGATGGCCGCAGCCTCGCCTCGGACTGCTAGGATGATGCATGCTTCGACTCGCCTCGCCTGGAAACTCGTGCCATGCCACTGTTGCCTCTGTTTACACTGCCCTGCTCCTCTGAAAATTCTGAAAATCCCCAGACCCATTTTTAGTCACCCTCTGAGTGCTTTGGGGTGCCACCGGCCACAATCCAATTTCACCAGCCATGGGGATGGGCTTATTGGCCAAAAGTTACACCATCGGTTGGTAATTGATGGCTGGTCGGCACTGTATTTGGCCGGCCGGCCATTTCTTCCTGCAGAAACCTGTTTTTGACAACAGCAGAGGGCAGACAGTGTATGGCAAGGAAATTCAAAGCAATGTGTGCATGGCCACTCTCCCAATCATGCTATGGACTCATGGGAGTGTGGCCCTCGATACTCGGGCCACCAATCACGCATTTCGATGCATGATGACCTAAGCCACCGAGTTTGCAACTTTAATGTAAATGCATGCAACAAGAAAGATGAATGCCAACACCCTATCATATTGAGGTCAAGAGTGTCGGCGACCAAGGGTTGAGACGTGTTACGCCACTTGGAGTACGAACACACCTCACCCTTCATGCTTGGTTTGACACCCCAAACCAAGCAATGCAATGCATGTATACAAACGTGGCTCAAGAATGCAATATAAAGCTAAGATGCAAGACATGCCAAATGCAATGTGCCAAACATACAAGATGCTATGCAATGCAACCTAACATGCAAGCTATGACATGAAATGCAACTAGTTAAATAATGTGCAAATATGCAAACATGGTACAATGCAAGCACGAAACCAAAATAATGCAACATGATCATGCAATGGCGGACTTAAACCTCAAAGGGGCAGACCTCAGCCCACCCCAAAACAGTGGCCAATGATGATGCAAATGGTGGACGGATGCTCATGCAAACATGCATACCAATGGGGCCTAAGACTAAGGCATAGAGAGGAGCATTCTACTACAACTACCCTAACCACACATGGCATGGGCTGAGCAACCAAAAACAGAGTTTCAATATGCAAAATGGGCCCCCAAAACCCACTGATATGGCAACCCCAAAGACTTAAACACGTGAGCATGCACAATGCTCATTTCAAGGCATAACAAAACAACTCTTCAAGACATGAAAGAGATGATAAATGCAATCATACAAGCATGGATTATGGACTGAAATAGCATGGGAAATGACTCCAAATCACTGAAACTACCCAACTCAAGCATGCTCATGACTCACACCCTCAAGGTTCACAAGCCCAAATGCAAAGAAGCTATACCAAACTTGGAAAATATGGTCAAAACAGCACCCTCCAGACCTCAAGCATGGTAAGACATGGCTAAGAATTTCACAAAGTTAGGCCAAAACATGAGGGCATGGTAGGCTACATGTATGATGCATTTCTAGGCCAAAGAGAGGAATACAAAGCAAGTATATTAAGCATGAAAGGGGTCACTAATCCGACCAAAAACAGAGATATAATATGACCCAATAACACCCCAAAAACCTCTGAAATGAAGCCAAAAGCAACTAATCATTCATGCTACCCTTATGAGCCAAAATGCAAACCAAAAGAGAGACAAAGGGAGGGGGTGTCCCTCCCCTATGCAAGACCTCAAAACCCCTTCTTTACCACTGAAAATCCACTGGATTTCAGTGGTGAGAAGGCCAATACACAAAGGTAACGAAAGCTTAAAAAAAGAAGGCACAAAAAGGGCCAAACAAGGCCTAAGAGAGGGAGGTCGACCCCCAACACCAAAATGACCTCAATGAAGTATCTTAAGCATAAAAATACAAGACTTTTTTCAGTTATACATAAAGTCTAAAACAGCATGCAAGACAGGTAAAAAGCTAGTGCAAAAATGGGGGAAATAAAGCAATAGTGTTACCCTTGAAGAACTCTTGAAGAACAGCAAGTCCAGCCATCCTCTTCTGGTCAAAACCAGCCCAAAGCCTCAAGAACAAACCCTCAACACCTCCCAAAGTCGAAGTATGGTGTATTAGTGTGTGTGTTAGTGCAAAACTAAGAACAAATCACCCTTTTAGGCCCTCAAACACACACAAATGAAGAGAGAGAGGGAGATATAGAGAGAGAAGGTATATATCAGATGTATATATGTATATTGCTCTGGTTTTTGCTGAACCTCCTCAATGGAAGGAGAGGCTCTCCTTATATAGGCAAGGAAAAATGTTTAAGCTTCTCAAAGAAGCTAAACAAAAGGGTCAAAGGGACCAAGCTTCTAAGAGAAGCTAATGCAAAGGTGCAAGCTTCTTGAGAAAGCTAAGACAAAGGGTCAAGCTTCTTCAAGAAGCTTGAGCAAAGGGTGCAAGAAGGTTGGGTCAAAAAGGGGCAAAGGCTCAAAACAGCCACACCCGTGCGTAAGGGGTTGTGTCTGTGCATTTCAGCTGGCACAACTGACATGCATTATGCCTGAAAAAGGCAAAAAAATGGTATCGGCCAGAAAAGGAGGCCATCGGCCAAACATATGGTCGGTCAACCACACCAAAGGCCGACCGGCCAATGGTATACTTAACCAATGGCTGGTAGCAAGAAGACACAGTCGGTGGCCTCAGGCCAGGGCCGGTGGGTGTCAGGGGTAGCTAACAAGCTACTCTCTACCCTCATAAGCAAAAATACAAGTGTTTGGTGCAAAATCGAGCACAAAATAGTCGAGTTGAGAGATCTTAAGGCAAGGCGCGCCGCCAAGACCTTCGAGAACTCAAGACAAACACGAACATGGATAATCACCAAGTGTTCAAATGGTGACGTCCAAGTCTTGAGGACGGTCAAAAATGGGATGTCTACAGCTGGCTGTGTCCGTCCTTCTATGTACTTGTCCAGATGCCCAGCTGCCACTAACTCCTCCAAGTGTTGCCTTAATGGCGTGTAATTTTCAGTGTGGTGTCCCTTTTCCTTATGGAAGATGCACCTGGATCTTTCGTCGTAGTCCTTTTGTGCTTCTCCTAGCTTAGCTGGCCATCTGACGAAATGTTCATCACGTATCTCACTGAGAATTCGGTAGATTGGTTTCTTGAATACCGTGGTAATGGCAGTACGGACTCTCAACCATCTTTTATCTTGGTCATCTTCGTTGTCTCACCTGCCTCGTCCATTCTTGCTTGGACGTTCTACCGTGTTGACCTTTGCTATAGTCCTCTTATCTGGCGCTGTTGTTGTACCAGATTTTGCTTTAGCACAGGCGTCATCTTCCTCCACCCGAATATGTTGGTACACTCTCTCCATCAAGGCTTCCATCGTGAGGGGTGGCGTCATAGTAATTGAATCCCTCAACCTGTTTCTGACTGGAAGTCCTCTTTTGTATTGTGTGATGGTGAGATTGGTGGGGCAGTCCCCTATCTGGTTGAATGTCTCCCAGTAGTGACTGTTGTAGGATCTCAATGTTTCCTTGTTGCCCATATCAATGGAGAGTAGCTGATCGATCTCCATTGGGGTCTTGGTGTTCGTTTTGAACCTTGTCACGAATGCCTCTACCAATTGTGCCTAGGAGGCTATGCTGCCTTCTGGTAGCCTTTCGAACTAGGTTAAACCTAGGTCGCTAAGGCTTGATGGGAATAGGATGCACATTAAAGCCTCGTTTCGTCGGTAAACTGCCATGATCTGGCAAAAGTGGCTTAAGTGCGAGTAGGGGTCTGTTTTCCCCTTATACGTGGTAAACTTGGGCTAAAGGAAGCCGGAAGGTAGGGGTGCGTTCTCAATTGCCGGAATGAACGGCGAGGTCTACAGTTTTGCTAAGGCTTTGTCTGTCGATTCGTAAGCAAGGTGCGCTATTGACATTCCTACCTCGACGCTTCTATGCATCCGAGGAGCCAACCGTTGAAGGGCTGAGACTCTGCACGGGTCGCGCGTCCTGGTATCCTCTTTCCATCGTGCCCTTTCTTCTAGCACAGTTCGTAGGTCAGATGATCTAGGCAACTCCGTCTGCCTGGATGATGTCTGGTGTGTGCGCGAGGGCCGATAGGTGCTTCCCTCAGTATATGACCTCTTAGTTCTCGTTCTCTCAGACCTGGAGTAGCGAGTCCTGGAAGTCCTGGATTGAGTATCGCCTGTTCTGAGGATTCTACTCTCTGCTTGTGACGGTGTGGTATGCCTGCCACGATCCTTTGAGTGGCAAGGGGGCGTGTTGCCTTTGCGCCCCTCTCCTGTCGCCATCCCTTTTCCCTTGATTTGGTGCTTCATGGCCTCCATGTCCGCCGCCATTTTCCTTATCAGTTCATCCTGCTCTTTTACGCGATCCTCCAGAACATGAGGGTCGATTCTTCGCCTCTGCCTCTCAGGACTTTGTGAGCGAGAGGGACGGGGGCTGTTGTTCCGTCTCCCCCTTGCGTCCCTCTGGGGGTTCTGTCGCTGGGGCTCTAAGTTCGCCATGGAAGGGACAGGAGGTAAACCTTCGCGCCTCCCGCCCCCCTCTAGGGTTTGTCCATCGATGGTGGACTGCGGAAAATCTTCATTATGCGCCATTACTTCCAATTTAGCGAGGAAAACTTGATCAAGAGGTTTTGTTCTTTCTGTGTCTTTCCACAGACGGCGCCAATTGTACGGGAAAGAAATAAACCTTCTCATATAATCCTGTTGATCAAGATTGCGCTCCTCCGTACGACGTCGCTCTACTCCCTGAAAACACAAACGTGAGCTAGCCGGCGGGTGCGTGCCGGATACCTCTCTGATGCCTAAGTCAGAAAAATAGACAAATAGACAGAAAGCTCTGTGTATTCAGGAATCAAAGTTGTGTTACCTTTTCATAGGTGATGTTGTGAGCTTTTATAGGTTCCGTGTGGCATAATCCTTGTAGGACTCTTATTCCTCCATGTAGAGTCCTCCTAGGAATCATATTCCTGAAAGATAATGCTTATCCTTCAACACCCCCCTCACTGCTTAAACCGAGTGAAATGGTTCTTACCATGGTTGAATGTTAATACGACCGAGATAACATAGCCATGCTAAAGCTGCAGACTAGACCGAGCTCCCACTAGCCAATTCTTCCTTCCACCGCGTGTACCTCGGTTTGACATATTCCAACTAGGTTGTCTGAAACCGCACTAACCACAACGAGCCGAGATCGAGCTAACCAATAGCAAGGTTCTTGAGGAAAGCTCAACATACTTCGGCTTAATATGGTATGACCAAGCTAACTGCTTCCGCTCTAAGTGTGGTGACCGAGCTAATCTGTGGAGCTCTCTTGGACCGGGCTAACTGCAGAGTTCTCTTGGACCGGGCTAACTTCTAGGCCCTTTTACTCGGCCTCTCTTACTATGGCCCACACATCGGCCCATTTACCCAGCTCGGCCCAATTTACTTATAGATTACCCTCTCAATGACCTAATTAAATTTTAATTTTTTTTTTATAGATTAAATGGAACATAATATTTAGAAGTAAAACTTTCTGAAAAATGACCCTCTAAAATAATATAGTGTGAAATTTAAATTTGAAATGAATATAAATCATTCATCAATAATTTGAGGTAAAATTGTTTGGATTTATAATATTTTCAGACAATAGGGACCAGAAGCTCCATATTAACAGGGAGAGAGCAACCAAAAGATGCGGTTCAAAGAAAAAAAAATAAAAAAAAAAGCAACGAAAAGATGACAATTGCAGCTTGTTACTTGAACATTATGTACTTGATAGTATCATTATCTCCTCTGTTACCTTGCGATTTGTTGTCAGTTAATGTAATAAATTATGATTTTTGATTCATTATTGATCATTATAAAAAAAAAAAAAAAAAAATGTAGGTAGCTGTTGATATTTGTTCAAGGGTTTTAGTGTAAGAGGGGTTAACTTGAACCCATTAAATTAATTGGGCCCAATCAAAGCTTAAAAAATTGGTGAGCTTTGAGAGATTATTGCTAAATGGGTCCAAGTGAATTCTATTAAATGGACCCATAAAAAAGTCAACAAATTGGGCTGAAGAAGACTCATCAAGCAAATATTTCTAAAGAGAGTCCAACAAGCCCATCTGAGGAGGCCCAGATCATACGGGCGTCCGAGGAGGTTAACCGTTGCTTTCAAAAGAGATGAAACCCTCGGAGGAGATCCATTCTCCGAGGTATTGGCTTAGTCTTGAAATGGCTCAGAATCACGAACCTAAAGATCTATTTGAACTCAGACTCGAAAGGGTTCGGATCCACGAACCTAAAGATTCGAAGCGCTTGGCTTCGAACAGATTCGAATGCAATTAGAAGTCGCTCTGTTAATAAGTCCCATAACACTTGTAGGCTCGGAGCTTTCCGGGATTTACGCACTAGAACCATGGGCATAATGGAGAAAGAACAAAGGACCCGATCTCGAGGACGGTGAGTGGAGATAAATTCACTCTTCGGTTAAATTAGCTTATACCTGGGTCGAAGTGGCACAATCTAGGTGGTCTCTGAGACTCGACAAAATTTGTGGGAGGGCATTCTCTTGAACTATCTCTGACCCTTCTGCGACAGGACGTCCTCTGGGATTACCCCTAACCCTTTGGGATGATTGGGGATCATTGGTTAAGTTTGACTAAGAAGAAGGGTTCGCCGAGAGGTTGATCTCCTTTTCGGGGTTTTCTTCATCCTCGGAGAGGTCACCTCCTCGGATAAAGTGGTTAGAGAGAACATTTCCCATGTGCCTTGCACATGAGCTCCATCCTACATTATAAGGTGCCTATAAATAGCACTCACCCATAGCTTCACAAATGGTTAGATTTTGGAGAGACATTTTTTGGAAAAGAACTAATTTCCCTTCTTCATTATTAGCCTTGAGAGTGAAAGTGGGAGATACATGGGAGAGCCTTGCCATTATTCTCTCTCTAACTACTTTGCTTTCTTCTTTACCCAATCTTTTATCTCCATCATCTTTTTGCTATTGTGTTCTTAGTTGTGACTGTTAAAGAATCTAGGCCTCTCATCATTTCTAGAGAATTTGAGTTTTCTTCAAAGATCTTCGAATTTTCCAACAACATTCTTGAACCCTCTCATACATTCTTTCCAAAGAGTGGTCTCTCTAAAATCCATCCCTTGTAAAGCTATGGATGTGTGTTATTGATAGGCATCTCATGATATAGGATAGAGCCCATGTGCAAGGCATATAGGGAATATTCTCTCTAACCACCTTAACCGAGGAGGTGACCTCTCCGATGATGAGGAGAACCCCGAAGAGGAGATCAACCTCTCGGCGAATCTTTTTTCTTAGCCATACCTAATCAATGATCCCCAATCATCCCAAAGGGCTGAGGTAGTCCTAAAGGACCCCCCACCGCTAAATATTGCCAAGTCTTATGGACCCTCCGGGGTCGTGCCACCTTGACCCAGATATAGGCTAAATTAACCGATGAGTGAATTCATCTCCACCCTTCATCCTCGGGACTCGAGCCCTTTGTTCGGGCTCTAACCTCACTCATGATTCTGGCGGGTTGATCCCGGAATGTTCCAACTCTGCAAATGTTCTGAGACTCACCAATGAAACGACTTCTAGATTGAAATCAAATCTGTTCGAAGCCCGAGTGCCTCGGATCTCTAGGCCTGCTCAATACTCTTTCGAGTCTGGGCCCGAGTAAGTCTCTAAGTTCGTGGATTCGAACCCTTTCGAGGCTTAGAGCGATTCGGCCCGTTTGATGACGATCAATCCGGGCCTACCAATCTTGGACTTGTGATAAATCCGGGTCCACCAATCTTAGACTCTCTGATTGGGCCTAATTAATTTAGTGGGCTCAAGTTAACTCCTTTTACATTTGCCCCTCGCGTGTATGAGAAATTTTACTTTTCTCGGACATGCATATTTTCACCTTTTCGACCATGTTTCGCATTACGTTCTCGGGAATATTTTGTCTTAACACAGCCTGTGGATAAAGTTGATGACTTACCATAATTTATGGATAAAATTGACAAGTAATAAGATTTTTTTTGTGTGTGTGTGTGTGTGTGTGGTGTAGATAGTGTTTTTATGTTGTGTTTTGGGGGATTTTTTTTGGATAAATTAAAAATACACCTCAAGAGTTTGTTTAAAATATAAATTGTCTCTTGTGATTTAAAAAATTACAAATATCTTATTATCAAAAAAATTTATTTAACAATATTAACCAAAAAAAAGAAATTCTTAACTGCTCTCTTAGACAATGATAAAATTACTTGAATTATTAATTGAAATAAATTTATGATATTATTAAAAAATATTATTGACTTCATGATTTATTAATAAAAATGACCATTTATTATGAAATTAAAAACTTCAAGGGTGGAATATAATTTTTAAAACTATAGGGATAAATTATATATTTTAAGAAAATCTCAAAGAATATATGTATAATTTATCTCTTTTTCTAATAGTACTAATAGGATATTTACCATGTTTACTAAAATTGAGTGCAATTTGTTTAAATAGAATTCATCAATTTTTTTATTTTGAGAAATAATATTGAAGTGATAATTAGTGATTAGTGCAGGTAATACTACTATGCTCTACGATAGTTGAAAAATTAGTAATGTATAAATTCATAAAATTTATTCAAAAAATTATTTAAAAGAAAGGAATCAAATTAAGGTATATTTTTATTGTATATGTGGTCCATCTCCCACTATTTTAAATTTACACTACACATTTATTTTTGGAGTAAAATTCAAGATAAATTTTCATGGTTCATATTTGTAAAAAAATTTATATGTATTGTGATCAGTAGATGATTTATGATTGTAGCTTTTAAATTAAGTGTCAGGTGGCTAGAGAAAAAAATTATCAAAATGTGATAAACATTATAAATATTAGTAATTATAATTATAATTATTTTTATTAATGTGTAATGTAATTTTCCCTTTAAGTGTGGTTGAAGATTAGATTTGATAGGTTGGTGTAGAGTGTCACTAAAAAAGCACCAGTAAGAAAGAAAGAAAAAAAAAAAATCACAGTTTATTATTTTTTATTGTTTTTTTTTAATAATAAATATAGTAAAAATAGTGTCTCTAATTTTGTTCAGAAAATCATAATGTATCTTGAAGAATTCAACAGCTTTCGGGTGGTAGTAATGGCATATTTTTTTTATTACTCTTTCTTACCTTAGGTTAGTTTGGCAATGACTATTCTAATAATTGAAATATAAGACGAAAAAAAATTGAAATATTTGAAAATGACTTTTGATTTTTTACAAAAAATTGTGTAAAAAATAAAGAGAATAGGAAAAAATCTTTAACTTTTTTATATAATTTTTTTTGACATTTTAACTATTTTAATCTATTACCAAACCGATCTTAGATTCGGCACAGTGATTTTGTAGCCATACGTTGGGGGTGTGGTGAGGGGAAAGTTATAAGTTCAAACTGATGGAGTAGCGATGATCCTTTTAATTATAATCTAACTTTACTAACATCCTACAATCTTATTCAAAAAAAAAGAAAAGAAAAGAAAGAAACTATTGTGTTTGGTTCTTGTTTTCTAAACTCATTTTTTTTGAAATTTTTGAAATTTTTGTTTGGTTATTTTGTAAAGAAGTTTTGTAATCAAATCTATTTCATTCTCAGTCAATTACCAGTCCATACATCACTCATACTTATATACAATATAATAGATGGATCTAACAAACTAACAACCACTTCAACTAACTCCTAACTAATTCTACAAATATCTATTCAAAATATCTAGGCTGATGACTTCAACAAAGTTGAGGTTGAACTGCAACCAAAGCTAGCTTAGCTTGTGGTTGGAGCTGCGACTATAACATAAGCTAGCTGAGCTAGCAGCTAAGCTAGCTAGCGTATCCTCAACATTCCCCTGCAAGCTGATGGAGGGAGAAACTGACATGAGCTTGTCTTTAAGATAAGAAAATCTAGAGACAGATAAAGGTTTAGTGAAGATATCTGCCAGCTGATCAATGGTAGGAATATAGTGCAATACAAGCTGTTTAGCAAGCACTTGATCTCGAACAAAATGGCAATCGACTTCGATATGCTTAGATTTGAAATGGAATACAAGATTAGAAGCCAACGCAATAGCAGAAACATTGTCACACCAGAGAAGAGGAACTGTAGGAGGGACAATGTAAAAATCCTGAAGCAATATACTAAGCCAAGCAAGCTCTGCTGCTGTATGAGCTAAAGATCTATACTCTGCAACAATAGAGGATCGAGAGACAGTAGCTTGCTTTTTAGCTGACCAAGAAATGAGGTTGGAACCTAAAAACACACAATAGCCTGAGGTAGACTTTCTGTTAACAGAATCTCCAACCCAATTAGAATCTGAATAAGCATGAAGATCAAATAAGCTAGGGGTATAGGTAAGACCATGAGAAATGGTGCCTTTAATGAACCTGAGCGACCTTTTTACACCAGCATAGTGACCAACAGTGGGATTATGCATATGTTGACACAATTGATTCACAACAAATGAGATATCATGTCTGGTAATTGTCAAATACTGTAAGGCTCCAACTATGCTTCTATAGACAAATCGATTGGCAAAGGGCTTATCTGAATTTGCAGGCAGACCAGGCTTGACAGAGATAGGAGATGTGCAAGCTTTGCAATCCATTATACCAACTTTAAAAAGAATGTCCTGAGCATACTTCTTTTGAGATAGGACTGTGGTGGAACCAGAGGTATCAACTGAGATGCCAAGAAAATAGGAAATAGAACCAAGCTCCTTTATAGAGAAAGCTTGATACATCTGAGTAATAAGAGCTTGAATATGTGTATTAGCATTACCAGTGATCAATATATCATCAACATAAACAAGTAAGGCAAGAAAGACAAAACCAGCCTTTTTAATAAACAGAGAAGAGTCACATTTACTGTTCTTGAACCCTTAAGACAACAAAAAAGAGGAGAAGGTGGAGTACCAAGCTCTTGGGGCTTGTTTAAGACCATACAAGGCCTTATGGAGTTTGCAAACAATCTGAGAATGAGGAGGTTGATTAGGAGATTGAACTTCAAACCCTGGTGGTTGCAGCATGTAAACCTTCTCTTCTAAGATCCCATGAAGAAAAACATTAGAGATATCTAATTGCTTAATAGGCCAATTGTGACGAAGAGCAAGACATAACAGAACTCGAATTGTTGGTAATTTAGCAACTGGGCTAAACGTTTCTTGAAAATCAATCCCCTCCTGTTGAAGAGAACCTTTAGCAACTAATCTAGCTTTACGCCTAGCCACTGTCCCATCTGAATTGCGTTTGATTTTGAATACCCACTTGCAACCTATGGCAGTCTTGCCTTGAAGAAGAGAAACCAAAGACCAGGTGTGTTGGTTTTGCAAAGCTTGGAACTCCTCAAGCATAGCTTGTTTCCAAATAGGGGTAAGTAAGGCTTCTGTAATAACCCCGACCCGTAATTAGCTACTAATCAGTAATTAAGGATGCTAATTAAGTGAATAGAATAGATTATGAGTTTATTATGTAATTCTTCATGATTTGGCTTTCTATCTGTTATTCATAGAATTATCTGTTATGGTTTCTACTTAGGATCTGAAGTTGTTAGCCTAAATACTTTTAGAAACCGAATTTGAGTTCATGGATTGATTGACTAGAATACTTGGAACTAATTTTGATTAATTGAGTTGTGGGCTAACCTTGACTGATTAAGGTTACTTGTGTCTAACTAAGATGAAGCATGATTTATCTCTAATCTACTCTTATTCATGATCCTAGATGTGATTAAGTGGGTAGTGTGTGGAGGCATTTTGTGAAGCGCAGTGTAGAGGATTGAAACCCTTAAGTGAGTGTGTGCAGAGGATCTGTGTGGGTGTATTGAGAAGTTTGAGTTGGGCATTTGGTGATATTGAATGTAGGGAATTGCAACTCTTGAGGATGTGTTGGGTTGATGTATGTGTATGCACGTGTAGTGTATTCGAAGTGTGAGAGTGTGTGTTGTGGTTGTTTAGCTGAGAGTGAGAGTGTTTGTAGCATTCTTTTCTGCATTTCCTTACTGAGAGAATTCAGCTAGAGAGAGAGGATTTGGCTTTAGAGTGAGAAAGCTCAAAAGTTTGAAGATTAGAAGAGGAATAGGAAGATTCACCTCTCATGTTTCGGGAACAAGCTCTAGGTAAGGATTCTATGTCTGAATTTTGTAGCTAATCCCCCATGCATCACGATTTCCTGAGTCTTGAGCTACTTTCTTGAGAGTGCAAGAAAATGGGTCTTTGAGCACATAAATAGCTTTCATGAGTATCCATAGTAGAATCATCTTTGATTTGATCATTTTGGGTTTAAGTTTTAAAAGTCCTTGCAAGTATGTGAATTTTAATCATGTCCATGGTTTCAGAATTCATGGGGTTGTTGGTTACCATCTGCATGTTTTGAAGAGAGCAAGAAAACGATTTGAAAATCTTTCATGTATGAGCTTTTGAGTTCAAATTTGCTAAATCCATGAGTTTTGAGCTAAACATTTGAAAATGATCATGTATTTGTGTTTTAGGAAGCTTTCCAAGTGTTTGAACAAGCCACGTACGAATTTGCCATTGAAATAGCATTCCAAAGCTCAAACTCTGTTTTTGGAAAACCCAGGATTTTACAGTCTGCTTGAGCGAGGAAACCTACGCTCGAGCGGAGAATACGAGCTCTCAGTATTTTTTTTCAGACATGAGCTCTCCGCTCGAGTGACCACTTTGACGCTCAAGCGAACCCTTTGCATGTTGTTGATCCGCTCGAGCGTGGAAGTTGTAGCTCGAGCATGGATTGTGACCAACCAGTACTTTTTTCCAAGTTTACAGGTCGCTCGAGCGAAGGAAGTCACGCTCGAGCGACCCCTCTCATTTTGCATGTCCGCTCGAGCGAGGAAGTCTATGCTCGAGCGGGGACCTTATTTTCAGAAATTTGCCTAAGTGTTCCAACTCATGTTTTGGCATCCTCATTGTATCCTAGGCGTTCTTAAGCCTTAATTAAGCCATAGTAATGAGGTTATGGATTAGAAACACACTAGGGAATGAATGTACTAAGTCAAGGTTTTGCAAGTGCGTGTGTTTCAGCATTGTAATAAGAAAGAACAAGAACTAACGTAATGAAAGCTAAGCCGTGTTGGCCACATGAATGTGTAATGATAAGACGTGCTTGTGTTATGTATTTTGTGATTGTAGGTCAAGACTCGAGGATTGATTGACCGCTTACTGGAACCACTGTGAGTAACGTTACCGTAAAGATACATTTATATGAAATTATGTTCCAAATGAAATGTGGTAAGCTATGATTTCTGAAATGATATCTGTTTTCGTAAACGAACATCCCAAGTTTGAAATCTATTATGGCATCCATAGATAGTCCCAAGTCATGGGGGACGGCATGAAAATGCAGGTCCATGACATACAAGTTTACAAGATCTCGTTAGCCACTTCATTGTGGTGATATGTGTTTAATCGGTATCCGGAACCGATTACTCTAGTCAGAAGACGTTCTGTGATGTGTTCTATGGGATACACCATTATTATGTTCTGATATGAGAATGATTATGCTCTGATCTGTTTTCCGCTTATGATATGTTCGGATTTCGTTCATTAACCCCTTTACCTTAATGTTATTCACTGGGCTTTAGCTCACTGTTTGTATATATATGTATATAGGTGAACATTCTGGAGTTCAAGCCCGAAGGCTTTTGCCTAGTGCTGTGTTTCTGTTGTCAGCCAACCACTGCGCCTCACGTGAAGGTTCCCGAAGTGTCCTATGTTCAGTCCTTTGGGTTCTGTATATGTATAAGACTTGATTTGATGTTGTTGGCTGTACTTAAAATACTGTAATGTGTGTGGGTATAACGTATGATTGACTATCGGATATGTATATAAAGTTTTAATTATTCTGTTTTATATAAGTCAGCACAGCTCATTGGATAATTATATTTATGTATTTACTTCCGCTAGCTCCTTAATCTTGTTAATCTATTCAGAGGCCTTCGGTAATCCAAGGATTACTGGCCGGTTACGGTGCTAAACCTATAGGGACGGGTTTGGGTCGTGACAGCTTCCTTATGAGTAGGAGGCTCAATATCAATATAAGAAGAAGATGCAGGAGTCTGAACAGTAGACAAGGCAGCTTTGGATCTAGCACTACAAGAATTTTCACTTTTGGCAACTAAATTTTTAGTCGCCGAAAAGCTCTAACGACTAAATTTTTTGGTCACAGAATTAGTAGCCGAAGAGTAGTCGGGAAAGCTAATTGGCGACTAAACTTGTTTTAGTCGCGAAATATATTTATTTGCCGACTAAATATTTAGTCGCCAAAGGTTGGAAAAAAATTAAATAAACATTTTCGGCGACCAATTTGTTTGTCGCCAAAAGCCTCAATATTGTTAACGACCAAAGATTTAGTCGTGGAAAATGTTTTTAGCTACTAAATATATTAGTCGCCTAAAGTAAATACTAGTGTTTTGGCTATTAAAATTTTAGTCACCTAAAGTCAAATTTTTTTGGCTACTAAAATTTTAGTCAGCAAATAGTTTTTGTTTTGGCTACTAAAATTTTAGTCAGCAAATAATTTTTGTTTTGGCTACTAAAAATTTAGTCGCCTAAACTCCCACATTTTTTGCTACTAAAATTTTAGTCGGCAAAAGTGTTTTTATTCTTCATCTTTTGTTTTTAGTTACGAAATATCTTAGTCGCCAAATGTTTGATTTTCTTTTGGCTACAAAACTTTTAGTCACCAAATGTTTGATTTTCTTTTGACTACAAAACTTTTAGTCGCCAAATGTTTGATTTTCTTTTGGCTACAAAACGTTTAGTCACCAAATGTTTGATTTATTTTATTTTTTTTTTTTTTTTGCTACAAAACTTTTAGTCGCCAAAAACAAGATATTATGTTTTATTGCAAATATTATAATTTGTCCATAACCTGTCTGTATTCCATGCAACCTGTAATACGTATATAAATAAAATTATACATATACTATCAATCATTTCACAATCTGCATCCATATACAAAAAATAAACTATTGTCCAAACTAAAATAATAATTCCATACAAAATATAGAATCATACAAAAATCAAAGCCCTCCATATACAAAAATTACATTTACTACCATGTGAAATGATCATTTGGCATGGTATAAATTATCATCATAATCTGTACTACGACAAAAGGTGATGTATGTACCAAGACAACAAGCACATCTATGTACCACGACAAAAAATCATATATATGTACAGTGACAAAAGGTGATCTATGTACCATGCCAGTAATTATTTGTTGGCTACCAAAAGTTTTCTGTATCAGTAATAGGAAATTGCACAAAAGCTGGGAACGACAAAAGTATTATGTTAGTTCTATACAAAAGTGAAATTTCTTCTCCATACACCAAAATATTACTCTGAAAGTCCACGCAACAAAGTCATTTACAAAAAACAAAAAAACATTAGAATTAGACCAAAAAATGCCCAACTTTATGAATGAATTTGGTAACAAGTGACAAATAACATATCAAAGAAGCAACCTTCCATGATGAATCAATTATTAGCCTTTCTAAAGTCTTTTATTTTAAGGAACATTGTTAAATGCAGAACAATCATTACTAAATCTGTCATTACTAGCATAAAGCTAATGTAACAATCTTCTATTTGTATGCAACATGTATCCAAATTCTGTGGCTAAACCAATATCAAAGCCCAATGTGAATAGAAAGTATTCTTTTTACCAACTTCCTCATTAATTGTTTGCAAAAGGCACTTGAATCATTAGATTGGATATAAAACTATCCCTACTTATTAATGTCTGGGAGTGCCATTTCATTCAGGATATTAGAAAATGTGAGAAAAATAATAACAAAAATAAAGTTCAATCACAAAAGGAAATATGTAGAAATGTATGTTGAGACATCTATAAATGGTTCATCAAAGAAAGAATACCGGATATCTCATGAAGCACATGGCCTCAGAAACACCATTCAGAGTTTGATACTTGTATGAAAGCTTAAATATAATATAACACACTTGTGTACGTTCAAGAAATTAATATAATATAACAAGGCGTATTCGGCTGTTTTGAATTTTCGCCTCCGAAAAGCCATTTTTCGACTAAGTTTTGGGCGTCTTCGGCTCTAACTCCCACCTACGGGTCCGGATTACATTCTGCCAGTTGTTACAAGTCCTATTTGTCATGGGGAAGTTGCCTGTGAGAGTCACACGGTAGTTCGGGAGCTGTTTTGAATTTTTACCCCCGAAACGCCCTTTTTCGACTAAGTTTTGCGCGTATTCGGCTCTAACTCCCAACCTACGGGTCCGAATAACATTCCATCAGTTGTCATAAGTCATATTTGTCATAGGGAAGCTGCCCGTGAGAGTCACGGTGGTTCGGGGGCTATTTTGAATTTTTGCCCCCCAAAATGCCCTTTTTCGACCAAGTTTTGGACGTATTCGGTTCTAACTCCCAACCTATGGGTCCGAATAACATTCCGTCAATTGTCATAAGTCATATTTGTCATGGGGAAGCTGCCCGTGAGAGTCACACAAAGGTTTGGGGGCTGTTTTGAATTTTCATCCCCGAAACGCCCTTTTTCGAGTAAGTTTTGGGTGTATTTGGCTCTAACTCCCAACCTACGAGTCCGAATAACATTTCGTCAATTGTCACAAGTCTTATTTGTCATGGGGAAGCTGCCCGTGAGAGTCACATGGTGGTTTGGGGGTTGTTTTGAATTTTCGCTCTTGAAACGCCTTTTTTCGACTAAGTTTTGGGCGTATTCGGCTCTAACTCCCAATCTACGGGTTTGAATAAAATTCCGTCAATTGTCACAATTCCTATTTGTCATAGGGAAGCTTCCCATGAGAGTCACACAGTGGTTTGGGGGCTGTTTTGAATTTTCATCCCCGAAACGCCCTTTTCGACTAAGTTTTGGACGTATTCGGGTCTAACTCCCAACCTACGGGTCCGAATAACATTCCGTCAGTTGTCACAAGTCATATTTGTCACAGGGAAGCTGTCTATGAGAGTCACACGGTGATTCGGGGGCTGTTTTGAATTTTTGCCCCCGAAATGCCCCTTTTCGACTAAGTTTTGGGCGTATTCGGCTCTAACTCCCAACCTACAAGTCCGAATAACATTCCGTCAGTTTTCACAAGTCCTATTTGTCATAGAGAAGCTACCCGTGAGAGTCACACAGTGGTTTGGGGGCTGTTTTGAATTTTTGCCTCCGAAACGCCCTTTTTCGACTAAGTTTTGGGCGTATTCGGCTCTAACTCCCAACCTATGAGTCCAAATAACATTCCGTCAGTTGTCACAAGTCATATTTGTCATAGGGAAGTTGCCCGTGAGAGTCACACGGTGGTTCGGGGGCTAGATTTCTTTCTTTCTTTTTTTTGTGTTGATTTCAGATTTTGGGAGGTTGGTTTTAGACCTAGGCTCAATGTCCTCCATGCCATTTCTTATGGTGAGAATGGCTCTATTTTCTGTGGTCGTAAACCAGATAGAACTCATCTTGTGGACTTCTATGGATCAAATTCAGCTATAATCTTCGCAACCCCATTTCATTTCCCATTCGTCGGTCTAACCGGTGGCAATGGCTTTGTCTGTGGGCTTCTAAAGGTTTTAAACCAACCTTATTGTTGGGGAAGCAGTGCCTTTATTCAAATGGGGGTTCCTCAACCTATGGTTAATGGGTCTGAATACTCTGAAATCAGCACTAGAGACCACCATTTGTGTGGTTTGAGAAAACGCTTTATCGGAAAGCTAAGAAATGCAATCACAAACACTAGTACTACTTCCATTGTTGATTGTTGGGGCTATAACATGACTGCAAACCATGTGTTTGATGACGGACCTGTGAAGTCTATCTCAGTTGGTTCAGAGTTCAATTGTGGATTGTTTTCTCAAAACAGTAGTGTTTTTTGTTGGGGTGATGAGACCAGTAACAGAGTCATTAGCTTGATTCCTAAACAAATGAGGTTTCAGGAGAAGTGAATCTATTGAGTACATAAAGTAGGTACATATTGTATCACTGACATTTGTTGTACAAAATTGTCCTCTTATTTAATCAAAATGATTTGAAATTTACAAATGGTGTTATGTAATAATAAGATGGTGGTGACCTTACAGTTGTCAAAAGGGGTTAAATTTGTGAATTCCAAAAAGAAGTTATTCAATAAAAAAATTCAACATTTTAAGAGTGGTTATAAGGAATCTGCTTGGTATTTCCAGGTTTTTTTGGTAAATAGCTATAAGTTTTAGTAACTTAAAAGGGCCCCTACTGGTCCCCCCTAGCTTTGCCTCTGAGGCATACAACAATATGATGGTCATTGGGATAATCACATTGCACCACAATATTATTGGAACCCCTTGTACCTTATCACTCTGCAGAAGGTTCTAAACTTTGGAAAAGTTGTGACCTATTATAGAGAGACACGAAGAGATCTATATAAGGGTGACTTGGATGACCCTTTTCAGTCAATTTAAAATTATCCACACTCATGAATGTCTCAGTGCTCACTGAGGGAGAATTTGGGGGAGACAGAGAGAGAAAGAGAATCATTCAACATGAAAGAATATCAAATATTAGGAAACAATTTCAAATTCACAGGGCTTCCAAACAACTAAAGTAAATTTCAAATTTCTTCTATAAGTTTGTAGAGATAGACATAACTATTGGACAATAAACACACAAATCTTAAACACACAATTCATAACTTCGGGGGTTGTTATGAATTTTCACCCCCGAAAAGCTATTTTTCGAGTAAGTTTTGGGTGTATTCGGCTCTAACTCTCTACCTACGAGTCCAAATGACGTTCTGTCAGTTGTCACAAGTCCTATTTGTCATGGGTAAACTGTCCGTGAGAGTCACATAGTCGTTCAGGGGCTGTTTTGAATTTTTGCCCCCGAAACGCCCTTTTCTGACTAAGTTTTGGACGGATTCGGCTCTAACTCTCTACCTACAAGTCCGAATTACGTTCTGTCAGTTGGCACAAGTCCTATTTGACATGGGGAAATTGTCCATGTTAGCCACACAGTAATTTAAGGGCTATTTTCAATTTTTGCCCCGAAACGACCTTTTTAAGGGAATTTTCTATGACTTATCCTGATAGTGAGCTCAATGGATATGCAGATAACAGATAGTATTACAACAATATAATAGCACAACATTGGTGTTATTGGTGCCAAACAAAAGAATCTCTATTTGTCTATTGTTCCAGCTAGAAAGTGGCCATACTCAATAATATTTGGCACATTAAATTTGTATTGTCACTATATTACAATTTATATGTCTGATGTCTCCATACAGTTACAATTAGCAACCAATTTAGTGAACATAAATATACACATTGCAAATGACTTCCCTTCACTGTGTAATATAACATGTCGAACCAATTTAGAGACTAAAAATTGTTACTTGAGTCCAACAAAATTACTTGAGTCTTCACTAAGATTTTTCATTTTTTTTTTTTTTTTTTTTTTTTGTGTAACAAATTATCGGACTCAACAACCAAAATTAACATCCAATGATTCTTGGACAATAAGCCTCATCTGAAAGATCAAATTTCAACCTATTGACAAAATGAAAAATAATAAAAAAAATTTTTTACCACAACTCTAATGAGATTAGTCTAGCTCTAAAAGATCAGTGATAGAAGCATTCAAGGTCAAAATCACATAACGGGTACTATGATAGGCCCTCTCTACCTACACATATTTTAATTCTTCAATTGCATGATTTTTTTTTACCCTCATGCTTAACAACAGAGAGATAGTATTGTTTAGTGAATAAGTAAATCTAAGTTTGTATAAGTGTTAGTATGATACGAATGAAATTCTTCTTACCAAATATGACGACGCCCGTTTGAACCCTCTAACAGTGTTGAGAGTCGTAAAACCACAGAGTTCAAATGATTCAGTTGTTCTTGTTGCGCCTTCCTTGTTTTTTTTTTCCTTCTTCTACTTCTTTCATCAACTCTTCTCTCTCCCTCATCATCTCTTCACGATCTCTCTAGCGCTCTTCTTTCTCCTTCATCAATTTTTCTTGAAGAACGTTAATCTCAGATCGCATTGCCTCCCTTTGTTTGTCACGAGATTGTGCCGCACTATCAGATGGCAAATATGGTCGTGGGCCTATCCCAAATCCACGCAAGTAATTCTTTCTCTGTCCAAGCACTTGCCATGAGAGTTCCTCATGTGTCAATGGGATCCCTGCATATGTGGCTGTTGCTTGTAGATTCACCATCGCATCCTGTCATTACTAAAAAAAGTAGACTATTCAACAAAGGCACAAAGAATCACATGCAATTTTGTGCTAAGATAGGCATTAACATTAAATACAATTGGCCAAAAAAGTTTACTCCTTACATGTAGCTCACCACATTTGGCATCAATCCATTTGTTTGTTTTCTTCGATTTGTGTGATTTGGAATAAAATTCCGAAAAATCCAACTTCCCATTTTCATTTACCTGTTAGTTTCAAATAACAAAATTAATTCGTCACAATAGTAACCATGACTTTCATCATACATATTGAAGTAATGAGAAATCTGTTCCAAATGTATCTAACTCACCATGAGCGACATTGCTATTGGAAAGGAGCGAGATCCATTGGTGTGATTGTATGGTAGCAAACTCCAGTTTGCTTTACCAACTTTAGAGCGTTTCTAAAAAAAAAAGAATTATTCAAGAATTAGTACATATCAATGCATAATACACAAATAAAGCAATAGAGTCGTTTATATTTGTTTGTTACCAAATGAGATTCATCCTTCCAAGCCACATCGTGTGTTTCCAATCATCCAAGCAAACTCCTTTAGGCGGATGACTATATGGGTCATCAGCACCCTCTTGTACAAGTTTTTCGTAGTGTTGCTTCAAGTTGTACCTCCAATCCTTGTACAAGATATACGCCTTCATATCAACGATCTCTTGAGCTTGTTGATCAGTATGAAAATCCTCACCAATTTCAAACGTGTCCTGCAAGCATAAGTGTGTGATATATTACAGCAATAGAATGCAGAAATTGTAACTTTACATAATGAAGACATTTAGTTTAAGGTTCGAAATTACTAGCATAGCTTGTACTACAGCATCTTTGATACTTTGATTAATTTTCTTCCATGACTTCACTCCCTTTAAAGGGCACAACCGCCTTATCTGCAAGCCCAACTCATTTGTTGCAGGCTTTGCATTCCCTCTAGTGAGTGCATTCAACATGCAATTGACATATACATGTAGTTTCTCCCTTTTTTTGCTCGCAAGCCTTTTTTGCACTCCTTTTCCGACTACGTACACGAGTTGACGCACTTTTCCCTAGTCAAGAAGGGGCAACAAGTGTAAGGCCTTCATATGCAATTAGTGCCTCAAACATATAATCGACAATAATTAATATTAAATTTAACAATCATCCAAGCAAATTTTGTAAGGGATTATAATTTTTTTATACATGCAAGAAATTATCCTTCTAGATGAAGAAAAATCATTTGCTTAAGTCAAGTAAAGTGATCTTTAGGGGCCGAAACACACCTACAAAACTACTAAGAAGAAGAATAAACATTGTAGTCCACAATCAGTCAACCCTGAAGATGCAACAAAAACGTACAATGGTCTTACCTACGTCGTGCGCCTGTGTCTCTTCCACAAATGTTTGTGTGTTATCCGACAGTTGTGTCTCATCAGATAAAGTTTGTGGTATGACAATGACATATGTAGATGTTCCTAAGGGTGTTGCTATGGGGTCAGTTGCTGTTTTCTTACGCCGCCCTGTCTTTATCCCAGGAACCATGCTGGTACCTGCAAAGTAGCTGCAAACATGATATATTAAGTAAACACATCACATGCATCATCGATATTATGACCAATATGGATTGTTTACAGAAGCTAAAGTATTCACAAAATTACAACAACACAACAATAGGAAAATAATTGATAATGATTATCAAATAAAAGTGATGTACATAAACCAATGGTAAGCATAAATGTCAAATGAGGAGGTTCATCAATTTAACAGGTTCAACATTGCGAAAAAGTTTACAATATAGCTCAGCATGATGATATGAAGAACAATATAAAAAAAAGGACCAAACACTTATCTAATTACATAACATATTAAGAACAACAATCTCCTTCATCAATTTCCCCATTACATCAACAAAACGACAAAAAGACAAAACAACAACTACCAAGAACACACATCGAAATTTAAAACCTATACATCAAGACTCTATCACACATCCAAATTTAGAACCCATATATCAACACTCTATGTCCATATCTAAATCAAAATCACTGTCAAGCTCATTTTCTTCTTCATTGTCACCCTCCATTGTCGGTTCATCTTCATCATCACATATGAAGTCATCGTCCATACCAACCAAGGGCTGTACATAGTTATCAGACTTTAAAACTTCCATTAGAATAATTTCAGTGTCAATATCATCTTGACGCAACACCACATCGTCATCCATAGGCTCAGTTGGTATAACATCAGTGCTTTTATCTTGTTGGAACACATCATCAGGGTCTAGCATATCCACCTCGGGCACATGCCAAATCCTTCGATGTTGAAACTTTTCTACTACTCTCCAATTGGCACCTAACTTCGTGTCATGTACGTAGAAAACTTGTTGCACTTGACTTGGTAACACAAACGGGTCATCTTTATACCATCGATTTCTTACATCAATAGTAGTGAAATGTGGTTCAACACGCAAAGTTCTGTTACTACCGGTGTTATACCATTCACATTGGAATAAAACAACACGGTGCCTAAACAAATATGTCATTTCCCAAACTTTGCAAATATAGCCATAGAACTTTATGAATTGGCCTTCATGGTCCCCTTCCACTACCAATCCACTATTTTGAGTTTTACGACGATTGTCATGGTTGCGAGCATGGAATCGGACGCCATTACAAATGCATCTTGAATATGTGTTCACTAAGCTATTAGAACCATTTGCTAGTGACCACATCTTATCGGTTGCTTCGGGTGACTTTTTGTGCCGCAATTGGTTCATCTACATTAAAAAAAACTGTCATGTTATTTTTGACATAACTTAACTTGATGTGTAAACTACACTATAAGGAATTTTAGCATACGCGATCTTTGAACCATTTAAGAAATTCTTTGCATTGTATCTTCACAATGTTGCATGCACTTCCATGTTGTTGTTGCAACAACATCTTGTGTTCCCTACGTAAGACAATGTAATTCATAAGTAATTTGAAGAATGATTACTAAAAAAAAGCATATAGGTCAACAAATAAATAGTACGGCACAGGATCAACTCGTACTCTAGATATTCTTCCACTTCTAAGCTGTTGTGTAGGACAAACCAATAAGCACTTTCAGGGTCGGTTACAGACAAATCAGTTTCCCTTGTTAGTAGACCAAACGAACGAACATTTTGAGTGAAAACCGCCAACCCCGGGCCATTGTCACCCCCGTCATAGTTTCTTTCTTCCTGATTAAACACCATCTCTACACCGTCTAAATACATTGAACAAAACGTCGTACACTCTTTTGAAATGTAAGCCTCCGCAATGGAATCTTATGGCCGAGCTCTATTGCGAACAACTCTTTTCAGAAGTCCGAGCATTCTACATGCCAATATGATTTGAATGTTAATGTTTACATTATTTACTATACGTAAATAGGGATGTTCGAGAACTTGTGGTATTACCTCTCAATGGGATATATCCATCGATAAGTGGACCATGACATCAAAAAACGCAGGAGGAAAAATCTTCTTAAGCTTACAAGTACGATTCGTTTCTCCATCTTTTCCAAATCAGTCACCCTCAATGTCTTTGAGCACAACTGTTTGAAAAAATTTCCCAACTCAAAAAGTGTAGTCACAATCTCCTTGGAAAAGTATCCACGCATCCCAATTGGAAGTAGTCGTTGTAGAATAACATGACAGTCATGAGTTTTTAGGCCAACTAATTTTTCACCATGAGTGGTGGCACAGTTGGATATATTTGCTGCATAGCCATCAGGGTACTAATCGATTTCAAGAAATCACAAAAACCTTGTCGCTCTACCGAGGACAATGTGTACGATGCCGGAGGCTTCTCAAATGAGCCATTGGAACGCCTCTTCAAATGTAACTCCTTTCGAATCCGCATGTCTTCTAGATTCACGCGGGCTTTATTCGTGTCCTTGTTCTTGCCATCAATGCTCAGTAGTGTCCCAACCAGATTATCACATATATTATTCCCTATGTGCATGACATCAAGGTTGTGTCGAAGTTTCAGCGTTTTCCAATAGGGTAGGTTGAACATGATGCTTCTTTTTGTCCAATTGGAAGGTGGACTTTCATTCCATTGTCTTTTTCGGTTGTTTGGATGCTTACCATATGGCCTATATGTCCCCGAATCAATTTGCTGCAGTATTTGTTCTCCCGTTAACTCCACAGGTTTGGACCGATGCTCGTTCTGACCATTGAATAGCTTACTTCTTCACCAAATATGGTTGTTGGGCAAGTAGCGGCGGGCACCCATATACCCTATCTTACTTCGCAGACGCTGAGATGATACATCCATGTTACAATTAGGGCAAGCGAAGTAACCTTTTGTGGTCCAACCAAATAGGGTACCATATGTGGGGAAGTCATTGATTATCTACATGACTGCTACATGCATTGTAAATATTTGACCGTTTGTGGCATCATATGTTTGCACACTATGTTCCCACAAATTCTTTAACTCCTTCACTAATGGTTGCAAGTAAACATCGATGTCTCTTCCAAGAGAAGATAGACCGGGAATAAGCATTGGCATCATCAGATATGGCTCTTTCATACACTTCCATGGGGGAAGATTGTAAGGCATTAACAGTACGGGCCACATGCTGTACGATGTGCTCATATTTCTAAACGGATTGAAACCATCCGTGGCAAGCCCTAACCTTACATGTCGGGGTTTCACAGAAAATGTAGGATGCTGCATATCAAAGTCCTTCCATGCCTGACCATCGGCTGGATGCCTTAACACTCCATCATCCACACATTTCTCTTTGTGCCATCTCATATCATGCGGCGATTTTTTCCGACATGTACAATCTCTTCAATCTCGGTGTCAAAAGAAAGTACCTTAATATTTTGTGAAGAATCTTTTTACCACTTTGATTGTTGAACTTGTATCTAGACTCCTTACATGTAGAGCAATTCTCCAATTTTGCACTATCCTTCCAAAACAAAATACAATCATTATTGCATGCATGAATGGCCTCGTATCCCAAACCCAATTTACGTAAGAACTTTTTTGCTTCATAAAGGGTCCACGGAACTGTTTTATCACACTCTGGGAGAATGTCTTTGAAAACTTGCATAACTATATCGAAAGATTTGTTGCTCCATTTATTGTACACCTTAATATGAAGCATCTTAATGACGAAAGACAACACGGAAAACTTTTCACACTCTGGGTACACTTTGCGTCGAGCATCATCAAATAACCTAATGAACTTCACCAAATTTTCTCTCTCCGAGCTATTAGGTTCTTTGTCGATATGATCATCCATGAGGCCACTCATGTAAATCTCTTCCAACATAGTAGGCAACTCACCCAAATTATAATCAATGTCAAAAATTACAGCTCCATATCTTTCACCATCAATGTTTGACGCACTAGGCTGATCATGATATAGTGGAACATGTTTCCCGTGGTGCACCCAAGTTCTATAAGAACACACGATTCTTCTTCGAATCAAGTGCAGCCGTACAACTTGTCGACTATGTTTTGTGCCATTCAAGCAATCGACACATGGACAACGAATGTCATCGTGTGGGTCTAAATCCTTTGTAGCAAAGTCAATAAATGACTTAACACCTTATTGGTACTCTTTACTTTTCAATCTATCTTTTATCATCATCCAACTCTTGTCCATCTTGTGAACCCTACAAGTCAAGCAAACTTTAACGTAGGAATGGACAACAAATAAACAAAAATACTCAACAACGGAATGATATGATCGTATATTTTCACTTTTTAATTAAGATAGATGACATTTATATATATTTAAGTTTTAGACAAATAAGTATATTTTTGGACAGATGACTATAAATATAATGTATTCCCTATGTGGAATCTGCCAATGTGATAATTAGCAAGTTGAAATGAATAGACTGATTACATTTACATATTGGATTTATCATCTTTATTTCCATATTAGTGCTGCCTCTGATTAATGGTCCCCTCAGAATAAAAAATGAACCGGTTCTAAAGCGATCAAAAAAGACCATTCTATCTACATCATCAAAAAAGAAG
The DNA here is from genome assembly GCA_025200525.1 of Camellia lanceoleosa. Taxonomy (NCBI): domain Eukaryota; kingdom Viridiplantae; phylum Streptophyta; class Magnoliopsida; order Ericales; family Theaceae; genus Camellia; species Camellia lanceoleosa. The sequence goes on along the minus strand of CM045767.1, from coordinate 13,895,915 downwards.
CATTGCAAAAGAGACTTGAGCCATGTGCTACTATGCATTTAAAATCACAGAAATCAAACACAAATAGTGAGATAAAACATTACATGTAGAAAAATCCTTAAATGTTATGCAATTGTTATCTAAAAATAATACAACTATAGAATTAATTATAGAACCTCAAATGTTTCTTGAGTAGGGTTTCATCTAAGCCGTAAGGGTAAGAAGATTAGATACATATGATTGTAGAAATTGTCATACTCTCTTAGAAGAGACCTTGGAAAAAAAACTTTCTCTACATACTCCCCTTCACTTCTTCTCCCCATTTGATCAACCTAACCTTTCTATTTATAGACAAAATATATGTACAAAGTCATTCCTCTCCAAATATTTAAGGACTAGTGTTACCTGTGCCTGAAGGCATGGTGTAAATAAAAATAAGTGAACAAAAAGAAAAAAAAAAATAAACAGGGAGGAAAATAAAAAAAATAAAAAAAAGAAGGGGGAAGAAAAGGAAAAAATAAAAAGAAACGGAGGAAGGTGGGATCATAGGATCATTCATGGGATTATTCATGGGATCATGGAAGGGTGGGTGAGAAAAAGAAAAAGCAAGAGAGAGAAGCGGGAAAATAGGATATATCATAGTCGTTGTTTTGTAGTTTGAACAGATCTGAGCCGTCTAAATGTCCTAGTAGGACAAATGCGTGTTGGACAAATTCAAAAATCATCCTGCTTTATTATATAGATATTCTCATAAATGCAACTAACAATGGTTGAATATAGAAGATTTGGAAAGTCCAATTTGGTGGCTAATTGTTGAACACATTGAGATATGTCTGATATTTTGTTCTCCTCCATGTTATGAATTTCGACATGAATCTAGCTTCATTTGAAACTAGACTTCTAGGATTTCAATTTAGACAGTAGATTTGTACGATTTGGACTTGAATGAATGAGATAAGACTTTCAAAATTGGTGGATGCAATTTGTCTTGTGTGCAGAATTTCAGATTTTTTTTTTTAACCTTAAATGTATCTTCCTTTTTGACCTCCAATATGGCAGAGTTGAGAAATTATTGTGAGATAATGATTTGTATCCCTTTGAGTTAAATTTCCAATGTCGCTTGATTCATCTCAATTTGATGTCGTATGAAGAAGATATGTCCAAAATACCAACTACTATGCAAAGAACTTCCAATTCGAAAATTCAAGTTTTTATTCTTAAATTTGATTAGATAATCCTTTCTTTTAAAAATTCATGTAAGCTTTGCAAAATTCATTCAACTCATGTCATTTGAGTGTAAAGACTTGAAAAACACACAATTACATAGAACAACACCAATCATCCTATAATACAGAATTATGGACCCATGAAAATTCACGTAACAGTTGATTAATGGAAAAATGTCATTTGTTATATGACTAGAAACATCAAGGGTTAAGATATAATTTTCCAAACATGAGGGGAAAAAAAATTATGCTTCTAATAAACTTCAAAAGGTGTATTTATAATAGGAAAAAAAAACAAAAAAATGGTATAAAAAAATTACAAAAAAATGATAAATATTAATAATTAAATTATAAAATTTTTCTCATGTAATAATTTTCAAAAACATCCCTTGAATGATAATTTCCCCTTTATAATATCCTCTGAAAAAATGTTAAACATTTCTGTAAAATCTAATCCACTTTAAGACTATAAACAAAACAACCAACATGGCATGCTTCAAAATCTAATCCATTCACAATACTACAAACAAACAAACAAACAAACAAAAAACAAAGTAACTTTTTTCAAAATCAAATCCATTCAAATATGAGCTATTGCAATCCCAAATTACTGAAACCGAGTATTGTTTTCATCACCTTATTGCAAGGTTAGTTTCACACACATTAAACATCATGTTCGAAATTTTTAATCAATTACAACAACATATTTGAATGAACCCTACAATAACAATGTCAGAAATAGGGGAAACACAAAAAGGGGGAGACAGAGAGAGAGAAAGAGATAGACAGAGACAAAGACAGACAGATAGATAGACTGTGTGAGAGAGGGAGAGATGGACGCACAGACAGACTGAGAAGTAGAGCGCAAAAGCGAGAGAGAGAGAGAGAGAACCTATGATGTGCAGCTACAACGGTGGTGATTGGCGCCGATGGCGGTAACGGTGGCTGTCGCAATGTTGCCTATACAGTAGAATACGGTGAGGGGGGCTGATTTCTGTGAGTTTAGTGAGGTGTGTATGTGATACACTGTTGTTCACTTGTGTGTAATACATTGTTACCTATAGATCAATGCACACGCATCAATTAATGAAGTGACACGAATTGAAATTTCAACCTGTCGCGACTAATTTTGTACTTAGTCGGGAAATGAATCAATTATCACTCAACAACAACGAAATTTTTGGTCGCTAAAAGTCCTATTTCGCAACTAAGTTCTATTTTAGTTAGGAAAAAGAAATATTACAAATAATTTTTTTGTTTTTTAGCCTAAATTGTACATTAACAGCGACTAATATCCTATTTAGTCGTTGAAAAGTTAAATTTTTGCCGACTAAATTTAAATTTAGTAGCCAATTACAAATATTTATCGACTAAAATATTTTAGTAGGTAAATATTGAACCAATGCCGACAAAATTAAATTTTAGTCGCCAAAATTAGTCGCCAAAGGTGCATTTTCTTGTAGTGTAGTGACCATAGGTTGACAATTAGAAATAGAAGGAACAGAAGGAATGGAAGAAGAGGGAGCAGGTATAGGTAATTGAATAGAAATAGAGGTAATAGGAATAAAAGGCTAATGAGGAGAAGTAAGAAAAGGTAAAGAAGACTATGACTAAGATGGAGAAGGACTAAGAGAAACAGTAGAAGGATTAGAATTGCTGAAAGAAGAAGAATGATGTTGAACTAAAGAAGAAGATGAAGAAGGAGAGGCCCAAAAAAAAAACCTGAAGACAAGGTAACTGAGAGGAAGAAGAAGAAGAAAAGTGAGCAAAAGGAAAAACTTGTTCATTGAACAATAGATGTTTGGAAAGATAAATGGTGCCAGTTTTGGGATCAAGACATGTAAGGTTTAGCAAAAGGATGATAGCCTAAAAAAAAAACACTCAATAGATTTAGGCTACAATTTGGTAGAAATGTAAGGTTTAAGCCAAGGGAAACACTGACAACCAAATACCTTAAGAATAGAAAAATCTGGTTTGTTGTGACAGAGTTTCAAAAGGAGTTTTGTATGCCAATTTGGAAGAGGGCAGTCCATTTATAAAATAAGTGGCACAAGCAATGGCATCAAACCAGTAATGAAGAGGAACAAATAAGTGATGAAGTAAAGCAATTGCAACTTCAGTGAGGTGTCTGTGCTTCCTTTTAGCCACACCATTCTGAGATGGTGTACAAGGACATGAGTGTTGATGAACAATACCTTGAGACACAGTGAACTGCTTCATTTTATTATTAAAAAACTCTATGCCACCATCAATTCTAAACATCTGAAGAGATGTAGAAAATTGTTTTTCTGCATAAGCTTTGAATTCAAGAAACTTATCATATACTTCACTTTTGTAAGCTAATGGATACAACCATGTGAATCTACTAAAATCATCCACAAAGAGAACATACTATTTGTAACCAGAAGTGGAAGAAAAGAGGCCCCAAACATCACTGTGTATTAAAGCAAGAGGTTTATTGATAGTGAAATTAGACAATGAAAAAGGTAATCTATGACTCTTGGCAACACAACAATCAACACATTCATGAACCTGAATAGAAGCAGGATTTTTAAGATGAAAATGAGACCTAAGATGCTTGAATTTCAAACTACTAGGATGGTCTAACCTATTATGCCATATAGTACTAACAGCAGAAGAAGAACTAGAATGCACTTGAGATGTGAAACTGGTGTGTGTTGCTGCAGAATGAGAAGTGAGAGCAGGTAAGTTGGTATGTGTTGCTGCAGAATGAGGAGTGAAAGCAGGTGAGGCAGCAGTGGAAAAGAAATGGTACAAGTCATATATATTAGAGCCTTTGTGAAGAATTCTCTTCGTAACCTTGTCCTGAATCACAAAATGAGTATCATCAAGACTGATAATGCAATTATTAACTTGAGCCAATTTTTGAACAGAGACCAAATTAGATGATAAAGAATCTGTATGAAGCACATTGTTAAGCTTAAAGAGGTGATAAGAAGTGGGAAAAAGACCTTTACCAGTATGTTGTATAGGAATAGAATTACCATCTCCTATAGTAATATGATCTAATCCTTAATAGGGCTGATAACAACTGAGTTGGCTAAGATCATTGGTCATATGATCTGTAGCTGCAAAGTCCAAGAACCATAGACATGGAGCAAATGATGAGGATGGCGACATAGAAGCATTGGAAACAGTAAAAAAAGCTCTTGATGGTGACTGTGAACTAAAGTTACTTGTTTGTGAAGACTGAGACTGAAATGAAGAGTGGAATTGTGGATCCATACGATGCTAGCAGTCTAATGCAGAATGACTAGAACCTTCATAAATCTGACAAAATTGATTAGAAACTCTTGATCATTGGCCTCAAAATCTACCACCACCAGAACCTCTGTAAGATCCTCCATAACATCTGTATCCATATCCTCTATAAGATCCCTGAGTACGACTACCTCTTCCTCCTCTAGAATAAGATCGACCACGAGGTTGATTAAAAGGCTGAGCTTGTGAATTGTCAGATCCCTTAACTGTAGAAAAAGCTACAATTGATTCTATAGATTTTTTATTCTTCGAATCTAAATGAAGAGCCTCAAAACATGGCAAGGATGAGAGATTATCCATAGTAATAACTTCTGGTTGAGCACGAATTGTGGTGGAAAAAGCATCATACTCTGAAGGAAGACCATTCAGAGTAATGAGGACCAAATCCTCATCATCAATGATAACATTGGCCAAAGCTAACTGACTAACTATGACCTTGATTTTGGACAGATATTCTTCTATTGTATCTGATTTCTTAGCAACACTATTTAGTTTATTTTTTAATTAATGAACATGAGAACGAGATAAAGTCGTAAATCGCTTTTGCAGAGATGTCTATACCTCTGAACAGTGATGAAATTAAAGAACAGATGCATAGATCGATGGTGTAAGAGTTGCAGTGATACAACTTAACAAATGTGCATCAATCATAGTCAATTGAAGAAATTCGGGATTAGGTACTGAACTCCTTATTGAATCAATGATTGTAGATGAAGGACATGTGATTGAGCCATCAATATAACCAAGAAGATTGGTGACTCGAAGAACATTCGAGAGCTGAGATTGCCAGATGATGAAATTTGTTCCATCAAGCTTGACTGTAACAAAGGATGACAGATTAGAGATCAGTAAAGTCAGATTCGAATGAAGAGAAGAAGAAAGTGATGTTGCCATAGATCAATTGCTCAATAAAGCTTAGCATGCTCTGATACCATAACGAAGTTTTGTAATCAAATCAATTTCATTCTCAATCAATTACCAGTCCATACATCACTCATACTTATATACAATATAATGGATGGATCTAACAAACTAACAACCACTTTAACTAACCCCTAACTAATTCTACAAATATCTATTCAAAATATCTAACCTGATGACTTAAGCAAAGCTGTGGTTGAAGCTTGTGGTTGGAGTTGTAGCTTAAAGCTGTGACTGCAACCTAAGCTAGCTGAGCTAGCAGCTAAGCTAGCTGGTGTATCCTCAACATTTTGAAAATCGGACAAAGTTTTCAAAATCTAGCTTCTGGTTGCTTTTTTTGAGTTTATTCCTCACCTGACTAGGAAGAGCATCAGTACAGTCTATATGACTCACTTCATCTTTTACAACATGTTTATTTATTTAAAATAATCTTTTACAATGTGTTTTGTTATTTATTACGTATTAGACTCACTTCATCTTCAAAATATCGTAACATCAACACAAATATGTGTAATATCGTCAGAAATTGGCATAAGAAAATGTCTAAATTTTTTGTATTTGATATTGCAAAAACTTGTAAGTTGGTTTTTTTTTAATGTCAATTTATAAAAAAAAATTACATTTTCTATGGTTGAAATGAGTAAAAATTTTATGATAAAATTACACATTTAATGGTAGGATATGCACCTATAAATAGATACATATAAAATTATGTTTTTATACATATATAACATGTACATATATATATATATAAAACTAATATGGGAGTATTTTTTGGTGTGACAATTTTTCTTTTTTAAAATTGTCTCTCCTTAAATTGGAGCGAAACTTGAATTTACAATAATATATTTTTTTTGAAAATCAAACAAAAATATTTTTTCAAAATAAAATTTTTAAATCACTTTCTTAAAAAATAATTTAAAAAAATGGGACCAAACATGATGCCAAAACCAACACTTTGTTTTTGCTGCTTAATTAGTTTACCAATAGTTACACCATTAATGGTTGCACATTGGCCATTCTCAGAAACCAAAACTAGGGTATCTATCTATGATCTGAAGGTTGTTAATCATCCATCAACACTTGAGAGGCCCAATATATAACCACTGTACGAAGAATGGTGGACCACTGATCATTCAAGGCAGAAGAGAAGAGCAGTAAATAGGTGCATCTGAATGATGATTGTTCAAGTGGCTATAAGATTGGCCACGAAGATTTGTATATGCAAGTCATCATCAAAAACTTCATCTTCACAATCTCAAAATAAAAACCCAACTCTTCTCTTATCTCCTAAAAGATGAGGTGAATCTATAGTTTGGATTTCTTGTGCTTTTTTGGCCCTTCACTTGGATATCTGTGGATAACAGTCACTCTCTATTTACTTTTCTATTCCCCACATTTTATATAGTCCTCCAAATATCCTCCAAATATCTGTCTTTCCCTCCCTTGCACTTTTTCCCTCTTCTATTCTCTCTCTCTTTTTAAACTTCTATCATTCCCTTCTGTTTTTGTCCATTTCTATTGAGAAACGATGTTTCATACGATTCATAACTATCATCCCTTTCCTTGTTTGCATTGCCACCCTCATAGCTACATCCGCATGGTAACTCTCTCTCTCTCTCTTTCATCATACACAAAGAATGGAAATTGAATGATAATCACATACTTTCAAATAACGGTGTCAAAAGTAATACGATCATATATTAGCCAATATCACATAGAATCAATCATAAATTTTTTTGCTTTGTTTGGATGTCGTTATTGGTTATGAAACCGTTTCCAAATGATTTTGAATTTATGTTAGTTCTTGGGCATGTGAATTACAGGTTCAACATCTTATAGAAAGGTGTTTGCTTCTTCATATGAACCGAGATCAATGCATAAGGGCGCTTGCAGAGCATGCTAGTGTTCAACCCCTCGTTACGCTTACAGGTCCACTCTCTCTCTCTCTCTCTCGAATAGTATGTAGCTACCAGCTAGAACTGTGTTTGATCTTCATATGAGCTATAGCATTTTGGCATATTTTGATTCTTACTCATGCACTTGTGTATCTTTTTCAAATTAAGTTAAATATGTTCAAACTTTGACTTATTTACATTTTGAGTAGATCTTAAACGAATTTTAATTGAGCTGCACTCGAATAGCATTGATGTTTATAGTGAATCCAATTGACTTAAGCTCATAAAATTAACAATTTCAAAATATGTTTAAGCTTAATTTGTTTGAGTTCGAATAGTTTAGTTCATTTTACAGTCCTAACTTATGTCTGCGTGCATGAGTGTGGTGTGTGTGGATTCATTGGTTTACTTAATGATAAGTTGGCGGTTGTTGCAGTGTGGAGAGAACTACTAAAAGAGAACAGGGACTTCTTTCAAGCTTATTTCCATGGCATTTCTCCAAGGCCTTTCATGAGTAAGCCCTTGAACTTTTCATGGTCTTTTCCTTGTCTAGCCATTAAAAAAAAAAATAACTAAGATTGTGTTTAAATCTTAGATTTGTTGAGGAAAATGAGAAGTGAAGAGAAAGGTTGATGAAAAATGAACTTTTTTTCCTTTCCTTTTCCTTTACAAATATGTCCTTAAATTCAAGATCCAAAGACCGTCTTAAAAGTATCCTTAAAGATAGTTTGCTCATTTGAGTATGCATTTGAATTCTCAGGTAGACAAATCCAAAAGAAAGAAAGGTTTGCAAGAAGGAAACTATGGAGGTGAATGAGAATCATAAAATCCCACCCAGTCTGAGAACTTATATAATAGGAATGAGAATGTAGCGTGCATGTATTGTTAGCTAGGCTTTTAAGACAGTATATCATGAGGTTATAATTCATACTAAAGCTTGCAGGTAGTGTTCTTATATCTAGAAACTGAATATATATTGGAGGCCCCAATCCAATGGGGACTAAAATGGGTATAGTTTTTATATTATTTTCTATTATCTCCATTGTCAAAGGCATGATCATTTGAGCAATCTCTCAGTCTCTCCGCTGGCATTCACATGCATATGAGATTTACATCTTTGCATGTTTAGGGCATGTTTGGTCGTATTTTCATTTTCTATTGTTATTTTTCAAAAAACACAGATAATTAGTTTTGAAGAAAAAAAAAAAACAATCACCTTGCTTGGTTTCCAATTTTTCAAAACATTTTCAGAAAATTCTACTCTCTTATTTTCCGTATTTTTTTATTTTTACTGAATTTTTTTAATATTTTAAGAAATTTTTTTACTTTTTAGACACACCTAACATAAATACACCTAAAAAGTAAAAAAATTATTAAAAAAATCTTTTAAAAATTCACTAAATACCAAAAATATTAAAAAAAATACAAGAATTCAGTACATTTTTTTATATTTTTATGTATTTATTAATTTTTTAAAATATTTTTTCACAAATTTTTTACTTTTTAGATACATCTAAGTAAGGTGCATCTAAAAAAATATAAAAAATGTTTAAAATTTAAAAAATATTCACTAAAAACAAAAAAACACAAAAATCAAAAAAGTTAATTTTCAAAAAACTTAATCCAGAAAACTCAAACCAAACACAGTTGTTTTCAAAATGATAAATCCTCCTTAGATTGCATGCCCATAAAACACAAATTGTGTTTTTGAGATAGCCATGATCTACAATTATATACCAGTTGATATTAAACAATATCAACTAATATATCAATAAATATTAATATTAAATGTTCAAAATCTCAAAACGTATCAGTGGATATTTAAATCTTGATCATGATACCCTTAACCTTAACCCTAGTTCTATCCCCAATACCAAAAATATAACTTGAAATTACTTGCTTAATTATTAGAAATTGATGGGACCAAGAACTGAAGAAGGGTTGTGTTTGGACAAATTACATCAATTATATTTTTACCACCCATTTTGTCTACCATACTTTTCAACTAAGCTTGAGTTAGAAAACCTTGTTCTCAAGAGCATCTTTACCTAAGAAAGGCAAAAATGATTGAAACCCTAAAAACACCTAACTTAAAAAGAGAAACATAATATTGATGAGCTCTCGTTATTTTACTCAAAGGGTGTCTTTGTCCATATGGAATGCCTTGAAGCCTTTCTTTCACGGAAACCATTGCCTTCTACACGGACCTGAACCAGAAAGCCATGCACCCATTATTAGTGGCATAAATTACTCAAAACACACTAGGTGTTAAATTATGGAGTTTTTTAACTTGATTGTTCAAGAACCCTAAATGGTGTATCATAAATTTGACAATCTACTCATTCAACTCCATGAAAGTGACAGGCTTCATAATCCAATATGTGAAATCTATAATCAGTAATTCTATTAGCCTAGAAAAAAATTTCAACTTTTTACAAAGAATGTGATTGTGTGATGAAAATTGAATTAGTATAGTGTGAGTTCAACATATAGAGATTAGCTTATTTACAGCTGGATTGGATATCCAATCTAAGTTGTGTGGGAGAACTTAAGAGACCGATAGTGGGAGTCCATTATTGTGATGATTAAAGTTTTAAATATCAGCCGATATATATGATTGTTGTCTTGATACCGTTATTCAAAATCATGATATAGACTACAACTTCTTTCACAAAATTTGGACTGGACATCCAAATCAACTAGACAGAAGTTGGATTAGACAAATTAACTGGAGAGAAGTTAGTCCCTTTCTAGTTTGGTTTGTCTCGTCCCTTTTAAGTTGAATCCTATTTGCCAGTCAAGTTTTAAAACCTTGTTGGGGGTGCTGTTTCTGAAAAGGAAAAAAAAAGAAAGATAGAAAACACGTTTTTTTTCAAATTCTTGAAAACCGGTTTCGCACAAAAATGAAACGATATAAAAATGATGCGTATTTTTGAACTTTTCATTGTTTTGTTTTTGAAAATACCAAAAACAAAAACAAAGAGAAGAAAACAAAAAACAAGCAAGCCCATTTTTTAAATGTGGTTTTTTGAAGGCAAGTTTTTGATTGGTGAGTGAGACATTGATCGATGTGATTATATTGTTGTTTGTTACCGGTTAAACAGTTGCTACTAAGATCAGTCAGTTGAGAAATTTGATAAATCACTGCTGTAGGTCAGATAATCAATGCCTTGTGATAATAAAAAACCTAAAAACAAGTTTAAGATTCAGATTATGGCCAAAGAAAGGAGGTACAATTTCTTAACCAAGTCCATGTGACTACAACTACTAAATGCTGATTGATCGATGAATAAGCAAGCCTACTCATCTCTCACTTCACGTCTATCTAATCGATATAAAGAGCACACGATGATTATGTTGAAGTGGGATTTGTAGATGAGATGTACTCAACCTTATCTCATTTCTGGAGAAGCTCTTTAATCAATGTGTTTGCTCAATTTAACCATCTTAATTATGCCACTAATCGAAATGAGAGAACAGTCCATAAATCTGGTTTAAAACAGTTTGCTTAGAAGCCATATGGCTTTTGTTGAACAAAGTCACCAACTATCAGAAGCTTCCTAAAGAATCATTTACCTCTCCAACATCTGAGGTCCTTGGCATCTTTCTCTCAGCTCCCTGCCCACAGCTTTCTCCATCTCTTTTGTACTGAATTGGTGGGAAATGGGCCCACTAAAAGTGCTCATAACATGTCAAAAGACTCAATTAGTTTCCCCTCGTTATAGCAATTTCTTCAAGTTCATGTCCAGGTCACTTTTTATATACAAAAATAAATAAATAAATAAAATATTCATAATCTTTGTGCATAGATGATTCAACGACTGTTAGTGTTTTGAGATAAAAGAACAGAGTGACTGGTAACAGAATTTGACTTAATCTAATCTCACTTGAGATTCTCAAATGTTTTAACGACTATAAGTGTTTTAAGACAAGAATAAGATAGAGTGATTGGGGACATGATCTGACCTAATCTTTGGTCCATTAGAATTTAGAAAACTTACATTTTTTGCAGCTGCACTGAATGCTTCCTTGTGAGTCATGTTGGGATACTTGGCCTTGAGCCTTCTGATTTCTTCTCTGCTATGTATAATATTTTGTAAGAACTAGAATTCACACTTAATCCCCATATGTATTATTCTTATGTCACGCAATTAATTTTTTGTAAGATGAATTTTCTTACTTGATGAAGTTGTTGTAAGCTGATGGAGCTCTTTGCCTCTTCTCTGGGGCTGTTCAAAATCAAACAAAATTAGAGCAAAGTTAGAAAAATTTTTGAACTTTCAACGTCAAGAAATTCAATGACTTCACTTCGCGTACGTTTATTGACGACATGATTCACCAGAACTGCATCTTCTTCTTCGTCGTCATCATCCGATGAGATGACGAGGGATGGGCTCCTCTTGTCCAAAACCTTTTGAGTTTCTGCTTCTTGAGGGATAATTTCTTCTTTTGGCTGGAGAGAGAGAGAGAGAGAGAGAGAGAGTAATTTGGTTATGGTAGACATAAAAATGTCCTCTCTTTTTTTTTTTTTAATGGGTAAAAAACTAGATCTTTTTTTTTTTATCCGCAAAAAGAAGAAACTTTATTGATAAATCAACAAGATATATCAAAAGCAAATGGATGAGCACAAAGAGTATCAAAGAGTAAAAAACAAGATCCATGGATGTAAAACAAAGAGTAGAAAGGTGGTACTAACAAGCTTTTATCAGAGAAAAAGGCAAGAGAAAATGCATCATTGCAAAAGGGCATATCCCAAAAATGTCCACACTTTGAAAACATTATTAGGGTTAATTTTATGTGAGAAGTGTAAAAATAAAATAAAATAAGAAGAAGAAGAAGAAGAAGAAGAAGAAGAAGAAGAAGAAGAAGAAGAAGAAGATAAGATTGAGTACCTCATCATCTTGGTCGAGAGAATTAGCAAAAAGATGGAGAGGGACAAAAGAGGCTTTCATCATGTTCACAGAGAGGAGGCTGGTGCAGTGGCCGCATCGGACTGTGACCACCATTGACAGACTGCTACATGGAACACTTACCTGAGTTTTGAAAATAAAAATAATGTCAAACAAAAAAAGAAAAAAAGATAAAGATGAGAGTAAACAGATCATAGAATGCATAAAACATAAAGAGGTGTTAATGAAGATAGGTATCAATGGATAATGCTCAATGCTAATACTGTGCATATATTACCAGTAAAATGGTGGTACAATAACCACATTGTACATAGCAAATCTGTTCTTGAAGGTCAAAGAGATGGTTCACTGCTGTAGACATTGCTTTGTTTCTCCCTCTGAGAGAGAGAGAGAGAGAGAGAGAGAGAGAGAGAGAGTTAGAAGAAGAAGAAGACAAACACAGTGGGTATGGAAGCTAGGGAAGATATATAGAGCCTAGAGGATAGGTGGGCACTAAATAAAACAATGAGTCACTAATGATTGCTACAGCATTTTATTTTTTATTAAGGAAATAATATAGAAGTTAACTTTTTAAATCTATTTTGTAAATTTAATTTTTTAAATTTAATGATATGATTGGTTGGTAATTAAGAAATACATGAGAGAGCGATTTCTTAATTGATTGCCACATTATTAAGCTTGAGAATGAGTATATAATATTTAGACTTGAATAGCAATGCTTTTTTTTTTTTTTTTCAAAAATAGGATAATTTTATTGATAAATTGTTGTGGGGAAGGGAAAAAAAAAATTAGGGAGTTTGAAAAAGTAAAATTAACATACAAAATTTTTATACAAAAAAATCACTCATAATGATGTGTTGACAACGTTTTTTGAAATTGTAAATCAAAATAGTGTATAGAAAATTTTGTATTAAAAAGTTATTTATCTCATTTTGTATAAACATTTTGTTTATATATTAATATCTTTTGACAAAATAGTCTAAAAAACTATTTAAAAATAAAGTGTTAGTGTGATATAAATTACATTAAGAATACATATGATTTACATATATTCGCATATTTCAATTTTTTTTAATAACTTTTCAAATAATTCTTTTTTGAGTAATTCAGAAATCGATGTGCTTGGATTCATAATGCTATAAACTCAAAGCCAAATTACAAATACAACCCTATCATGGTGAAAACAACAATTCACGGGTACACTATCACCCATGTTACTTTGACTATATTGAATTTCACTTTCTCATTGAAACACTTGCAATCTTCAACTCTTGAGGCATCACAGGCTCAAAGTTCTAAGTGACTAAAACGACTAGTGCTTGTTTGTTTCATGTATTGTTTTCTCCATATTAAATCCCCCTCTCTGTCTCTCTGTGCCTCTCTCTCTCTGATTGATTCATGAAGATGAAAGTGAAGGTTCAATGAGTTTTTACCATGTTTGAAGGCATGGGAAGTTTCTAGAAGACTGTGAAGAGAGAGAAAGGAAGGCATCTTAGAAATTGTCTTTCTTGAAAGAGAGGAAAGTATAATTGACAATGAAAAGAACTCCACTCTACTTTCTGTGTTCTCTTATTCATGTTTACTTGACATCCCTTTCTATGCTTTTTAGCCCTCCAAATGCCCCCCAAACACCTACTTACCTGTATCCAACTTCACCCACCCACGTGCCTGCACGTGACCCCTTTTCTTTCTTCTTTTTTTCATTTTTTTTCCCCTTTTTTGTGTGGAGAAACTCTACTAGCCCAAAATTTGGGTCAAGAAATTTTGGAAGAATTACAAGCAAGTGGAAGAAGAGAAAAAAAAAAATTATCAATATATGAGGATGCAAATGTGTCTGTGGTGGAATGAAAATGAAAAACTGTGGTGGTACCACTTGCACTCCCTCATGTGTTGTTGGTAATTTTTTTTCCATTCTCTCACCTGCATATAGTTTTTTCAAAAATTTATTCCAAAAACAAATGTGATTAAGATTTAATTAGCATATTGTGGAGTCTATATATAAAATAAATCTCAGTCATACAATGTTGATTTTGATAAAATTTTAAGTACAAATTATGAATTTGTAATATTATTGTTTTTTTAATAGACTCATTTTATTATAGTCCATAATTTTATGAAAATATTTGGTAACTCAAAATTTTGTGACTCAAATAGCTCAAATCTGTCAAAACGACGTCGTTTTACACTCAAAATTTGTCAAAACGACGTCGTTTTGAGTGATTTGAGCCATTTAAGCCACACAATTTTAAACTACCTAGCATTGTTGTAATTTTATTTAGATGAGTGCCAAAAAACTGTGGCGTATGGTTTAAATTCCAAGTAAGGACAGCTTGAGGTGATTTTTATTTTTTTTGTTAAAATAGTTAAAAACGATAAAACACTTAATCACACTATTCTCTTTATTTTTTTATATGTCGTTTTGTAAAAACTCAAAAATTAACTAAAACATACTATTCCCAAACTATTCCTAAACGGGGCTAAGATTCAAAATAAATTTGATGAAGGGGATGATTGATAGTAAGTTCATAAATCAATTTGACCATATGATGGAAAAATGACATTTTATTGATTTTTCTAACAGTAATGATACATAATTTTAATAATAGAGCTTTAAATGGAACTCTAGTTAGATGGAAGAGAGATAATAGAAAGAGAAGTGTGGGTTTTACCTTCACATAGACACTCTCTACGTCATTAAAGCTGTATTAGAACTCTCAAACATTATTCAATTTTTTGAAGTTAGAGATGCTTTGGAGCTCTAACGGGGACCTATTTATGATGTGATGTTTTGAAAATTATTTTTTTATTTTATTTATTTATTTTTTTCAATGTTATAAAACACCATGTATAGCTCTATACTTAAAACTCTCAATCACTGTCCTTTCTAAAGCTGTCTAGGGCAACAACACTCATACAATGCAGTGATGATTTTGATTTGTTGTGACATGACATACAATGAATTTTAGGCTAATTCTAATGTTTAAGTTTCCATATTAAGAAATTTACTATCTTTTAATTTTGAAATAAATTATATTTTGCTCCTTTTATATTTAGCTATTTACTCACTTTAGTCATTAAAATTTTTTTTTTTCAATTTGACTCTTCATATATCAAGTTGGGCGAATTACACTAACAGTCCCTATAGTTTGTGACTCGTGTCACTTTGATTCCTAACTTTTCAATTGTGGCGCATTTGACTTTGAATTTTGAATTTTGTTCCAAATAAGAACAATTGAAAATACCATTTCCTAATTTCAATGACAAAATCGTCAATTTGATAAAATATAAACTAATTTAATAGAAATAAATATCAAAAAAATATCTTTAAATTTTTAAAAATTATTTCTATCTACCAAAGATAAAATTATGTAAAGTTGATAAATCTTTTAGACATTTATTTATTTTTTATTTTTTTTTACCAAATTAATTTTCAATATGTATTTGGATGATAATCATGTAATGGGTAGTTGTTAGGATTTTAATATGTAATCGATATATTTATGTTTTTAGCTTTGGATTTTTGATTTAATGGATTAGTTTAATAATGATATCAAAGTTGTCGCAATATTTGACTTTTGAAAAAATAAAAACTAATTTAATGAAAATAAAAATAATCACCCATTATATGATCATCATCCAAACATATAATAAAAATTAATTTGATAACAAAAACAATAAATAAATATCTAAAAGATAAATCAATTTTACATAATTTTATCTTTACGGGTAGAAATAATTTTTAAAAATTCAAAAAAAAAACTTTAACATTTATTTTTGTTAAATTAGTTTATATTTTATCAAATTGATGATTTTGTCCTTGAAATTAAACAATGATATCTTCAATTGTCTTTATTTACAGCAAGATTCAAAATTCATGGTCAAATGTATTACAATTGAAAAGTGAGAAACCAAAGTGACACAACCTCCAAATTATAAGGACCGTTAGTGTAGTTCGTTCTTTCAAGTTTTTTGTATTTTACTCTAAAAACTAATTTCTACTAAAAATTGGACAGCAAATGACACAGTGATAGTCATGTAATATAACAATATTTTATTATATATAACTCACACCTTTAACATAAACTTAAACTCTAATATAATAATATATTTTTTATGTTATGTGACATTTATTATAGTATTTTCTATCTAATTTTGAATACAAATTAGTTTTCGGAATAAAATGAAAAAAAAAAAAAAAACTTGAAAATGAGGGCCAAAATGTGAAAAAATAAATTTTAAGGGTCAAAGTGAGAAACTACACAAATTAAAGGGAGCAGAGTGTAATTTACCCTTAGATTTGAGATTTAAATAAATTTGTTTTGAATCATGATTTTTAAATGTTTAAGTGTCTGTTTAGTTTGATTTTTCAAAATTTGTTTTTAGATAAAGTGTGAAGGTGTAAAAACATTGATCCAAAACCCAAAGATGTTGGCCCAAGGCCCAAAGTCCAAATCCAGCTAAGCAACTCAAATCAAAAGAAAGGCCTAAGTCATTGATAGGTCCAACAAAAAAGGAGATAGTGTCATGTGACCAAAACCTGAGTAAAATCACCTTCTAGAAGGAGATCTGTAGAGTACAGGGATGCCTTTAGATTCATTCATAATCAACTGTAAGGATCACAATTGTCAAAGATAGGAGCGTAGGCCTGACCGCAAACGACACAACCATCCGATGAACCTAATCGAACGGATAGAGCAATCGGCAAGTTGGCTACCAAATGTCTAACATAATCTAAGCCACACACAGCAAGATAATCCAACAGTAAAAGATCAAAGCAACTTGGCCACTTGCCTAACCAAAGTCTGATAGTAACCAAAGCCCTTAAATGAAGATGTCAATCCAATGGTCAAGGCCAGGATAATAACAAGAATAAGGAAAAACAAGAGAGGCAACAAAAAGGACAAAAAGAAAATCATACTACCTAAACAAATATCATATGACCGATCATATTTCTGACTTGATCGTCGAAGGATTTTTTCAACCATATCTAGTCGAAAGTGATCACTAACAAGTTGGTTTCTTTTTGCAGAGTAAAGGAAGGATCATCTCGTCTTGCATTCCTTATGTAGAATCTTTTTCCGTTCCAGAATGAGTTTTCGTTTATTTTTAATATTTTTTTATATTTTAGTCAATTTTTTATACTTTTTAAATGCACATAATCAAGACATATCTAAAATTAAAACAAATTAATTAAAAAAAATTTAAAAATCATTAAAATTAACAAAAATCTGTGTGCATTTTTGTTAGAATTTTTAGTAATTTTTTTTTTCATATTTTGGTTAAATTTTTTTATTTTTTAGATGTATCTAATCTTGATGTATCTAAAAAGTCAAAAAAAAATGACTAAAATATTTTTAAAAAAATTGTTAAAGACAAATGAAAATCCGTCTAAAAATAATTTTTAAAAACTTAAACCAAACAAACCCTTTTGGGTTTTAAATAATAATCTCACTAGGTAGCACAAATTCACTAAGGCTCAAATGGCTCGAGATGCCAAAACGACGTCGTTTTGGTACCTTCTTCTTTTCTTTTTTTTTCTTTTTCTTTTCTTCTTCCTTTCCATAACTAGTAGGTTCCATAACTTAGAAAAGAGAAGAAAGAAAGAAGAAGAAGAAAGAAGAGCAGAGGAGAGGAGAGGAAAGCTAACAAATCAAACTCAAAAATTTGGGAAAGGAAAGCTACGGAAGAGGAAAAAGATAGGTTTGATTAATTGAATCTCTCTTGGCAAAAATCAAACCCAAAAACTCAAAACCAAAAATCAAACCCACAAATCAAAACCAATCTGACCCACAAATCAAAACAAAAAATCAAACCCACAGCCACAAACCAAATGAAGTCGTTTAGTGGCTGCTGAAACCGATGATGGAGTTCGTCTTGCCTCATCGTGGTCTCTAACGGTGATTTGTGTGTATACGCAGTCCATCGCCATCACAGTCGCTCTGTGTATATACACAGATCTGTGTCTACGCACATAGATCTGTGTGTATACATAGATATGTTCTCCCTTTCTTCTTTTCTTTTTCTTCTCTCTTCTTCCCTCTTCTTTCTGTTCCCCATCTCTTTCTTCTCTGGCCTTTTTGTTTCAAATAGAAAAGAGAGTCGAAAAAAAAAAGCCAAAACGACGTCGTTTTGGATTTTGAGCCACTCGAGCCTCCAATTTTTCGACCTACGAAACAATTTTCTTTAAACAAATCCGTTCGAATCACAATTTTCTAAGATTTTTTTTTTAATTTCATTATATAAAATTTCAAATTTGAACTTAACTCTACTATTTTAAGTAGTTTTTACTGTTGGAACAATCTTCTGTGTAAAATAAATAAATTGAAACCAAATCAAACAAATAAAATAAATAACTTATAGAATTTATTTTACTGAACCGAATGAACAATAAAAAGATCAAGTCGAGTGTGTGACACTCTGTCCTTAAAACAGATTCACCCCGCTACGGTGCTTACGAAAAAATGGCGTATATCTCCCAGGATACAATGATCTTCACAAATTGTAGTAACACTCCAAACAATTTGTACTGTGAACAAAAACCCGTGTTCTTATTCTCTGAATTTTTTCCTAAAATAATATGAAGATTATAACATGCAAAAGAGCAAAACTAGAAGAAAAAATGAAGAATTTCCCATAACCAACTGCTGGGATTATGCTGGTATTTATAGGCAAGATAAACTGTCCGAACAAGTGCTGTATTTGAATGAACAGATCTGTTTTTCAAACAGAACATGTGCAAACAGATAACTGCTAAGCAGTTTCTAACAAGTTTCTATCTGTTAGAAACTGCTGGATCTGTCTGGGTAGTTTGGAATAGATAATTGCTGAACATATCTGTTGGTAACTGCTAGACAGATTTGAATCTGTCTAGCAGTTTTAAATCTGTTCGGGTTCCAACAGATCTGAAAATTGTTTGGACTGTTTAATCTGTTTGGAATAATTGGACTAGAAGAGGTAATATTGGATAGAAAAATTAAATTCAAATGCGGAATAAAATTTGAATTAATTTCATTGAGAATTTTTGGACAAAATTTAATTTTGTCCAAAAAATTAATATTTGAACTGCCCCACAACCTCCACCCGCGCCCGATACAGCTCGGCTCGATCGGCTGGCGGTAGCGGCGCGTGCGTATGTGGTGGTTTGGGCTAAGGTTCCATTTGTCCATAACTCCTCCCTTTTACAAACTTAGGGTGCCCTTTGGGACGCAACCCAAATGTTGCTACCTAGAACTTATATACACATATAAGTTCTCTTAAGTTTCCAATATGGGATAACCATTTCAAGAAAACCCACATTTTACTTCATTAAATGTCCATTCCACGAACTCGAAAACGACATCAAGTTCTCATTCGCTCATAAATGGTTTTGACGAACCATCTTTACCGTGTGACTTGCCATGCGGTAAGGAACACGTCACCTCTTCGGACCCACCACAAAAGATGTTTGGGGCCCACTCTATTTTGGACTCAAAGGTGGCCCAAAATAAGCCTATAAAACCAAATTTTCCAACAATTCCCCAAATGAATAAAATTTGACAAAGAGAAAATACAATATGATCTAATTACAGAAAGTACAAAAATTGAAAATATTCTGGAAAGGGTAGGTAGCGTTTGGCTTTGAACCTTCTCTTGTGAGACATTATCAAATTTACTAGCTAACCAATGAACATGATGTCTTGAACTATTCAGCCGTTTGCGTAAACCAAGACAATAGAACTCACACAATATATCACCAGACACAGTTTAGTTCTCACTATTGTGTTCATTTTGGCCCTAAACAACCTGGTCTTTTATAAGTGATCTAGAGAATTGTAGCCCTTCACAAATCTCATAGAACCAACTCAGTTCACACTCATATAAGTGATTCTTATGAAGAGTATCCTGCCATACTCCACTAGGTATACCTAGATATAAGAATCATTAAAAGTATTACTTAACCTAAAACGCTGCAAACATCACTATTTCATCATAGAAATGGGTAAGAGTTTGACTCCCTAGTGATCTTTATGAGTCATACACAACTCGGTTGTCCCTTTGAACCAAAATCTTGGGATCTCCAGCCAACTAGGTTGGGTTACTGTTGTGGTAACTCTTATTTAATAGGCTTAAGTCCCATTCCCCTCGATGAATTTTTAACTAACTCTCTTGCTAACCCTTTGGTTAGTGGATCCGCTATGTTGTCTTTAAACTTCACATATTCAATGGAAATAATTCCATTAGAAAGTAGTTGCCTTGCGGTGTTATGTCGACGACGAATGTGTCATTACTTACTATTATACATATAACTCTGTGCTCTACCAATTGCTGATTGACTATCGCAATGTATGCATATAGCAGGCACCGGTTTTGGCCACATTGGAATATCTTTAAAGAAGTAGCGAAGCCATTCTGCTTCTTCCCTAGCTTTATCTAAAGTTATGAATTCTAATTCCATAGTAGACCTAGCAATGCAAGTCTGTTTGGAAGATTTCCAAGATACAGCCGCACCACCAAGAGTAAAGACATACCCACTGGTGGATTTTGAGTCTCTAGTATCCGATATCCAATTTACATTATGGTATCCTTCAAGTACTACTGGATATCTAATATAATTAAGTCCAATGTTACGAGTAAATCTGAAGTATCTTAGAAACCTTTTAATTGTTTTTCAGTGTTCTACTCTTGGGTTACTTGTATATCTATTTAATTTACTTATTGTATAAGCTATATCTGAGAGAGTGCAGTTCATCAAATACATTAAGCTTCCAATAATTTGGGCATACTCTAATTGAGAAATACTTTCCTATACATTCTTAGAAAGAAACAAATTAATATCTATAGGTGTTCTAGCAAGTTGATCATCATCTTTGCTAAACTTGTCAAGTATTTTCTCAATGTAATGTGATTATGACAATGCATAACCTTCTGGTGTTTTGGTAATTTTCATACCAAGAATTACATCAGCAATGCCCATGTCCTTCATGTCAAAATGTTTATTCAACATTTTCTTGGTAGTTTTAATAATGTCATTATTACTACCTATGATGAGCATGTCATCCACATAAAGACATACTATAACATAACCTTTGTTTATGTTTTTAATATAAATACATTTGTCACACTCATTAATTTTAAATCCATTTGACATCATTGCCTTGTCAAATTTCTCATGCCATTGTTTTGACGCTTGTTTTAAACCATATAATGATTTAACCACTTCACACACTTTCTTTTCTTTTCCTGGAATAGAAAATCCTTCTGGTTGTTTCATGTAATTTCTTTATCTAACTCACTATTTAAGAAAGCAGTTTTCACATCCATTTAATGAATATCTAGATTGTATAGAGAAGCAATAGCAATTAGCATTCTAATGAATGTTATTTTAGTAACTGGTGAGTATGTGTCAAAGTAATCAAGACCTTCTTTTTGTCTAAAACATTTGACCACAAGTCTAGCCTTGTATTTGTCAATTGATCCATCCGCTTTCATTTTTCTTTTGAAAATTCACTTGTACCCAAGAGGTTTACAACCTGGTGGTAAGTCCACTAATTCCCAAGTGTAATTTTACAAGATGGATTCAACTTCACTGTTTACAGTTTCTTTCCAAAAAGGAACCTCAGGACTGGACATAGCTTCTTTAAAAGTTAAAGGTTCATTTTCTAATAAAAAAGTTAGAAAATCTGAACCAAAAAATTTTAAAGTTCTAGCACGTTTACTACACCTAAACTCCTCTTCCTCATCCTCATTTTGATCTATCTCTTGCTTTTGTTCTTGATCATGTTCTTGATCTTAACTAGTAATAGCATCATGAGATCTTTTGTTAGTACTAGTCTCTTGTCCAGTCTTGTTTGGAAACACATGTTCAAAGAAAGACACATTCCGATATTCAATAATAATATTTATATGCATTTCGGAATATACTGACTTATGAATCAAAAATCGATATGCATTTCTATTCATGACATAACCAATGAAAATGCAATCAACAATTTTAGGACCTATTTTAGTCTTTTTAGGATTAGGAATAGCCACTTTAGCCAAACACCTCCACACTTTTAAGTATTTGTAGGGTGGTACTCTCTTATGCCACAATTCATAAGGTGTTTGATTTACTTTCTTTCGGCGTACTTTATTAAGTATATAATTAACAGAAAGTATTCCTTGCCCCCACAAGTTCTGAGGTAATCCAAAACTTATTAATATGGCATTCATCATTTCTTTCAAAGTCCTATTTTTCCTTTCAGCAATTCCATTTTGCTAAGATGAGTAAGGAGCGGTGGTTTGATGAATTATTCTATGTTCTTTACAAAACTCACCAAAAGGTGATTCATAATCACCACCTCTATCACGTCTAAGTTTCTTAATTTTCTTACCAAATTGATTTTCAACTTCATTCTTATATTGAATAAAAGTTTCCAAAGCTTTATTATTGGTTCGAATTAAATAAACATAATTATATCTAGTATAGTCATCCATAAAAGTGATAAAATATTTTTTCCCGCCTCTAGTTTAAATTGATTTAAAATCACAAATGTCACTATGAATTAATTCAAGTGGTTCCATACTTCTTTCAATTTAATGAAAAGGAGTTTTGGATAATTTTGCCTTAACGTAAATTTCACATTTATGATTTGAATCAATGTCAAATTTAGGTAAATATTCCACATTAATTAATCTATGCAAAGATCTATAATTAACATATCCAAGTCTACCATCCCATAAATTTGAAGACTCAAGCAAGTAAGAAGAAGATGTATTTTTATTAATAACAAATGGTACAATAGTCATTACATTCATTTTGAAAAAACCATCAGACATGTAACATTTTCCTACATATATCCCTTTTTAGTAAGTACAAACTTCTCACTTTAAAAAACTAGCCTAAACCCATTTTTACTCAACAAAGATTTGAAAATAAAATTCTTGCGAATGTCCGGTACATGCAGCAGTGAGTTCATTTCCAGATGTCATCTTCAGAATAATCTTTCGTTGTCCTTCAACTTTGGAAGTTAAGGAGTTGCCCATAAAAAGTTGTTCACTGTTGTCCACTAAAGAATAAGATGTGAACATCTTTTTGTTGGCACAGATATGACGAGTAGCACCAATGTCCACCCACCATTCTTTAGAATTTCCGACAAAATTTGCCTTGGAAATAACTGTAGAAAGATTTATGATATCTACACTATTGGAAATTTTTTCCATTTCTGTTATATTCGCTTCAGCAGACTTCTTACTTGATATTTCTTTGCCTTTACGTTTGTAACGACAATCTTTGGCCCAATGTCCTTCTTTGTCACAAATGTAACACTTGCCATTAAACTTGTACTTCTTAGTTTCTTCTCTTTTATATAGCATTTTCTTCTGCCGTCTTTTAAAATCAGTTCCTAAGAACTTCTCTGATTTTTCACCATGATTGACTGATACAGTCACAACAGGAGGAGGGGTTGGCGCAGTTACAGCCACCATACTAGTACTTGTTTGGGCATTAGTTTGACCAGTTTCAGTAGCCATAAATTCTAAATTATAAAATAAAATTATAATTAGAATTTTATACTATACAGAAAATTAAAACCAAAACCATATAATTAAATTCTGTAAAAAATAAAAGAAACAAGAATTGTAACTTTTATTTTTCAATTAATTTGAAAATAAAATAAAATTTTATTTAAACAAATTAATTTCACATAGAAAATTAAATTTCTGTAACACTTCAAAAATTGAAATACTAAAATAGAATTTTAATTAATGAAAACTCATAAATTATTTCTGAAAACCAAAAATTAATTTTTGACTAACTTCACAAATAAATATTTTGAATTGTTAATAACACTAATATATTATTACTAGTTGTCAAAGAAAATCGACAGCATATTACTACTATCTGTCAAGCAGTATATTACTACCATTTTCTTTTCAACCAGAGTATTTTTTTGTAAGACCACAGAAAATAATTTCTGTAAGAAGAATAAAGAGAAAAGGAAACAAACGAAAATTTCTGTAAACAGAATAATTCGAATTTGTCTTAAGATTGTTGGAATAATCTTCTGTGTAAAATAAATAAATTGAAACCAAATCAAATAAATAAATAAATAACTTATAGAATTTATTTTATCGGACCGAATGAATAATAAAAAGATCAACTCAAGTATGTGACACTCTATCCTTAAGACAAATTCACCCCGCTACGTTGCTTACGAAAAAATGACGTCTATCTCCCAAGATACAATGATTTTCACAAATTGTAGTAGCACTCCAAACAATTGGTACTGTGAACAAAAACCTGTGTTCTTACTCTCTGAATTTTTTCCTAAAATGATATGAAGATAATAACATGCAAGAGAGCTAAATTAGAAGAAAAAATGAAGAATTTCCTATAACCAACTACTGGAATTGTGCTGGCATTTATAGGCAAGATAAACTGTTCGAACAGGTGCTGTATTTGAATGAACAGAAATATTTTTCAAACAGAATAGTTGCAAACAAATAACTGTTGGGCAGTCTCTATCTGTTGAAAACTGCTGGATCTGTCTGGGCAGTTTTGAAACAGATAACTGCTGAACATATCTATTGGTAACTGCTGGACAGATTTGAATCTGTCTAGCAGTTTTAAATTTATTCGAGTTCCAACAGATCTGAAAATTGTTTGGACTATTTAACCTATTTGGAATAATTGGACTAAAAGAGGTAATATTGGACAGAAAAATTAAATTCAAATTCGGCACAAAATTTGAATTAATTTTATTAAGAATTTCTGGAAAAAAAATCAAAATAAATTTTGTCCAAAAAATTAATATTAAAGCCGACCCGATCCACAACCCACATCTGTGCCCGGCAGCATGTACGTGTGGTGATTTGGGCTAAGGTTCCATTTGTCCATAACTCCTCCCTTCTACAAACTTGAGATGCCCCTTAGGGCCCAACTCAAGTGTTACCACCTAGAATTTATATACACATATAAGTTCTTTTTAAGTTTCCAATGTGGGATAACCATTTCAAGCAAACTCACATTTTACTTCATTAAATGTCTATTCCACGAATCCAAAAACGACATCAAGTTCTCATTCACTTATAAATTGTTTTGACAAACTGTTTTTACCGTGTGACTTGCCACGCAACAAGGAACATGCCACCTCTTCGGACCCACTCCAAAAGACGTTTGGAACCCACTCTATTTTGGACTCAAAGTTGGTCCAAAATAAACCTATAAAACCAAATTTTCTAACATTTACCTTATGTAATTTTAGCTTGATTTCGAGAGTAGATTATAACTTAGAGCTCATTTGGGAACATCATTTAGGGAAATTACAGAATGTTCTTAGAGTACCACGTGTCCGTACTTCTTAACCAATTATCATTTATTATGTCTCTCATATTCCCCAATCACCCAACACAATCTTCACCTACCCACTTTCTCCATCAACCACAATCTTATGGAATACCACTTGTCTATACTCTTAAATTACTAAATAATTACCCCATGATTTATAAGCTGCTTATTGGCTTAGTTAGATTATATTATCTCTCTACTTTTTTGCACATCTTTTAGTAATAAGTAAAAAAGTCAGCTTATAAGCCATTCACCGAACAATGCATATTATAAATTAGATCGTTAGCCTTTGAGGCTAGTTTGTCATTGTCTGAGCAATAAAAATTCAGACAAAACTTTTTCTCTCGGGTCATGATCTAAATAAGTGCACTTATTTGAATTATATCATTTCTCTATTTTTTTTACATATCTTTTTTATAAAAAATCAAAAAATACGTTAAATAAACAAACTCCAGAGTGAATCTTATCTTTCATGTATTTTTTCGATACTCTTTCTTTCTTCCCCCTATCAAAATTTAATCCATAATTTTTGTTTAGGTTTGGACATCAGAATTCAAATTTTATTTATGGCATATTTTAATTCTTTTTGAGTTTTGTTTTAAAGTTAAAATTCTAAAAAAATATAATCATAAAATCTAATTTCTAAATAAGTGATGCGAAACAAGATTATAGTCTCTTTAAAATATCACTCAATGGATATATAGACTATAATCTCTTCAAAATGTAATTTTTCTTTAAGATTATGTTTGTCGCATGTATTTAGGTAGGGATCTAGAAAAGAAATATATATATATATATATAAAAAAGTAAAATGTGAATGAAATATAATTATATTTCATATATTTTTCTAAATCTATGATTTAAATATAATCTAAAAAAAACGTATGTCAAAAAGTATTATGATACATATATACTTTTTTTTTTTAAATGTAGAGTCTCAATAATTTAGGGGCTTGAGAGAATTCCAGACTCTCATCAAATGTAAAGTGATTTAAGACCTGAAATAAAAAGATATTTTAATTAGTACACGGATTAATGATATTCTTTCTAGGGTTACATTAGACCACCACTCAATTATTTTCCCTTAATAATAATTCACAACAAATAAAATCTTGAGCGAATTACACTAATAGTCCATATAATTTGGGGCTCGTGTTATTTTGATTTCTAATTTTTCAATTGTGACACATTTAACTCTGAATTTTAAATTTTATTTCAAATAAGAACAATTGAAGATACCATTATTAAATTTCAAGGATAAAATTGTCAATTTGATAAAATATAAAATAATTTGACGGAAATAGATGTCAAAAAAATATTTTAAAAATTATTTCTACACTCCAAAGATAAAATTATCTAAAATTGATAAATCTTTTAAACATTTATTTATTTATTTATTTATTTTATCAAATTAATTTTTATTATATGTTTAGATGATGATAATGTAATGGATAGTTGTTAAGTTTTTAATGTGTAATCGATACATTTAATATATGAAATGTTTTTAGTTTTAAATTTTTCAATTTAATGGTTTGGTTTAATAATGATATCAAAGTTGTCGCCATATTTAACTTTTGAAAAAATAGAAACTAATTTAAAGAAAACAAAACAACCACCCATGACATGATTATCATCCAAACACACAATAAAAATTAATTTGGTAAAATAAATAAATGTCTAAAAGATTTATCAATTTTACATAATTTTATTTTTAGTGGGTAGAAATAATTTTTAAAAATTCAAAAATATTTTTTGATTTATTTTTATCAAATTAGTTTAAATTTTATCAAATTGACGATTTTGTCCTTAAAAAATCTAATGATCTCTTCAATTGTCCTTATTTAGAACAAGATTCAAAATTTAGAATCAAATATGTCACAATTAAAAAGTTAAATATCAAAATGATACAGACCCCGAACTATCATAACCATGAGTATAATTCAGCCTAAAATCTTTGAATTCATTGCCATAGAAGATAAGGACAGATAAGAATGGATTAGGAGGTTTGCTTCGTTGTTGGACCAACCTCGTAAATAGATTATCAAGGAAAAAATGTAAATTGATAAGTTAATACTAATCATATAATTTCATTATATTTGTCTTCAAATAAATAAATTATTATTTTAAACAAAAAAATTTCTTCAAAACAATACTTGTTTCTGTTTTTTTTTTTTTTTTGATCCTAATAGTTAGATTTAATTTTTATTAAATCCTATTAAAAATAAATCCTAATAAAATTATTACTAAAAATAATTTTTGTTATTATTTTTTAAATGTCGCTAAAAATTGATAATTAATGACTTTTTTTTTGTCACGATTTATACAAATTATTATTAAAACTTATAATTAGTGACTTTTTGTGATGTATTTTTTAAATTATATCTAAAAGTTAAAAATTAGTGACTTTTTATAATAATTTTTTTAAACTGTCACCAAAACTTATAATTAGTTACCAAGATTTTAAATTGTCACTGAAATTATAATAAAAAACATTATTAATTCTCATAGGATATACTGGATAATAAATTTACCTATTAAGACTTACACGTAAGGTTTTTTTTTTTTTTTTTTTAAGACAATTCTAATAAAATCTTGAAGTTATAATTATCATATGTTCATGAATGAATTACAAGCCTATCGAAGTAAAACCTGTGACAGACACACAAGCCTAACTGAACGAAAAACTCATTTTCTCTCCTGTTCGAGAGAAGACGGTTCCTTGAGGATAATCGTTTACAAATTCTCCGGTAAGGTCCTGTTAGAACATTGCCTTGAATTCAAATGGTCAGCATTACCTCATTGTTCGGTGAGAGGGTAATTTATATATATAAATTAAGCTGAACTGGGTAATGGGCCGTTGTGAGCCACAGTAAGAAGGGCGGAGTAAAAGGGCCTTGGCGCTAGCCCGATCCCCAAAAGGCCTTGTTGTTATCCCGGTCCAAGAAAGTGTTACAGACAGCCCGGTCATCACACTCAGAGTTAGTCCGGTCATGGCATGTTGCAGTTAGCTCAGTCAAAAACTTGCTATTTCTTAGCTCAGTCTAAACACATCATGGTTTGTACAAGAGAAGCCGAGGTAAGAGCAGTGAATGGAAGAAACCGAACTGGCTTTAGTTCGGTCTCCTCTGCGGCTTAGCATAAGCCATGCTTACCTCGGTTATATTGGAATCTGACCATGGTAAAACCATGTCATTTGGTTTAAGCAGTGAAGGGGGTGTTAAAGGATAAGCATTGTCTTTTAGGAATATGATTCCTAGGAGGACTCTACATGGAGGAGTAAGAATCCTACTAGGATTGTGCCACACGAAACCTATAAAAGCTCACAACATCACCTATGGAGAGGTAACACAACTTTGATTCCTAAATACACAGAGCTTTAATCTATTTGTCTATTTTACTGACTTAGGCATCGGAGAGGTATCCGGCACACACCCGCCGGCTAGCTCACGTTTGTGTTTTCAGGGAGTAAAGCGACGTCGTACGGAAGAGCACAGACTTGATCAACAAGATTATACGAAAAAGAATATTTCTTGCTCGTACAATTGGTGCCGTCTGTGGGAATATCAAACAAAAAACAAAACCTCTTGATCAAGTTTCCCTCGCTAATTAGGAGCAATGGCGCACAACAAAGATTTGCCACATACACCATCAACGAACAAACCCCAGAAAGGGGTGGGAGGCGCGAAGGTCTGCCTTCTATCTCCCCCCCTCCCATGGCGGACTTAGAGCCCCCGTGACAGGACCCCCGAAGGGATGCAAAGGGGAGGCGCAACAACAGCCTCCGTCGCTCTCGTTCACAAAGTCTTGAAAGGCAGAGGCGAAGAATCGACCCCCAAGCTCTTAAGGATCGCGTAAAAGAGCAACATGAACTAATAAGGAAGATGGCGGCGGATATAGAGGCCATGAAGCGCCAAATCAAGGGAAAAGGGGTGGCGACAGAAGAGGGGCGTAAAGGCAACACGCCCCATTGCCACTCAGAAGATCGCAGTAGGCATACCACGCCATCACAAGCAGAGAGTAGGAGCCTCAGAACAGGCGACACTCAATCCAGGACTTCCAGAACTCGTCACTCCAAGTCTAAGAAGACGAGATCTGAGAGGTCATACACAGAGGGAAGCACTTATCGGCCCTCGCGCACGCACCAGACATCATCCAGGCAGACGGAATTACCTAGATCGTCCGACTTACGAACTGTGCTAGAAGAAAGGGCACGACAGAAGGAGGATGCCAGGGCGCGCGACCTACGCAGAGTTTCTGCCCTTCAGCGGTTGGCTCCTCGGACGCATGGAAGCGTCGAGGTAAGAATGCCAATACCGCACCCTGCTTACGAACCTACGGACAAAGCATTAGCGAGGCTGCAGACCTCGCCGTTCGTTTCGGCAATTGAGAACGCGCCCTTACCTTCCAGCTTCCTGCAGCCCAAATTCACCACGTATGAGGAGAATATGGACCCCTACTCGCACTTTCGCCACTTTCACCAGGTTATGGCTGTATACCGACGAAACGAGGGCTTTGATGTGCATCCTATTCCCATCTAGCCTTGGCGACCTAGGATTAACCTGGTTCGAAAAGCTACCAGAAGGCAGCATCGCCTCTTGGGCACAATTAGCAGAGGTGTTCGTGACAAGGTTCAGGACGAACACCAAAACGCCAGTGGAGATCGACCAGCTTCTCTCCATTAACATAGGCAACAATGAGACATTAAGATCTTACAATAGTCGTTACTGGGAGACCTTCAACCAGATTAGGGATTGCCCTACCAATCTCGCCATCGCACAGTACAAAAGAGGTCTTCCAGTTGGGAACAGGCTGAGGGACTCAATCACCATGACACTACCCCTCACAATGGAGGCCTTAATGGAGAGGGTACACCAGCATATTCGGGTGGAGGAGGATAAAGCCCGTGCTAAAACGAAGTCAGGTACAACCACAATACCAGATAAAAAGATTTCGGCAAAAGTCAATACAGTAGAACGTCCAAGCAGAAACAAACGAGGCAGGCAGGACAACGAAGAGGACCAAGATAAAAGATGGCTGAGAGTCCGCACTGCCATTACCACGGTATTCAAGAAACCAATCTACCGAATTCTCAGTGAGATACGTGATGAACCTTTCGTCAGATGGCCAGCCAAGCTAGGAGAGGCGCAAAAAAACTACGACGAAAGATCCCGGTGCACCTTCCATAAGGAAAAGGGGCACCGCACTGAAAATTACACGCCATTAAGGCAGCATCTGGAGGAGTTGGTGGCAGCCGATCATCTGGACAAGTACATAGAAGGAAGGACGCAGCCAGCCCCCCAGGACCACAACAACCCAAATGGAATGCCAATCGATGCCCCACCTCAAGGCGTAATCAACATAATCCATGGGGTATTCGAACTTGAGCACGTATACGAGCTCAGGGGCATGATCAAAAAGGCTGAGCACTTTAGAGAGGTACTAAGTGCCCTACCTACCATTAAAAATGGGAGAACAGAAGCCACGAACGTCATATCTTTTTCACATAGAGACTTGGCAAGGATATACTGCTCTCACAATGATGCACTGGTCGTCACTCTCTGAGTCAAGGATTTTGACATCAAATGGATTTTGATTAACCAAGGGAGCTCATGTGAGATAATGTACTACGAAACATTCAAACAATTGAAACTAGAAGACAAAGACTTGGCACCTGGTGTATCTCCCCTGATCGGATTCAACTCAATGCCAGAATAGCCAGTTGGCAAAATAATCCTCTCAGCTAGAGTAGGAAGCGTGACGAAACAAATGGAATTCTGGGTATTGAAAGTCCCTTCCACTTACAACATAATCTTGGGAAGAACATGGCTGCATACCATGAGATCAGTAGCATCATCCTACCATCAAGTAATGCGGTTCCCCAACGAAGCCGGAGTAATTAAAGAGATCTTTGGAGACCAAATTATGTCCAAGCAATGCTTCGTCACAGTAAATGGCAGCTGAGCGGCCAAGGGGTTTGTTCAGATGGTGAAAGAACCAGAAAGTAATGAATTATTCGTGGATGTTGGCAAAGCCGCTGAACAGAAGGCAATGGAAGACTTGGTACATGTAAGAATAGATGAAAAGAACCCGGATAAGTTCTTTTTGCTTGGCTCATCTATGTTCAGCACTGAGATAATAGAGGTCATGGAATTCTTGACCTCTAATATCGAAGTGTTTGCCTGGACGCCATATGACATGCCTGGCATTGACCCAAGCTTCATTTGTCACCAATTGAACGTCCACTCAATTGCTAGACCAATTATACAGCGCACTCGCAGATCGACACTCTACCACGCCGAGATAGTGGCAGAAGAGATAGAAAACCTGCTAGAAGCAAGAGCTATCAAAGAGGTGCACTACCCCAGATGGATCTCTAATACAGTAGTGGTGCCAAAGAAGAATGGAAAATGGCGTGTCTGCGTGGACTACAAAACAGTCAATAAGGCATGCCCAAAGGGCAGCTTTCCTCTACCACGGATAGACCAACTGGTAGATCTGACGGCAGGACACAACCGTCTTAGCTTTCTTGATACGTACAGAGGTTACCATCAGATCGCTATGTATGAGCCAGACCAAGAGGTCACCTCTTTTACGACGCTAAGAGGACTGTATTGTTACAAGGTCATGTCCTTTGGCCTTAAGAACGCAGGGGCAATATTCCAACGGATGGTCACCAAGATGTTCAAACCATTGTTAGGCAGAACAATAGAAGCCTACATCGACGACATGGTGGTCAAGAGCAACGATAAGAATGACCATCTTAGGGACCTAGGTGAGATGTTTCAGATCCTGAAGAAGCACAAGCTACGCCTTAATGCATCCAAGTATGCGTTCGGAGTAGGATCTGGCAAATTTCTAGGCTTCCTAGTAACCAATCGAGGTATTGAGGTAGACCCCTCTCAGATCAAAGCAATTCAGGATCTAGAGAGGCCCAATTTAGTAAAAGAAGTGCAGCATCTTACCGGCATGGCAGTCGCACTCAACCGATTCATAAGCCGGTCGTCGGACAGATGTCGACCATTTTTTCAAGCATTAAAAGCCAAGTTTAAGTAAGACGAAGAATGCGACCGCACTCTAGAAAACTTGAAAGAATATATGTCTTCTCCACCACAGCTTGTAACCCCAGTACCTGGAGAAGAACTCTTTCTGTACGTAGCAGTTTCACAGCACGCAATTAGCGCAGTGTTGGTCCGAGCGGAAGGGATCCAACATCTGCACATTCTCTATGTCAGCAAAACATTACTGGGCGCCGAAACAAGGTACTTGCCACTGGAAAAACTAGCCTTAGCCTTGGCCTTAGTCTTGATGATGGCCTCAAGGAAGTTGTCGCATTACTTTCACGTCCACACCATAGTCGTCCTCACAGCTTTTCCATTAAAAGCTTTGTTTGAGAGGGCGAACTTTTCTGGACGAATCTTGAAGTGGGCAGTAGAGTTGGGGCAGTTCGACATCAAGTTCCAACCCAGAACCGCGGTAAAAGCCCAAGCCTTGGCAGATTTTGTCGTAGAATTCAACCCAGGAAGTCATCATATCTGCCCAATCAACCTGACTGATACAACTGAACTAGGGTTGGAAGTCGATCTGAATAAGCGCAACCCAGTGCAGATACCCGATCGGACCTAAGGCGCACTGAGTAAAGTAAGGAAGGAAGAAGCAAACCATGCTATACCAAGCCAAGACTCACCAGCAAATAAAGACTTGATACAATCAGATAGCGCGGGGCAAACAGTAAGCATGGACATTGAAGAAAACACCAGCAACACTCTCGATCCCAAGGCATCATCTGATTCCTCCACTTGCTAGAAACTGTTCGTGGGAGAGACGTGGAAGCTCTTCATGGATGGAGTGTCCAACAGGCACGGTGCAGGACTGGGCATAGTCCTCATCTCATCAGACAGCTTAGTGGTGGAGCAAGCAGTCAACCTTGGCTTCCCAGCATCAAACAACGAAGCGGAATATGAAGCACTTCTGGCAGGCTTAAAATCAGCATCCTACATAAAGGCCACCGAGCTAATAGTTTATAGTGACTCACAGCTGGTGGTAAACTAAATTTCGGGTGACTACAAGGCAAAGGATGACAGGATGGCTAAGTACCAAGAGCCAGTCAGAAAAGAGATCAAGAAATTTGAAGTAGTGCGGATAGAGCAAATCGGCAGGGAAGAAAACAGTAGAGCAGACAAACTAGCAGGCTTTGCTTCAATGGTAGATACCTCCATCCCTCATCCATTGCTGATTGACTACCTACCAAGACCAAGCATTGAAGAACCCGAAGTAGAAGAGGTATGTTGTGCCAAACTAGACCCTTCGTGGATAGATCCCATTATACTATTCCTGAAAGACGGTATTTTACCCGAAGAGAAGAAGGAAGCCAACAGGATAAGAGCAAAATCACAGCGATTTTAGCTCTCCCCATCAATGGCCTTGTACAAGAAGTCATTCACAAGACCTTACCTAAAGTGTGTCCACTCCAGCAAAGTTGAAGCATTCTTGTTCAAGATACACGAAGGCGTATGTGGAAGCCATCAAGGAGGAAGATCATTAGCTTACAGAGCCATTTTACAAGGATATTGGTGGCCTTACATGCAAGCAGATTCAGAGAAGTATGTCAAGAAGTACGAGAAATGTCAGAAGTTCGCACACCAAATACATCAACCAGCCAGAGAACTCCTACCATTGACAAGCCCATGGCCCTTTGCAATGTGGGGCTTGGGCATAGTAGGACTACTTCCAACGGCACCCGACAATAGAAAGTTCTTCCTAGCAACAACAGACTATTTCACAAAGTGAGTGGAGGCAGAAACATTAGCATCAATCAAGGAGAATGATGTGAAAAAGTTTATCTGGCAGAATATCATCACTCGGTTCGGCATACTAAAAGCTCTAATATCGGACAACGGCACTCAATTCGATGACAGAATCTTTAGAGGCTTTTGTGCAGAATACAAGATAGAATTCTACAACTCCACACCAGCATACCCCCAAGCAGAAGCATTAAACAAAGTGGTCTTGGACAGATTGAAGAAAAGATTAGAGAAAGCAAGGGACAAGTGGGCTGAGGAGCTTCCCCACGTTTTATGGGCTTACCGTACCACACCTCAGCGGTCTACTAGCGAAACACCATTTTCCTTGGCCTATGGCATGGAAGTAGTAATCTCACTAGAAGTTGGCCTCCCCACAATTCGAAATGAAAATTTTGATCAAGACTTAAATGGAGAAACCATAGCATTGGAGCTCGATCTTGTAGAAGAAAGAAGAGAAAGAGCACTAGTTCACATTGCCTCGTACCAGCAAGAGTCGTTCAGAAAGTATAACAAAACAGTACATCCAAGACAATTCAAAATCGGAGATTGGGTACTGCGCAAAGTAATGGGAAATACCTTGGTACCCGGAGATGGCAAGTTAGGGCCCAATTGGGAAGGACCTTACATAGTGGTTGGGTTAGCCGGAAAAAGGGCATACCAATTGGAAGACAAGGATGGCAAAGCCATTCCCAGGCCATGGAACACTGTCAATCTCAAACTATTTTATTTTTAGCTTTTCAGTACTTGTAATTTTTCTTTTTCTCAATAAAACAAGTAGTTTTCTTTTCGGTATAATTGTTTTATTCTGTAAAAGTTATTTTAGTAAGCTAGGAGCAACAAAAACAAAGTTGGCCGGAATAACCAACTTTGTCTCCTCTTAAGCCCAGGATAAAGATCCAGGCTGCAGGAAGTTTGGTGGGAAAAACCAAACACTTTACTCTAGGTTGGCAAGAAAAACCAACTTAGAGGTTGGCTGGAAAAACCAACACCCTTCCTAAGGCCAGGATAAGGATCCAGGCTGCAGGAAGTTTGGTAGGAAAAACCAAACACTTTACTCTGGGTTGGCAGGAAAAACCAACTTAGAGGTTGGCTAGAAAAACCAACACCCCTCCTAAGCCCAGGATAAGGATCCAGGCTGCAGGACGTTTGGCCGGAATAACCAAACACTTTACTCTAGGTTGACAGGAAAAACCAACACCCCTCCTAAGCCCAGGATAAGGATCTAGGCTGCAGGACGTTTGGCTGGAATAACCAAACACTTTACTCTAGGTTGGCAGGAAAAACCAACTTAGAGGTTGGCTGGACAAAACCAATACTTAGTACTCTTCAACCGAGATAAGGACTCAGGCTGAAGAGTGGTTGGCTGAAAAAACCAACACTTAGTACTCCTCAGCCGAGATAAGGATCAAGGCTGAAGAGTGGTTGGCTGAAAAAATCAACACTTAGTACTCCTCAGCCGAGGTAAAAGGCCTAGACTGAAGAGTGGTTGGCTGGAAAAACCAACACTTAGTACTCAAATTACAGTTAGAAAGTAACATATACACGAGAGTAAACCGAGATAACAGTTGAAACCAAAAGGAGCTTTCATTAAAGATTCAAAACAAGTACAAGAGAAGGACCTCAGCACGGTTACAGTTTTTTTCTTTCCAAAAGCAAAAACAAGAAATTACAGAAATTAAGCAAAAAGGTCATCTAAATCAGCATCAAGAACAACGCGGTCTTCACCCAGGGGTAGCTTGGTTGTGGCAGGCACCTCTTGGTTAAGCTCGGTTGAAAGATCCGCATCAGCAAGCAAAGGCGGGATGAAGACCTCTAGTGTTGGGGAGGTAGATTGGCGACTGGGCTGAGTGTTGTCTTCTGGAGCTTCATCTTCATCCCCTTCCAGAAATTTTTGCTGAATGGCAACAGCATACTCCGCCATAGAGCTCGGTACAAAGTATGGAGGACGATTGAAGACCTCGGTCTCTGGACCCTGACCGAGCTGTACCACGGCCGCCCTCTACCCTCATTTGAAGAACAGGTCCTTCGCAGCTTCACACTGCTTGATGTACAGGGCTTCACTCTCTTTAAAACCGCGGTCTTCCGCGTCCTCCAGCTTCTTCTCAAGTTTTGTTATTTCGGCAATCTTTTTTCCTTCAAGCTTGGCCAGCTCGCGCAAGTATTTATCTTTCATCACGGCAAGGGCCTTCTGTTTATCAGCATCAGCCGAGGTAACTAGCCCAGTGAGCCGAGCTACCTCGGTCTCTAGCTCGGCCACCTTCTGTTGGGACACTTTCAGCTCGGCCACCTTTTCATTTGCCTCGACCATGGCTTGCCTGGTGGTTTTTCGAAGTTCCAACACTCGCTTATGAGCGATGTGATTTTTCTGTATGGCCTGCAAAAGGATGGTAAGACACTTTTTCAATATAACCGAGCTCAAAGTTACAAAAATTTCTTTGAAAAAAATAAGTAAAGGGGCAACTTACCAGCACCATTGATTTTGTGGACGAGCGAAGGACCTTCAACTCGGTTAGGAGGTCATGGTGCCTCATGTCAGCTGGAAGGCAAACACCTTTAGCCAGGTTGAATGCCATCAAGTGGTCTTTTTCTGCGACCACTGAGTCAGAATCCGTGATAGCATGGTTCTGAAAAGTGATCTTCGGAGCCCACTTGAAAGAGCTAGCTCGATCAGAGCGCTCCGGTTGTGGGCTCGGTGGAGGGCTTGGCGGAAGAATGGTATCTTCTTCATCAACAAGGCGTGGCTCGGTTGTGGAAATCCAAACACGCTTGTTTGGACGAGATGATGAGGGTTGATGGGATGGAAGGGCCACCACGGTCTCCTGAGTTTGACCGGCTAGTGGTACCTCGGGTTGGTTTGTTTCGATCAGGAGGGCCCTCACAACTCGTTTCTTGGCCATTTTTTGTTCGGCGGTTAGTGGGATGAGATTGATTTGAGACAAGGATGGGTCTGGTTCAGGAGAGGCTTCCAACAAGAAGTCAGTTACCTTGGTCTTTCGTTTGCCATTGTATCGGTAGGTCGGCTCAAAATTCAGTAGCTCGGTCCAACTCGGGTTTGGATATCGCAGCGTGGCGCGAAAAACATTCAAGTCGGGGTAGCTGTATTGGGACTTAAGAAAGTTCAAATCTGCAAGAAGGAAGATAACAGTCAGTACGGTTCAAGATCAGAAAACTGAAGTAAAAGAAAAGTATGGAATTAAGCCGAGGTAATCCTACCGGCTACACCCTTGTTCCAATTTATTTTGTGGCCAGGGATCTGGGCTTGTTGGTTCTCAAAATTCCCAGATACCCAGAAGAAATCATCGTCGTTCACGTTTTTATCCGGAGTATCCTTTATTATTTTTTCACGCCGGCGCCTTATTCGTAAGTAGTAAACCCAGCCATCTTCAGCTGATCCTATGGAGTATTGGTGAAAAAGCTCGGCTAGGCCGAGATTAAGACTAGCCCGGCGGTTTAGCTCGGCTATGTCGTTTATTATACAGTAAGAATTTGTGGAAAGTTGGGTGGGGCAAAGCTTGGTTTGCCTAAGAAATTCACATAGAAGGGGCTGTACAGGGAATCGCAGACTGCACTCTACGATGGAAATAACGTTAAAAGGGACAAAACCTTGTTTTCCCCAAGGAACGGTTTCTAGTTTGGCCAGTGAGAGGTAGACATCATCTAGAATCTGATAGGCCTTACGAAATTCAGCTATGGCCCTTGGTGAGTTTACTAAAAATCTATACTTTCCCATTTGTGGTTTAAGTTATGAATAAATTAAACTGGGTGTTAGCTCGATCGAAGAATGGTGCTGAGTAGCTCGATTGAGCGCTCAAAGAAGTGCCTGGGCAACCTAAGTCTGCAAAGTGAAAAACAAAGGTGTTAAGCACAAATCGTTGGACCGTGCTAAAAGAAATTAAGGCAAGATAAATGAAGTCCTAGCTCGACTATGTGAGGTGCTACGGGTCTTAGCTCGGTTTGAGCAAGGGGTTTGTTAGCCCGGTTGAGCCTCTTGGGGCAGCGTTCTTAGTTCGGCTTGAACTAAGAGGGCTGGTTTAGCCCCGAGCTGTAGCTCGGTCGTGGTTGAAGCTTTCAAGCGTGCTACTGCGCAGACCTAGTACGATTTGATAGCTCGGTTAATTAAATCAAAAGGGGGTTTTACTTGTTGAAACTACTGGTATAGCATGAAGTGTTAGTTCAGTTAGTTAGTCTGGTTATATTGACATTAACTACAAAACAACTTTTTAGTTCGGTTACATTGTGATTTTGGATCAAATACAGCGTTCTACAGATTGTTTCGTAAAACACAAGTGGTTCTTATAAGGTTTTTTCCCAAAAAACGCAAGCCGAAGCAAAAAATGGAAATAATGTGTTTTGCAAAAACACAGTCAATATGCTATGGATTAAACAAAGACGAAAACAACAAAAAGAGCGGGACTGTTCAAAATTCATGAGATACGAAGATGGCGTGACAACTACATTAGGCCAATCAGAGTGTGCCACGTGTCCTTAGAATAAGAAACGATTCCGTTGCTGCGATTGAAGAGACGTTTTTGACCGGACAGTTTTGTAGCTCGGTTGGAAAACTAAAGTTTTTTAGCTCGGTTGGAAGGCTTTAACTTTTTAGCTCGGCTGGTAACAGGTAATCCCTATCATGCTGTGCAAATGGAATTAAGGGGCAATTGAGAGAGTAATTTATATATATAAATTGAGTCGAGCTGGGTAATGGGCCGTTGTGAGCCACAGTAAGAAGGGCAGAGTAAAAAGGCCTTGGCGCTAGCCCGGTCCCCAAAAGGCCTTGTTGTTATCCCGGTCCAAGAGAGCGTTACAGACAGCCCGGTCATCACACTCAGAGTTAGCCCGGTCGTGGCATGTTGCGGTTAGCTCGGTCAAAACCTTGCTATTTCTTAGCTCGGTCTAAACACACTATGGTTTGAACAGGAGAAGCCGAGGTAAGAGCAGTGAATGGAAGAAACTGAACTGGCTTTAGTTCGGTCTACTCTGCGGCTTAGCATAAGCCATGCTTACCTCAGTTATATTGGAATCCGACCATGGTAAAACCATCTCACTTGGTTTAAGCAGTGAGGGAGTGTTGAAGGATAAGTATTATCTTTCAGGAATGTGATTCCTAAAATGACTCTACATGAAAGAGTAAGAGTCCTACTATGATTATGCCACACGGAACCTGTAAAAGCTCGCAACATCACCTATGGAAAGATAACACAACTTTGATTCCCGAATACACAGAGCTTTAGTCTATTTGTCTATTTTGCTGACTTAGGCATCAGAAAGGTATCCGGCACACACCTGCTAGCTAGCTCACGTTTGTGTTTTCAGAGAGTAAAGCGACGTCGTACGGAGAAGCGCAGACTTGATCAACAGGATTATACGGAAAAAAATATTTCTTGCTCGTACATTCGACATCTCTCATTGTAGATGATGAATTTCTTTATTCCAATGGAGACTTTTAGGTCTGGGGAACAAGCTATTTCAGTCATTACTTTACCTTTTATGAAAAAATAAAAAATAAAAAAAATAATATAACAGTTTATAATAACTTTTTGACATTTTAATTAAAACTTCAAGTCACCAAACGAGGCACTTTTTAACTAAAACTTCAAGTTGCCAAACGAGGTCTTAGAAAGTGTTTGAAATTATCTAAATAAGTATATTTTTTAACTTTTTTTAAAAAAATATGCAAAAAAATAAAGAATATCGATCCAAAAAAGATAAAAAAAAATACCCTTTTTCTAAAGGATGCCAAATAATGCCCTAATTATTCATATAACAAAAGATTTTATTAATTGCTTCATTCAAACTGATGAAGCTCCTCCATATTCAAATGCTTTTGTAACAAGCTGTTTCAGGTTCAAAGAGATCCCTTCATTCAAATAAGTAATTTACTCTTTGGTAGAAAAATCTTTGGTAGAAAAATTCTACAGACTAACCAAAAAAGAAAAACAGAGCTTTGCAGATGGCATTAAGAGCTTGACAAATCACCTAAATTCGGCATAGAGTAACAAGAATGCACCCACATCCCTCAAGGAAAGAAGAAACAATCCGAAATATTGAAAAAGGAAATGCAAATCAGCATTAAAAAATATAACTATGAGAATCGGGAATGTTAGGTTATATTAACTGAAAAGGATGTATACAAAAATATATTATGATTCAAAATACTAACACTAAATATTTAGAGAAACTTATCGATTAAAAATAAAATTTGGAAATGATTCCTACAAGTTTTTCTTGAGTTTCATCTCCATTCCCAAAATGAGTTTCTGGGAAAACAAATTTCCCACTTAAGTATAGTTTCCTGGTAACTCTGCGCTCAAGTGACTACCCTGTTTGCAATGCAGCCTAGTAAAACTACCCACAAGGAAGGTGACCGTGCATTTGTCAAAGCATTGGTTATGGAAGAAGAACTTATCAAATAACATAAAGGTTTTCCATCATGTACACATTCCGCCCTTAAAGCACCTGGAATGCCACCAAAGCCTCCAGCATCCAATGCTTCCTAGTTCTAACAGTGTAACTAAATTACTCAAAGCATTCAGTGTCAGTTAGAATGATAATTCAAAACAATCACAGAGGTAGACCAATGTCAACATATCAATCTAAACGTCTTACTGATTAGCCCAAATAACTCAGACAACTATAGCTCCTGTCAGTCTTTTTCCAGCTTCCATTTGGTTTCCTAGTTCATGCACTAACTTCAGCGATTTGGAACAAATCTACGCAAAAGCCTTTTCTCTTAATAGATGGCTTGATGGAAAACACTGATCACTTTGACGGAGTTCAAGTGGGTTCCCTAGATCTGCAACATCCTTGTGCAGCACCATTTAACATTTTTGTTTCTTTGGTAAGTACAACACCATTCCAAAACTAGTTATAGCTTCACATTCAACCAAGCTATAT
This sequence comes from Camellia lanceoleosa, assembly GCA_025200525.1. NCBI lineage: Eukaryota > Viridiplantae > Streptophyta > Magnoliopsida > Ericales > Theaceae > Camellia > Camellia lanceoleosa. The sequence continues at coordinate 13,854,698 of CM045767.1, read as the reverse complement.
GTTTTACAGGAAAAAAGTGAGAGAAACACAACCTCCAGAGACCAATGCTTAATGTACAATAACAGAGGACCAATCAATTGACCCTCCAGAAACTTGAAACAGAACAAATCAACAATCAAATTCATTACCCGCCCACTCTCACTCTCTATCCTGCTGTACATAACCTTCCTGCTAGATTACTACTAGTCAATCAATGAAAACAAGTCTCCTCTCCCAAGCATTTTTTGTTTTACTATTCTGGATATTATGAACATATTGCCGCATTTCTTTCACATAAATAACATCATCCACTGGATCACTTCTTATTTTACAGATGCAACAAATAATTCAAATCTATATAGACCAAAAGATCATTGTTGTCGCTACTAATAACCAACACGACCAAATATGCTTATTATCAATGTCTCAAATTTTTCATTGTCATATAGGAAAAAATATATCCAACAATATGTCTATACTAAAGCCACAAACTTCACCTAAAGAAATTGCCAAGACCCATTCATTCAACTCAAAGACAACAAAACTGGGCTTCCCAACTCCTCTAGAATCTAGACTAGCAATAGGAACAAACTTGACAGAACCCTATAATTCAAAAAATGGATTGAATTCCAACCCACACAACTTACAGATCATATTCATACAGATGAAACATAGTTCCCAAGATGAAACGCATATAAATAGTTCCCAAGCTCACAATTTTAACATCAACCAGCAATTAAACCAAAAAAACGCTAATATAAAGATATCATCATCGTTCTAAAATTGGGTTCATTTAAGCAAAATTCATCCCATGTTCAACATCCAAAGCAATCAAAATTCAGTCTTTAATATTCAAAACAAAGATGTAAACATCATAACTAGAGAGAGAGAGAGAGATCAAATCTTAATCCCCACCAGCCTTCTGATAAACATAAGTCAACCCACACTTGCCACAATAGTGACGATCAAAATGATTCGCCATGAAAGTCCCAGCACCACACTCAGCGTTCGGACACTCCTTCCTCAACCTCTGAACCTTCCCAGAATCATCCACCTTGTAGAACTGAAGCACAGCGAGCTTCACCTTCTTCTTCTTGTGCTTGATCTTCTTGGGCTTCGTGTATGTCTTCTTCTTCCTCTTCTTTGCTCCTCCCCGCAATCGGAGAACCAAGTGAAGCGTCGATTCCTTCTGGATGTTGTAGTCGGCTAGGGTTCGGCCGTCTTCGAGCTGTTTTCCGGCAAAGATGAGTCGTTGTTGGTCCGGTGGAATGCCCTCCTTGTCCTGGATCTTGGCCTTCACATTGTCGATGGTGTCGGAGGACTCGACCTCTAGGGTTATGGTCTTCCCTGTTAGGGTTTTCACGAATATCTGCATTGTTGTTGTTGGTCGCCGATTTCGAAAAGAAGGGGAGAGAAAGCGAGGAATTTATATGGGGGGTTTGGGCTAGGGTTAGGGTTAGGGTTAGGGTTTGGGTGGACGTTGTGCGACTCTACCAGGGTTGATGTTGGTGCAGATGAGGAGCCCCTCGATTATGGTGGCTCTCGGTCCGATGGTCTGTCTAGTTCGGCTCGATTTGAAAACTTAGAGCATCTTTAATGATTGTTGGTATAATATTTTTGTTATTATTAGATTTCGACAATAAATAGTATTTTTTTATCAAATTATAATAATGGTACTATGATTATCACTTATTATTTTGACAAATCTCAATTAACTTTCCTTCTAAATTTGTAAGTGTACGGGGTCGAAATATCCTCTGCTTTCCGTACTCCTTGTACTCTAAACTTCACTTGACGGCGTCTAACCTGGCAACACAGAAACGGTGAACTACCCGACAGTGGTGTGCCGGATAGACCCTCCGACGATCAAGTCAGACCACTTGAGGAAGAAGAAGAAGATTGTTAGAGAGAGAATATATTTTCAGGGAAAGAGGTTGCGTACCTCTAACGTTCGTCTTCCTCCCTATTTCTAAGCTGGCCATGCAGCCTCAAGATCGTGCGCACACCACCTCTGTTGTCCTTCCATGGACAAGTGGCAATGCTCGTCTCTCACCACTTTACGCGTGTAAAGGTTTTGTCCTCCAACCAGTACATGCAGGACTGCCAAATGGTATTGGCGCATGCCTGGAGCAGATTTCCTCTTTCTTACGCCATTGGCCCAGGTGGCACATTTACCCGGAGTACCACGACCGGTTTACCCCTTGTGGGAAATTACCACAAGCTCACAACCGAGATAAGAACAGCCGCTCTGTCCCTTGGCAAAAGGGCAGATGGCTGGTCCTCACGCCGAAACTATGCTTGATCGTCCACCTTGCTAATCCCAATATGCGACGCCGACCCCTACCGTTGTACCTTTGTCCTTGGTTATACGAAGCTCGACTGTCTTGGTCGGCCATTTAGAGACAAGCCGGTCCTAGTCGCGTCCTCAATCTAGCCCGGGTAACTCTGAGCTCGGTTTCCGGACACCAACACGCGCATCGACAAATGTCGCAGCTCAGTCAAGCCTTGGTTCGTGTTTGGTCGTCCGGTTCTTTTTTACCGTGCTACACGGACCACAGACCGTGTTAGTGGTAGAGGAGATAATGCGGCGCCGTGAGGTCAGTTACGACCCGCGCTACCGTAGCTCAGCCGTACTAACGGTGCAAATCTCCCCTCTCAGTAAGTGCTGTTTCGATATAACTTTTTTAGTGATTTTTTTAAGTTTATTTTTTACCTTTTGTAACCTATTTTTAACTGTTTTTTAAAAAAAAATTATATATTTATATTATTCCCGACTAAACAAATATAAAAATAAAAAAAAAATTGAACAATTGGAAAAAAAAAATTTTAATATAATTCACCCACCAAAAAAACATATTACTACAAAAAAAAAAATAAAATAAATAAATAATTTATTTAACTACATATAAAAAAATAATCAATATAGTTGTTGCTATTTTGTTTGTACTTTTTTTTTTAATAAACAAGCAGAGCACAATGGCTCTTTTCACTTCCAAGAATGATCACCACCATACAAACCAACGGCTGAGATGATTTCTCTAGAATCATCCAACCCATTATATTCACATTCATTCACTGTCTTCACTTTCTCTCTCTTTCTCTCACTCTGGCTGTCACTCTCCTTCTGTCTCCACAAGAGCCCCCCTATTTTCTTAACTTCTTCTGTCACAACCCAAACTCGCCCCTAAAAGTTTGGGCATGACATGTTCAGAAACAGACACTTAACCTGTTATACATAACATATGGGGCCTGTACGGAAGCATTAAATATGATCAAATAACAAGAAATAAAAAAAAGCTACATCCATTGAGCGACCACTATTATGCCAGGATCACAAACAGTGCATCAGATAATAAATATTTACATATACCTATACACCCCGCCCCTTGTTTGGGCGTACCACAAAACATTGGAAACTTTAACATATTCTAGATAATCAAAGTACAAGCCAAAACTTAACGAAACTCCACAAAAACGGGCAGGTTTCATCCGAATGCCTGAACACACAGAAGTTGACAAAGGAAGACGAACATCGAGGGTTAGGGCTGACCTCCCGATTTGCTATCTACAGAATCAAACAAAATACAGAGTGAGACAATCTCAGTGAATAATAGTACTTAATAATTTGATGATCAATTTGAATTACAATGCGTATATAATGCAAAATACATGTAGTTAATTTTATCCTGTAATTGTTTCCAGAACGGCCTTGGGCCTAGTCTTCAAACAGAATGGCTTTACGCCCTTGAACAAAGTGGCTTTGAGCCCTTAAACAGAGTGGCATTAAGCCCTTTTCATGCATGTATGAACTCAAGAGGTGGCTCGCACGGATTCTAGAGGTGACTCGTATTGCAGCACTTAGTTTCGTGCAGCACTTTGTTTCATACTAACAGATCATACAGAATGGCCATAGGCCCACATGTCACAAATTGGCCATAGGCCTCACAGATGTTACAGAACGGCCATAGGCCTCATAACGTTCCCAGAACGGCCATAGGCCTCATAACTTTCCCAGAACGGCCATAGGCCTCATAACTTTCACATCGGCTTTAAGCTCAGTTCACATATGTATGGACTCAAGAGGTGGCTCGTACGGATTCTAAAGGTGACTCGCATTGCAGCACTTAGTTCCGTACAGCACTTTGCTCCATACCAGAAATTAATAGGTCTTAAGAACGGAACAATTCATATCACATCATGGCATAAACAGAATGATTAAACAAAACAGAATAATCTCAGGTTCACAAGAATATAATTCCATAATAGTGTTCATAAAGTACCCCGTGGTTTCTTACAAGTTGATATAATTGTCTTATGTGTATCAGAACATTAGCCATGCTCATCGACAGAAGACACATGTATCGTTATAGTATGATCAGTAGGGACAAAACAATTCACCTTATAGCGTGGGTCACATATTAATGGTAGTGATCCCTAGTTCTTTTCCTCAGGTTGAGTCATTCATAAGTCAATCCGATATTTATCATAGTTCCCCAACAGTCGCTAACGTGTAAAGCAACCTGTAGTTTTATTTGATCATTATTTCCGATGTACATACTAAGTAGATATCCATGTCATAAGACGTGTGTTACATCATACAGACTATAAAAGTCCCTGGTAGGACCTTCAGAATCTCATGTTTCTGGTAAGCGGGGTTTATATTCACAATTTCTTTTTGTCATCCAATTTCACAGAATTAACAATACGTATGAAATTCTTATGCAGGGTCATAGGTAATTTACAGATTATAGCACATTAATGATGGCCATTAATCATAACTGAAATGCAGCGTAGTTCCAGAGTCATACCGACATATACAAAGTCCTTCAAAACCTTTCAACATTTACATAAGTTCATCCCAACTTTCAATTAACAGAATGTTAACGTAATTACTTGCAAGAAACAGAGCGTTAATAATAATAACTATCAACGGTAAGTCATGTACGATTACAGTACTACTACTCACAGTGCTGTGACGACGTGCCAGTTCCTTTCGGAGTGTGTCCTGCACACATTCATAACTTGTAAATTAGTTCATTTCTCTTTGATGAATTAGTTCCTGATCCATCTCACTTCAGATGAATTTTTCAAACATTAGAAGGCATTAAATACAGATTTTAAAAATATCTGAAAGTCGAGCATGCAAAACGAGATAAATCATTTTTTCCAACATGGGCCGCGACGTATGTGGAGCCCAAGACGTCTTGGCAGCGTTGCCCAAGACCGTCCGAAATTCAGGTAAAACTCCTCTTGATGAACACATAGCAAGGCTCAAAAATAAATAACTTTAACACAAGAATGTGGCTTGGAATCACAAAGGAATTAATTACAAACTCATTTTGAATTCAATAACACAATCAACCATCATTGAATTCCTTTGTATTGCACCTACACATGATTTTTCAGTCAAGCATGGATACATGGCCATATAACTACATAAGTGAGTTTATGCTTGGAGATAGACTTCTCACAATATGTAAAATCTAAGAGAAAAGATGAGAGCACTTAACATAAAGTATAAACCCAAAAGCACAACTTCAACTGCAATTAAACAAGGATACCTACACACTCATGATCTTGATCTTAATCACAAGCTTGACTTCTATGTTGCAGAGAATTCTTTACTCATAAGGCAAGAGAGGTATAACAAAGTGAGTAGCACATACCTTGAACTTAAATTTCTACAACCTTCGTAAATCTCCCCAATTCCTTCCTTGAAGAAATCTCTTCCTCCTCTCAACTCTTCTCTTTCCTTTCTCTCAGAACATTTTCTTTTTTGGTAATAAGATTCTTTTTTGGTAATAAGCTCTAAGTTAAACATTTGAGAGGACATAGATATATATATATATATAAAGTGAATAAGACGAAAATTAAACAGTTTAATCATCCCTAATCAAATTTTTACAAAAATGCTTCTTATTACCTAAAAATTATGCTGATCTCAGATGTAAAATCAATTTCTGATTATCAAGCCTCTAAGGCTCTCAATTTCTGATCCAAACGTTTTAATTGTGACAAATGCCTTCCTCACCAAACAGATATAGGTTTCGAGTCATAAGACCCATGTGCTTAAACTTAATTTCTCATGACATTCTACATTCAACATTTAAATGTACAAAATAAAGGACTAAAAATATACCAGAAACATATATGAGAGTTGGGTCATTACATCTTCATCATTCTCTTCAGATCAATGAAGATCAAAGAGAAAGAGAGGGTTTCGGATCGATGAGAAATCAATGTTTCTTTTCGTCTTCTCTCATCCACTCCCCTCTTTCTCTCGCTCACTCATTGATTCTCTTTCTCTCATCCATCTCACATCTTCTCTCATCCAAAGTTGTCTCTCTCTCTCTCTCTCTCTCTCTCTCTCTCCACAGAACCACCACCAAATCATCCACCTATCCCTATCCCTCGAAGCCCTACTTGGCTTTCTGATGGAGAAGATGAATATTGGAGATTTGTATAAATTCAACTCTCAAATCCAGGTATTTTTCTTCTAAAATTCATTTAAGATTATTTGAGAAATTCTTGTTAGTATTTTTGTTGAGATTGTTCATTTGAGAATGTTTATTGATATTCATGTTGATTATTTGAAGATGATATTGCTGAAGATGATTAATTTGGTATTGTTGAAATTTGGTGATTTTTGTATTGGTAAAATTTGTCTGGAAAAGGCACAAATTGGTGAATTTGGTGATTTTTTTTTAGACACACTTTGAAGTAATTGGTGAATTCTGTTTTAAACAAAATGGTGAATTCGCTTTTTTTTTAAAAAAATATTCAAACATTCTGGAAAAGTCTCAACTAAAAGGAAATGAGGGAATGAAGAAAGCAATTGGTTTTGGGGTGATTTGGCAAATTTGGCAGCTGCTAAAGTAGTTGCCAAATTTGGCACATGATTTGGTAGCTGTTATAGCATGTCATTGGAGAAGCCATTTTTGCCCAAACTGCTATATTATGGCTTTGGCAGCTGTTTTAGCAATCCATTGGAGATGCTCTTAGGGTTGGTTTAGGATATTCTAAATAAGTATACTTTTTGACTTTTTATAAATAAAAAAAATATGTATAGAAAAGTAAAAAAAGTGGATAAAAAAGTAGAAAGAAGATGTTGATTGATGTAACCCAAATAAGTGTATGTATGCAAAAAAATAATAATTTTTTAATGGATACCAAACACCTACTTAATATCATTTTTTTGGTTTGGTTTTTTAGGATTTATTTTTTTAAAATTAAATTTTCTTATTTTTATTAAATTTTTTTAATATTTTAAATTTTTTTTTTAATTTTTAAGATATATCTAACATAAATACATTTAAAAGTTTTATATTTGTGAAAAAATCTTTAAAAAATTCACTAAATACAAAAAACAAAAATAAAAAAAAAATTTGAGAATTCAATATATTTTTTGTATTATCGTATATTTATTGATTTCTCAAAATATTTTACTTTTTAGATACATCTAAGTAAAGTGTATCTAAAAAAGTAAAAAAAAATGTTTAAAAATACGAAAAAATAAAATTTTAATTTCTAAATTATTGAATTCAGAAAATTAAAACCAAACACAGTGAATAATTTTAGTTGATTTTTCAATTATTTTATGAGATGAAAAAAAAGTTATGTTTGCAATAATTTGGCTATTTTAATTGTAATTGAATAGATGATTTGTAAGAGAAAAAGTGATTGATTAATACGTAGACTGTGACATTTTGTCTTATTAACTATATAAATTTTAATTTCCTTATCTTTATTAATTATTTTAGTCCCAAAAAAAACAAAAACAAAAGTAACATCCCAAACAAAGCTATAGTTTTAGAGTTTGAAAAATGCTTAGAGATTTCAAAAGTTGGATTAAAATTTTTACCAAATGTCTCATATAGGTGTAGACACATAGCATATGGGACCCACATGCTAGGTGTCTACACCTATATGAGACATTTGGTAAAAAATTTAATAAAACTTTTAAGATCACTAACATTATTCAAATTATTTTGTCTTAGTTCAAATTTTATACCCATTTAATATTCTGATTGAGTTTGAGATAATGATTTCTAGTTCAGTCTAGCCCGACCTGTTTCATTTATAAAATATTAATTATAGTTTTATATTATTTAAGTTATAAAATAAATCAAAAAAATTATAAAAGACAAAATATTTTTTTTCTTTTAAAGTTTAAATTAAGATATTTGTTAAAAATTATATTTATTTTACCACTAAATTTTGTTAATGTTTCAAGTTCAAATAATAAATAAAATTATTAATATAAAAATAATACTTGATATTTATTGGGTTAATTTGGTGGGCTTTGTGTTTAATTTTTTTTTAAAACCTCGCTTAAGATGGTCAGGTTAGGCCAGATTTCGGACTGAGTCGGGTTTGGGATGACAAATATCCTCTTATTATATATATAGTGTAAGCTTAACCCAAATTCAATCCAATCCGAAGTTTGTCCACCATGCATTTGACTCGAGCAATTTCACACACTATTTTTCATTTTAAAATTTTAAAATAAATAAATAAAATAAATAAAAAAAAACTCGCTTTTTATTTTAAAGTATTTTGCTAAAAGGTGCCTCAATCTCAAATGTTTTAATTGTTTTAATTTTTTTTTTTTTGGCACAAATGACAAATAAAAAAATAAAATTCATTCATGAAGAACATATTCATTCAAAAAAATTCAAAATGAAATTTCACTAATGTGATAACCCAATCCGTACTATACTTACTTATGCATATGATTATGTGTTTGATATGAATTTGTAAGTTTCAGTATGAGAAATATGTAAATTTAGAAAAATATCGGTTGAAAGTAGGAATTAGAGGTACGATAAACAAAATATCTGTTGCAATTTAAACTTTGAACTCAAATTGAAGGCCTTAGAGGTACAATAAACAAAAATCGATTTCATATCTATGATTAACATGATTTGCAGAGCTTACGGTGAAGTTTTGAAAAATTACGATTCGTAATGAGTAAATTAAAATTTATGAGTTGAGTTGTATATGTTTAGCCTCTTTTTGTTCTTCATTGTTGGAGGAGATCTAAAAAGTGAATTAGAGAGAGAAGAAGCAAGAAAGCTAGGGTTTTTTTAAGAGAATCAAGGGGCAAACCTAATATTTGAGTTAAGGTATGTTAATTTACTTACAATCTTTGTCTCTAACTCATCTTTGTCATGAAATCAAAAAGAAATTAGGAATTTTGAGCTAGGGTTTTGAGTTGTGTGGTGGCTTGAGCTAAAGGCATGAAATTGAACCCTAATCTCTTCATCATTGTTTGATTTGAGTTCATTCTTGTGATTGATCCATGAAACAAACCCTTAATGATTCATAAAAACAAGCTTTGTTGAAAGATTATTCATGTATTATGTATTTTGAACTTGTTTATATAATGTATGAATATGAGAAAAAAAATGAGTCCATGAATTTGTTGTTGATGCAAGATTGATATGTTTAATGTGAAATTGCACTTGTAGCATGCTTATATATCATGTTTTTGAGTTGTTTTTGCATGAATTTGGGCTTGGGAATGAGATGAGAAGGTTTGCATTTTTTAACAAATTTCGGATTGTCTGGGTGTGCCCAGACCACTTATGCAGCCACGAGCTTTGCACAAGCGGCCCATGCCTTGAACCAAAACTGGGTTGCACTGTGCACTCGAGCGGCTCGAGCTTCCGCATGAGCAGAGCCAGACCACTCGAGCAGTTGGGCCGACCGCACATGCGGCCAAGCAGGGGAGGAAACTTTGTTTTCTCGTTTTGGTACCCTGATGTCACGACCCAAACCTGGCCCTATGGGTTTAGCACCATAACCGGCCAATAATCCGAGATTACCGAAGGCCTGCTTAACAGTAGAACAATAAAAAACAGAGTTCAAGGCCTGGCGGAAGCCAATACAGTAAGTAAATAATGTCCATTGAGCTGTGACAGTTTGTATGCCAAAAAGATTTTTCATGCATTTATACATTCAACAGTACAGTCTATAGAAACATTTACAGTCAGTCGGTATAGGGACCTAATCCCTTGACAACAGTACAGTAAAGTAGATAACAATCCATACAATGATCCCAAAACAGTACGGAGACAGACGGGGGAAAACAAAACACCCTAAAGCCATAGCATGGCAACTCGGAACCTCGCAGTGAAGCACAAAGGCTGGCTTGACAAAACTGGAGTCTAACCTACGCTCCTAGCTCCGGTCTGGTGGCTGAGCACCTACATATATATATAAACAGTGAGCTAAAGCCCAGTGAATAACATAAAGCGTAAAGAGGTTAAGAATGAAATGTCCTTACAGTAATGAAAACAGTTCATTAAACAGTATTTCATCTTTTGGTCGTAATGCTTATTCACCATATGTGGAACATCCATTAGTATAGCAGTAACCAGTAGGTCTTAAAGACCGAACAGTAATGATGGCCATCAATCAGTAAACAGTAATGGATTCACGAGGGAACCGACAGAGATCTCTCAGAATAACGATCAAGAATAAAGAGGTGCTAAGGATGCCACAAAGATGCTCGTAAATAAAGGACATACATTCATTCAATAAATAATACCAGTTCTGAAAACAGTTCAGTAAACAGTTCAGTATTCAAAAGATAATCATTTTGAATATATCTTTACACAATTGTTACTCACAGAGTTCGGGCTACAAAATGCTAGAGCGTGTCTCCCCAGTCGCCAACCCTACACAGTTCACAGGTTGAACACACACTAAGCTACACGGTTGGAAAATATCACAACTTAATCCCTAATTTACCTCAGTGTGTTCTACATCAATATCCTCATTAAGATGCCTTAAACTAGGCCTAAGAATGCCTAGAATGGGATGAGGATGCAAAAATACACTTAGAAATCATTTTTCAAAAGTTGCTGAAAATAGGGACCTCGCTCGAGCGAGCCTTCCTTCGCTCGAGCGAGCTTCCAAAATCAAAGGCTTCGCTCGAGCGGTCTGATGAAACAGTAAAAGTACTAGATGCTCGAATTTTACGCTCGAGCCACCAATCCTTCGCTCGAGCGTGGCTCAGAGTAAACATTGGTCGCTCGAGCGAAGAAGCCAAATTTGGAATTTCCAGATTTGCCTTCCAAGCTCAAACCAAGCATTCTTACACTCAAAACTCGACCCCTTGGGCCCAAATTCTGGAAAATACAACCAAATTCAATGTACAATAAGTCCCAAAGCTCAATTTGTGAATTCAAAGCCCAAGAGTGAGTCAATTGAAACCATTTTCAAACCCATTTTCATAAACATGAAGAAATGTTAACATGCATGAAATTTAACCAAATTAAAGCTTCAAGGCTTGCTCTAATGAGCTCAATATTTTGAAGGCAAGATGAAAGTATGGACTATAACAACAATATGGGCATGCATGTACCAATTCCGCAAAATTAAACCTCCAAACTTGACTATATGAGCATGCATGCATGAGATGAGCCCTAATTCAACTCTTGGGAACCAATTCATGGTTCTACTCTTCAATTAAGCATAAGGCATGCAAGAACTAACTCAATCACAACAATGAGAAGGTAAAAACCTTACCTAAGTCTTAAATTGAGAGCCTAGGAGATCAATAATGGAGTCAACACTTCAATCCTCTTAAGTTTCAAGCACAATCAAGCCAAATGTGATGGAAATCAACTCTCTTCCTTCCCTCTCACTCTATATTTCGGTTGAGTATTCAAAATAGGCATGAAGGGAATGTTTTGATTAAGTGTATAAGGCTCAAATAATAAGATTAAACAAAGGCCCACTCAATGGCATTTCTGTAATTACGACAAACTCTTTAATTGGCTTAAATTAAACTAATTTAATCATTCCTAATCACATTTTAAATAAATATACCATAAAATCAGAAAAATTCCACTGATCATGAGGCACTAAACGATTTTCAGTTCGGCCGCCGATAAGGCCTTCAATTTACAGTTTAAACATAAAACACGAACAGATAATCAAATAATCAAACAGATAAGAATGCAATACAATAAACATGTTCAGTCAGTTCAGTTTAAATTTTCAATCAGTCCGTTCAGTACTTCGATTAGCTCAATTATCAGTTATAAGCATCCCAGTTTAGCAGAAATCAGTAGGTAATTCAGTAACTTATCGGTAAACAGTATGGGGGTTGTTACAGTTTCCCCTCCTTATAAGGAGTTTAGTCCTCTAAACTCGAGTTACCTTCATTCTGGAAGAAAATAGGATTCAGCAGGAACAAATCAGGATATCGCCTAGCCATGTCATCTTCCCTCTCCCAAGTGGCATATACGCCACCATGGTTCTGCCAGTCAACTTTCACTAACGGGATCTCTTTATTTCTCAGTTTCTTGATCCGTCTATTTACAATCTGTATAGGCCGTTCCTCGTAAGTGTAGTCATCACTCAACACGATACGAGTAGGCTCAATCACGTGGAAGGGATCTCGGAGATAATCTCTCAACATCGAAATGTGGAAAACATTATGCATATGCTTCATTTCAGGAGGAAGCGCAACTTGATACGCCACCGGATTGATTTTCTCAATAATCTCATACGGTCCGACATACCGCGGCGCTAACTTGCCTTTGACTCCAAAACGAGTCTGGCCTTTCATTGGTGTCACTTTCACAAAAACGTGATCACCCACTTCATACTCTCTGTCCCGTCTCCTGACATCGGCATAACTTTTCTGTCGGCTCTGTGCAATTTTCAGTCTTTGTTGTATCAGTTTTATCTTTTCAGTCGTTTCATACACAATCTCGGGCCCAAGCAAAGGCCCATCTCCAACTTCTGCCCAGCAAATCGAAGATCGACATTTCCTGCCATACAATGCCTCGAAATGCGCCATACCAATACTCGAATGGTAGCTGTTGTTGTAGGCGAATTCAGCCAATGGCAAATGACTTTCCCAGTTTCCCTGAAAATCAAGGACACACATTCTCAATAAATCCTCCAAAGTCTGGATGGTCCTTTCTGATTGTCCATCTGTCTGAGGATGGTAGGCATTACTCAGCCTCAATTCAGTACCCAATGCAGTCTGTAGGCTTTGCCAAAACCTCGATGTAAACTTCGAATCCCTGTCAGAAACAATAGACACAGGCACTTCATGCAGTCTAACAATTTCGTCAATATAGATAACAGCCAATTTGTCCGCATTATAGATTGTTTTGACATGTAAGAAGTAGGCAGATTTGGTTAGTCTATCAACAATTACCCAAATTGAATCCATACCTTTTCTGGAGCGAGGTAACCCAACGATGAAATCCATCGTGATATGCTCTCATTTCCACTCTGGTATGGGTAAGGGTTGTAATAATCCGGCAGGTCGTTGATGTTCAGCTTTGACTTGTTGGCAATGCAGACATTTAGACACAAAGTCGGCAATTTCTTTCTTCATTCCCGACCACCAGAAATTCTGTTTCAGATCTTGGTACATTTTCGTATTCCCCGGGTGGATAGACAATTTTGAATTGTGGCCCTCTTGCAGAACTCTTCTTTTCAGTCCAGAGTCGTTCGGCACACACAGTCTTTCCTGAAATTTCAATACATTATTCTCAAATTTGAAACCCGGTTTCGGTTTAGATTCTCTTTCTTCGATGATCTTTTTCAAAGAGTCATCCAGTTGCTGTTTCTCTTTAACTTCTTCAATCAAGGCTGGTTGAACAGTAATGGCAACTATTGTTCCACCTTGTTCTCTCAAAACAACTTCGATTTCAAATTTTTCAAGGTCACAAAGCAGCTCCTTCTGTCCGGTGAGCAAACAAGCTAGGTTGGCAATTGACTTTCGGCTTAATGCGTCAGCAACAGTATTGGCTTTTCCCGGATGGTACAAAATCTGTAGGTCATAGTCTTTGATCAGTTCTAGCCATCTGCGCTGTCTCATATTTAGTTCTTTCTGTGTGAAGAAATATTTTAAACTCTTGTGGTCAGTGTATACTTCACATGTCGCCCCATACAGATAGTGACACCAAATTTTCAATGCAAACATTACTGCAGCAAGTTCCAGATCATGGGTTGGGTAGTTCTTTTCGTGTGGTCTCAACTGTCGGGAAGCATAAGCAATAACTCTCCCATTCTGCATTAAAACACACCCCAAACCCTTATGAGAAGCATCACTAAATACAGTATAACCATCCGTACCTAAAGGTAAAGTCAGAACCGGTGCAGTCACAAGTCGGGTTTTCAATTCTTGAAATGCTGATTCCCTTTGGTCAGTCCAGTCAAATGATGTCCCCTTCTGAGTCAACTGAGTCAATGGTAAGGCAATTTTGGAGAAGTCTTTGACAAATCTTCTGTAATATCCAAACCAATCCCAAAAGCTTGGACTTCATCACATTCGTTGGTCTAGGCGATTCACTACTTCGATTTTCATGATCAACAGAAATTCCATTTTTGCTAACAATATGCCCCAAAAACATAACATGATCAAGCCAGAATTCACATTTAGACAGTTTAGCATACAATTTCTGTTCTCTTAAGGTCTGCAGGGCAAGTCTCAGATGGTGTTCATGTTCTTCTCTACTTTTTGAATAAATCAGTATGTCATCAATAAATACTACAATAAAATCATCAAGGTATGATTTAAAAATTCTGTTCATAAGGTCCATAAAAGCAGCAGGGGCATTCGTGACTCCGAATGGCATAACTAAAAATTCATAATGGCCATACCTCGTTCTAAAAGCAGTTTTATCAATGTCTTCTGGTTTAACTTTCAGTTGGTGATACCCCGATCTGAGATCAATCTTGGAAAACACTTGTGCACCCTGTAACTAATCAAATAAATCATCAATACGTGGCAATGGGTATTTGTTTTTCACAGTTACCTTGTTCAATTCACGGTAATCAATGCACAGTCTCAGTGAGCCATCTTTCTTCTTTACAAACAAAACAGGTGTACCCCACGGTGAAGTACTGGGCCTGATAAACTTCTTGTCTAACAGTTCTTACAATTGCACTTTCAACTCCTTCAGTTCGGTTGGGGCCATTTTGTAAGGAGCTTTAGATATTGGCTGTGTACCCAGAACCACATCCACAGTAAATTCAATTTCCCTGTCAATTAAATCCCCTGGCAGATCATCTGGAAATACATCTGGGAATTCTCTGACTATAGGAATATAATTCACATCAGTTTTTACACTATCATCAGTAGACACAGTCAGCGCAGAACACAGATATCCTTTACACCCCTTTCTAATCAGTTTAACAGCTTTCACAGAAGAAATCAGATACGGAGGAGGTACTACTCCACTCCCATTAAACACAAATTCGGGCAAACCAAGTGGACGGAAAACTACTTGTTTTGTTACGCAGTCTATAGTGGCATGATATTTTTGTAACCAATCCATCCCCAATATTACATCAAAATGATCAATGTTCAATGGCAGTAAATCAATAAACAGATACATATCCCCAACAAGAATTTCACAAGCAGGATACATATATGCACATGTCATGGATCCCCCTACGGGTGATGATACAGCTAGCAAGTAATTCATGGGCTCTAAGGGTCTATTCAATTTCCGTGAAAAAGCATACGACACATAAGAATGTGTAGACCCCGAATCAATCAGTACATATGCACTTTGAGCACAAATAGAAAGAATACCTGACACTACGGTCTCGGTATTTTGCACGTCTCCCGGTACTAGGGCGAAGACTCGGCCCTGCCTCATAGGCTCTTTCCCAGTAGCTTTGGGGTTCGATTTTTGTGTCACGGTTGATGCTGCGGCGCTGCCTGCAGCTTTACTATTACTCGGAGCAGTGGAGGGGCAATCTTTCACCATGTGGCCCACCTCGCCACACCTGTAACAAGCACCAGAAATTTTATAACAAACTCCCTTATGGTTCTTACCACATTCGAGACATGGCGGTATAGAAGCACTCCCTTGGCTTGGGCTATTTGTTGACCCCGTATTCTGTTTCTTGTTCAATTGATTATGCTTGTCTTTCTTGAATTTGAAATTCTGTCTTTTACCACGCCAGTCAGACACTGGTGTTTCAGATTGTTTCACAGCTTCGATGTTCGACTCGGCCATCAATGCTTGGTCAAGAACACCCACATAAGTTAGTAGCTTTAAAACATTTATCCTGTCCAGTATTGCAACATTCAGGCCGCCTTCAAACCTTCTAGCCTTTTTGTAATCGGTATCCACCATATATGGTGCGTATCTGGCAAGTCCAGTAAACTTTGTCTCATACTCAGCAACAGACATTGTGCCCTGTTTTAACTGTTCAAATTCAGTGACCTTCCTATCCCTGACACACTGAGGGAAGTACTTTTCAAAGAAGGCTACTTTAAATTGAGCCCAAGTCATAATAGTGTTGTCATCCCGAGTAAGCATCCACCACCTTCTTGCTTCCTCTTGCAGAGTAAAGGTAGCCAACAGTACCTTATGTGCCTCCGAGCACAGAAACACCTCAAATAGTTTCTCAGTCTCCAGAACCCATGCTTCAGCCTTTAATGGTTCAAGGCCTCCCTTAAAGAATGGCAGTTTTAGTTTGCTGAACTTCTGGGTAAGAGCAATTATGTCCCCATCATTAACATTCACATTCTGGTCCGGCTGTACCGGAGGAAGAGGAGGTAGGGGCTGTTGGTTCTGTTGTTGATCTAGTCTTTCAGTTATTCGTTCCAACATTCTTTCTAGTCTGGCCATTCTGGCCTCGCATTTATCTGTTCGATAGCGAGATTTGCATTATCCATTTCACTATAAGCAGTTATAACAGTTATAACAGTCATCAATATGAACAGTCATTTCTTTAAACAAGTTATCACATTGGCATATAATCAGTCATGTCATAACCACACATTTTTCATGCTCATGAATGCCCTAATCACTTTTCTAGGACACCCTATAGCTCATTTAGACACGTGTGTGGGGTATAACTCGTGGTTAAGTATCGCTCTAATACCACTCTGTCACGACCCAAACCCAAATTTCTATGGGTTTAGCATCAGAATCGCCAAGAATCTGAGATTACCAAGGCCCGCTAACAAGAGAACAAGAAAACAGAGTTCAAGGCCTGGCGGAAGCCAATACAGTAAGTAAATAATGTCCATTGAGCTGTGACAGTTTGTATGCCAAAAAGATTTTTCATGCATTTATACATTCAACAGTACAGTCTACACAAACATTTACAGTCAGTCGATATAGAGACCTAATCCCTTGACAACAGTACAGTAAAGTAGATAACAGTCCATACAGTGATCCCAAAACAGTACGGAGACAGACGGGGGAAAACAAAACACCCCAAAGCCATAGCATGGCAACTCGGAACCTCGCAGTGAGGCACAAATGCTGGCTTGACAAAACTGGAGTCTAACCTACGCTCCTAGCTCCGGTCTGGTGGCTGAGCACCTACATATATATATAAACAGTGAGCTAAAGCCCAGTGAATAACATAAAACGTAAAGAGGTTAAGAATGAAATGTCCTTACAGTAATGAAAACAGTTCATTAAACAAGATTTGATCTTTTTCAATGTAACGCTTATTCACCATATATGGTACATCCATTTGTATAGTAGTAAACAGTAGGTCTTAAAGACCGAACAGTAATGATGGCCATCAATCAGTAAACAGAAATGGTTCCACGAGGGAACCGATAGAGATCTCTCAGAATAAGAATCGATAAGAATGAGGTGCTAAGGATGCCACAGTACAGTTCAGAAATAAAGGACATACATTCATTCAGTAAATAATACCAGTTCTGAAAACAGTTCAGTAAACAGTTCAGTATTCAAAAGATAATCATTTTGAATATATCTTTACACAATTGTTACTCACAGAGTTCGGGCTACAAAATGCTAGAGCGTGTCTCCCCAGTCGCCAACCCTACACAGTTCACAGGTTGAACACACACTAAGCTACACGGTTGGGAAATATCACAACTTAATCCCTAATTTACCTCGGTGTGTTTTACATCAATATCCTCATTAAGATGCCTTAAACTATGCCTAAGAATGCCTAGAATGGGATGAGGATGCAAAAATACACTTAGAAATCATTTTTCAAAAGTTACTGAAAACAGGGACCTCGCTCGAGCGAGCCTTCCTTCGCTCGAGCGAGCTTCCAAAATCAAAGGCTTCGCTCGAGCGAACAATCCTTCGCTCGAGCGGTCTGATGAAACAGTAAAAGTACTGGATGCTCGAATTTTACGCTCGAGCCACCAATCCTTCGCTCGAGCGTGGCTCAGAGTAAACATTGGTCGCTCGAGCGAGGAATCCTTCACTCGAGCGAAGAAGCCAAATCTGGAATTTCCAGATTTGCCTTCCAAGCTCAAACCAAGCATTCTTACACTCAAAACTCGACCCCTTGGGCCCAAATTCTGGAAAATACAACCAAATTCAATGTACAATAAGTCTCAAAGCTCAATTTGTGAATTCAAAGCCCAAGAGTGAGTCAATTGAAACCATTTTCAAACCCATTTTCATAAACATGAAGAAATGTTAACATACATGAAATTTAACCAAATTAAAGCTTCAAGGCTTGCTCTAATGAGCTCAATATTTTGAAGGCAAGATGAAAGTATGGACTATAACAACAATATGGGCATGCATGTACCAATTCCGCAAAATTAAACCTCCAAACTTGACTATATGAGCATGCATGCATGAGATGAGCCCTAATTCAACTCTTGGGAACCAATTCATGGTTCTACTCTTCAATTAAGCATAAGGCATGCAAGAACTAACTCAATCACAACAATGAGAAGGTAAAAACCTTACCTAAGTCTTAAATTGAGAGCCTAGGAGATCAATAATGGAGTCAACACTTCAATCCTCTTAAGTTTCAAGCACAATCAAGCCAAATGTGATGGAAATCAACTCTCTTCCTTCCCTCTCACTCTATATTTCGGTTGAGTATTCAAAATAGGCATGAAGGGAATGTTTTGATTAAGTGTATAAGGCTCAAATAATAAGATTAAACCAAGGCCAACTCAATGGCGTTTCTGTAATTACGACAAACTCTTTAATTGGCTCAAATTAAACTAATTTAATCATTCATAATCACATTTTAAATAAATATACCATAAAATCAGAAAAATTCCACTGATTATGAGGCACTAAACGATTTTCAGTTCGGCCGCCGATAAGGCCTTCAATTTACAATTTAAACATAAAACACGAACAGATAATCAAATAATCAAACAGATAAGAATGCAATACAATAAACATGTTCAGTCAGTTCAGTTTAAATTTTCAATCAGTCCGTTCAGTACTTCGATTAGCTCAATTATCAGTCATAAGCATCCCAGTTTAGCAGAAATCAGTAGGTAATTCAGTAACTTATCGGTAAACGGTATGGGTGTTGTTACATCCGACCTCCGGAACACATTCCCAACCTTATTTAAACCCTTTTAGGAGTGAAATGATGATTAGAAACTGTAATAACCCCATCACGTATAATGATTAGTACTTGATTAATTAAGAGGATTTGAAATTTAATTACCGCGTATTATAATTTGTTTGGGATTTATGAGAATTGTGGAATTTGACTTGTATATGATTTTAACGAAAGTTTATTTTGGAATTAGAAATTAAGGGTTCAAATGGCTTAAGGAAGTGAAATTGAGAAGTTAATCAATTTAATTTTAATTACGGACCCATTTGGGAGTTTAATTAAATATTCGATTCAGTTTAGTGAAATTGAGATTCGATTAATTAGGTTCTAATTGGAGTTGATTAAATTATGCGGATTGAGAATTGTGATTATTGTGAATTAAATTTCGTTATGATGTGTCCAATTTGAATATGTAATTTATTGATGAAAAATTGAGTCTGATCAGAAATTGAAGGCCTAAATAATTTGGGAAATCAAAATTTATAATGATAATAACTTTAATTTGATATTTGGAGCCTTGTGGGAGTGGATTAAAAACCTGATTCAGAAGGATAAATTTAAATATAATTAATTGGGCATTATGGAAGTCAAATTAAACTAATTAAATCATGTAGGAATTGTAATTAGTTATGATTAATTAAGTTGTGTGCTAATTATGATTAATCAAGGCTAAATAATGTTTAATTAAATTAAAATGTGACTAGTGAGCTAAGCAAATGAAATATGGAGTCATGTTAGGTGGACAAGTGCCCCACTAGTGAATAAAAAAAAAAAAATGAAATGACAAATGAAGTCAACATGGTGCCCTTGAATCTGCTGGAAGCAGAGTTAGAAAAAGAGAATGGAAGGGTGAGCACGGCTAAGAGGAAGAGACCGGGAAGAAGGAGGAAAAAAAAGGGGAGAAGAAGAAAGCCTTGGGGAATGTCAAGATTTAAGTCAAAAATTGTGGAAAAATTATCCTAGGGTAAGAAATCTCATCCTCTTTCTACTATTGTTTAAATAATGTAAATATAAATTAATTTAAGATGAGTTTTGAGATGATTTAAAATGAATGTTGAAGGGGTTTTGGGGTGAAATGAGTTTCAAGAAAGTTTCATGGAAAGTGTGTTTCAGTCAATTAGTCCCCAAATTCCTTGTAGATCAAATTAATTAGTTTGATTTTGGGTTCTTAATCTATGCATGTAAATCTAATTTGAGAGTTTTTAATTTATTCAATTTAAATATGTTTTGGAAGCTCTATGATCATAATTTGAGGTTGGGTTGTACATGCAAGTTAATTAATTTGAGTTTGAAGAAATGTTTGGAAGCCATGAGTTCATGAAATGGGGGGTTTGATTTTGATTATTAACTCATGCATGCAAGTAATGTAATTTAAGAATTTTGTTTAATTTAAACAAATTTTGGAATATATTAAATTAGTTAGTTTTATTTAAATTGCATATGTTCAATGTTTGCTAGGAAATTGATAAGAAAATGATGATTTTGGAACTAAAATTAAGTCTATGGAAATTTGAGAACTAATCCTAAAGTTTTGATTTTATAATGAAAATTAGGAATTTGTTTAATCCATGCATGTAATTGAATTGAAAAGTTTTATTCAATTTAAATACATTTTAGAACACCTATAATTATGAATTATATATTTGGTTAGAAATTGAGTTAAGTTGATTTTCTAAGAGATTGATTTGTGTAATTCATAATTAAGTTGATTTTGTTATTACTAATAAAATTGGACCTATTTGTATTGCATACATCATGGATTTTGAAGGATTTGGATTAATTCAATTTCATATTTTGAAGAGAAAAATAAAATGTTTTATGAACATCAAGTTTATGAAAAATTAAAATTAATCCTAATATTAGATAAAGTGTTGATTTTAAAATTAGATTTTAATCCATACTTGTAATTTGAGATTAAACATATTTTGGGACATCTATAGTTAAGAATTAAATTGAGGTTATGAATTAAGTTAAGATTAAGATTATGGAAATTAGTTGGAAAATTTATAAGAATATAAAACTAGTAATTTTGATGTCAATTTCATACATATAAATAATTTTCTAAGGAATTTGTGACTTTAATTTCATGCTTGGTAGGAAAGTAGAAGGGGCTTGAAACCAATTTTATGTAACTAAAAAGAAAATGAGAGTTTGGAGCCATGTTCAATTTATGGAGATTAAGTTAGAAGTTAATCATTTTGAGTTGAGATTTGGCTTGATATAGAGAAAATGATTTCAAACTAAATTTGGCAATTGGGGCATGATTTTGAATAAATGACTTTTGAATAAATGATTTAGCAATTTATGACTTAATAAAGAATAATAAACTACTAATCAACATAGATTAGTTAGTTAAAGAATGAATCATTGATCTAGTGGTAATTGTTTAATGAGCCAAGTAAAGGATCAATCTATTTGGGAAAAGTAGGTCTTAGTAATGAAAGAATATGTGAAATAAGAACCCGGTTTATTTAAATGAGAAAGAATAAATGTAGTAGAACTTCGGACTATAAAGACTAGAAAGGACAAGTTTAATCAAGAGAGTAATGTTGTATTTTAGTGTGTATATGTTATATGTTTGTGTAGGTCACGCGCCATTATCTGCCCGATTTATCTGATATATCCAGTCTGTCTGATTTGCCTCTGCAGCCCTCTGTGAGTAATAACTTTGTAAAGTTATGTTCAATGTTATGTATTTTCAATATACTATGATACGAAATGATTGATTCTTGGAAAAGCTATGATATGTTGGAAATGAATGAATGAATGTCCAGTTTTCTGAAAAGTAGTTGTGGCACCCTTAGTCCCTATGGCCCTCGCCCGGGGGTAACAATACCGTGGCCTATGGCCCTCGCCCGGGGGTAACAATACCGTGGCCTATGGCCCTCGCCCGGGGGTAACAATACCGTGGCCTACGGCCCTTGCCTGGGGGTAATAATACCATGGTTGCTTGCGCGCAAGATATGGACCTTTATGGTTGTTGGTACCAACTTTGTTATGGTCTTCGGACCTACTTGTTGTGGTCTTTTGACCTACTTGATCGGATAGCTAATGGGTGTATCACATATGATCTTATGCACAATCTGAATATGGAAATGATTATGAAAATGATTACGAAAATGATTTGGAATCTGAAAATGCATAAGACTCTGTTTCTGATAAGATTATGTTTCTGAGATAAACTCTGATTTCTAACTCTGTGATGGACATCATTCATTAAACCCTTTACTCTGTTATTATTCACTAGGCTTTAGCTCACTGTATTATTTATGTATGTAGGTGATCAGGCGCGTGACCAGGCTAGAGGCTTCTGTCTAGAATTCGTTTGTCAGCCAACCTATGTGCCTCCCGTGGAGGTTCCGGATATGCTAAGTGTTGTCGTTATGTGATGTAAAGTTTTAGTTCAGTTATGTTTTCTTGCTTGGTTCTTCAAGTCATATGTATTGTAAAAAGGGATGATATGTATATATGTATATAGAAAGTTTTAAAATTTTTCTGTCTCATATAAGTCTGCACAGCTCAATGGACGTTGTATGTTATTATTTGCTTCTGCTAGCCCCTAATATTTTGTTAATCTGTTCAGAGGCCGTAGGTAATCCTCGGATTACTGGCCGGTTACGGTGCCAAACCTATAGGAGCGGGTT
This sequence comes from Camellia lanceoleosa, assembly GCA_025200525.1. NCBI lineage: Eukaryota > Viridiplantae > Streptophyta > Magnoliopsida > Ericales > Theaceae > Camellia > Camellia lanceoleosa. Next base: position 13,831,767 of record CM045767.1, on the reverse strand, counting down.
TGGGTCGTGACAGAAACTCATTAAAGAAGGTTGCGAATTATGAAAGATAAATATTCAAATTGAAACAAATGATTTGTCGAATGTGTGTGTGAAATGTTTGTGTAGGTCATGTGGCAAAGGAGACGCCGCGAAATCAAACACACTGTGAGGAGTAATATTGTACATTTATGCTCTTTATTGCGTACCTTGAACCATGAATGGTAAATGGTGCCAACATTACGAATTTATTGGAAATGAAGAAACTTCCTTATTATTATATGACATGTGCTATATGATTGGGCCCGAGATCGCTTGATATATAATTGGGCCCAAGGCCGCTTGTTAAATGATTAGGCCCGAGATCGCTTGTTATATGATTGGGTTCAAGGCCACTGGATATATGATTGGGCCCGAGACCACTTGTTATACGCTTGGGCCTAAGGCCACTTGGTTTATATGGTTATAGATATTGTGAGAACCTTATGATTATCTACTTACACTGCTTTACTGTATTATTACTCATTGTGCTTCACTCACCCAATATTATGTATGCACATATAAATGATCAGCAGCATGGAACACGCCCCTCCTGTCTACTTCAGGAACTATTTTTGTGACCCAATCGAGTCATGCCTCTAAGACGAAGTGTAACAACCTCGTACCGATTACTGAATAACCACTGAATTAAATACTGATTATTGCTAAACTGGACCGCTAATGACTGATAATTGGATTAACTGAAGTATTGGATAGACTGATTGAAATCGAAACTGAAACTGAATAAGTTATCTGTTATATTGCATTTCTATCTGTTTAATTGATTAATTATCTGTTTGAATTCATGTGTTTAAACTGTTAATTGAAGGCTTTATAGGCGGCCGATTTAAAAACCATTTGATGTTTCATGATCAGTAGAATATTTGTGATTTAATGGTATATTTATCTGAAAATTGATTAGGAATGATTAAATTAGATTTAAACGAATTAATTGTCAAGTTTGACTTAATTACGGAAATGCCATTGAGTGGCCTAGTTTATTCTTGCCATGTGAAGCCTTGTTTACACTTAATCAAAACATATCATCAGCCCCTATTCTTGAGCTCAACCGACCAAGAGAGTAGAGAGTGAGGGACTTGGAGTGAAATCAATTTGGTCTTGAAGAAATGCTTATAATCTTGGAGGATTGAAGTGTAACTTGGCAAAATTAAGCTCCTAAACCTTGAATACAAGATTAAGGTAGGACATTCATCTCCTTATTGTTGCCTTTGAGCTAAGTTTTGCATGATTCTTGCATCATTGTACAATTAAGTCATGAAATTGTTCATAATTGTTGAATTAGAGCTTGAATGTTGCATGCATGGTCATTTGGCATGTTTTGAAGTTAAATTATTGGAGAATTATACATGCATGTCCATGTTTTTATCATAATCCATGTTTCCACATTGTTTTCAAAGATTGGAGCTCATTAGAGCAAGATTTGAAGCTTGGTTTTGGTTTAAAGTTCATGCATTGCATGTTTGAAAGTATTCTTGAAAATGGGTTTGAAAAATGGTTTTAATTGACTCACCTTTGGGGCTTGAATTCATAAATTGGCTTTTGAAACTTGTTGTACATTGTTTTGGGATGTATTCTCCAGAATTTGAGCCCAAGAGGTCGAGAATTGAGTTGAGAATGCTTGGTTGGTTTGAAGGCAAATCTGAAATTCCAGATTTGGCTTTTTTCGCCGAGCGGCGATTCTCGCCGAGCGACCAACGCTTCTCCGAGACACGCCGGCGAAGGATTGGTGGCTCGTGCGCAAACATCGAACATCCAATACTTTTACTGCTCCATCAGTCCGCTCGAGCGATGCAAGGGTCGCTCGACCGCTCCCTTTGGTTTTGGAAGGTCGCTCGGCGAGCATCGGCAGCATCGCGCGTAAAAATTGAGCATCCAGTACTTTTCCTGTTTCATCAGACCGCTCGAGCGAAGGATTGTTCGCTCGAGCGAAGCCTTTGTTTTTGCAACCTCGCTCGAGCGAAGGAAGGCTCGCTCGAGCGAGGCCCCTGTTTTCAGCAACTTTTGAAAAATGCCTTCCAACTGTATTTTTGCATCCTCATCGCATCCTAGGCATTCTTAGGCCTAGTTTAAGACATCTTAATGAGGATTTAGACATAGAACCACACCGAGGAATTTAGGGAATTAATTATCATCCTTCCGACTGTGAACTTAGTGTGTGTTCTATTTGTTAACTGTTTAGGGTTGGCTCTCGACGCCGCTCTAGTCGCTATAGCCCAATCTTCGTGAGTAGCAGATTGTGTAAAGATATGTTCAAATGGTTATATTTTGAATACCGAATCGAATCATTTATTGAATCGATATTGTTTATTGAATGAATGTATGTCCTGTATTTCGAATCAGACAGGCATCCTTAGCACCCATCGTTATTGATCGTTACAGAGCTCTGTCGGTTTCTCGTGGAACCATACTGCATCTTGATTGATGGCCATCATTATTGTTGGGTTCATATGTCCTTTTGGACCCATCATGTTTATAGGCTAATGGATGTACCACATATGGTGATTGATTGAGATCTTGATTGATCAAATCTCAGATAATGAATTGATTTCATTACTATAAGGACATTCATTCATAACCTCTTACATCGTATGTTATTCACCGGGCTTTAGCTCACTGCTTATATATATATGTAGGTTCCAAAGAACTGCATCGAGTTAGGAGCGTGGGATTGGTCCCCAGTTTTGTCAAGCCAGCCTATGTGCCTCACTGCGAGGTTCCGTGTTGCCATGCTATGGCTTGGGGTGTTTTTGTGTCCCCTATCGGTCTCCTTACTGTATTGTACTTTTGTATAGACTGTTTACTGCACTGTTATCGAGGGATTCAATCCCCGTACTGACTGACTGTATATGATTGTATAGAATGTACTGTGTTGAACCGTATGATTGCATAAAAATGTTTTTGACATACAGATTTTCACAGCTCAATGGACACTAGTTATTTACTGTATTGGCTTCCGCCAGCCTCAGAGTCTGTTTGATCAGATATCGCTCAGAGGCCTTTGGTAATCTCGACATCGCCGCGATTCTTGCTAAACCCATAGGGCCGGGTTTGGGTCGTGACACGAAGTTTTGTCTTGACTCACACCTTGATCTTATTTTGTTTTTTTGCTTTTATGGTCATGGGTTTGTAAACAATATGTACAAATTTCTTATGGTTCTTATATTTTTGTTGGGTATGTAAATATATTAATGTGTTACATGGTTAACTCTATAGTTTTGCTCATGATTGGCACAGCTCAATGGACTTCTCATTATTTTATGCTTCCATTTATGGCCCCATTAGTACAAATATTTTGTATGATTGTTCGAGGCTTTTGGTAATCTACAGATTACTCACCGATTATGGCCTAAACTTTTTGGGACGGGTTCGGGTCATGACAAAATGGTTTTAGAGCACGAGTTAATATCTCACACACGAGTCCATGTAAGCAATTAGAAGTCTAGAAAAGGTTTAAGTTTCTTCCATAATGCATTCATAATCAGTTATGACATGAAAATGTGCATTTGTATATGTGACTGTGACAACCCTCACCACTGTTTACTGATAATACCACTGATTACTGCTAAATTGTGACTGAACATGATAAGTAATTGATTTGACTGACATTCTGAATTGATTGGTTGAGTGTATTAGTTGTAACGCATTTTTATCTGTTTGACTGTTTATTGATCTATTTGTGTTTTAAGTTTAAACTGTAAATTGAGGGCCTTATCGGCGGCCGAATCTGAAATTGATTAGTGTTTCATGTTAATTAGAATTTATGTGATTTTATGATATGTTTAATTGAACTTTGATTTAGAATGACTAAATTATATTAAATAAAGTTGTACTACATTAGTTTGGTTTTATTTCAAGTTTGCCACTAAGTGGATTATCCTAGGCTAACTCCCCTCCACTTCCTACACGTTTGACACAACTCTTCTTCAACCACTTTCCTAGGGACCAACCGAGAGAGAGAGGGAGAGTAGGGGAGAAAATTGGTTTCAACAAGTTTTGGCTTGGAATTTAGAAGAATTGAAGATTGATTGCATAATTGAGCTTCTATACCTAAAATTGAAGACCTAAGGTAGGACATTTACCTTCTTGTTTATGAATTTAAGTTAGTTCTTGCATGATTCATGGAAGATTAGAGTTTTAAGGTCTTACATTGGTTTAAAATGTTGATTGGAGAGCTAAACCTTGTATGCATGTCTCTACCATGCCATTTTGAAGTCATTTTCATGAGAATTTCTTCATGCATGTTCATATTTTTGGTCTTGATCCATGAACTCACCATGTTTTGAAGTTAAACATTTCATTTGATCTTGTTTTGTAGCATAAGAGTTCTTGGGAACTCATGCATGTATGAGTTTTGCATTGTTCTTCATGTTCTTGAATTTTGAGTTGAAGTTTGTGTTTAATTGACTTACCTTTGGGCTTGATTTTACAAAATTGATCCTTGAAACATGTCATATTATGGGTTTGTAAATGTTTTCTAGAAAATTAGCCTAAAAGAATCGAATTTGATACTTTAAAAGTTGACTTTGAGCTTGGAAGTTCAATCTGGAAATTCCAAATTTTGGACTCACGCTCGAGCGTAGGATTTCACGCTCGAGCGTATACCCTGAATCTTGCACTTCCGCTCGAGCGTAGAAAGTTACACTCGAGCGTGAATTTTATATGCCCAGAAGTTCGTGTGTTTCACAGTCCGCTCGAGCGAGGACTTGTGTCTCACGCTTGAGCGGGAATCAAGCATCCGTCGAGCGTGAATTGCATGCATCCAGTACTTTTGCATGATTTTACAGTCCGCTCGAGCAAGGGAATCCACACTCGAGCAGAGCTCCTTTGTTCTACATATCCGCTCGAGCGTAGAAAGCCACGCTCGAGCGTGGACCCCTGTTTCAGCAAATTTTGAAAAGTGTTTTAAAGTGCATCTTTGCATCCTCTTTCCATCCTAGGCATTCCTAAGGCATGTTTAAGGCATCTTAAAGAGGATAATGATGTAGAACCACACCGAGTCAAGATAGAGACTAAGTCATTGATTTCCAAGTGTGTAACTTAGTGTGTGTGCATTCTGTAACTGTAGGGTTGGCATCCAAGGATGCTCTAGCCTAACTGTAGCCCAGTGCTCTGTGAGTAATAATGTTTTAAAGATATATTCAATCATGAATATTTTCTGAATGATCAACTGTACTGCTTTCTGAAATTATATTTCTTACTGAATGAATGCTTGTCCTATTTGCGAACTGTATTCGTGGCATCCATAGCAATTTACTGTTACTGTACTGTACTGCTACTATCACAGAGATCTCTGTCGGTTCTCATGTTTGGAACCACTACTGTTTACTGATATGATGGCCATCAACTGACTGTTCGGTCTGTTAAGACCTGCTGTACTGTTTGCTATTGGATGTACCACTTATGACTACTATGATCGAATAATTGATATACTGTTCAAATGACTGATTTAAATACTGAAAGGACATTCATTCTTAACCTCTTTACGCATATGTTATTCACTGGGCTTTAGCTCACTGTTTATATATATATGTAGGTGTCTAGGCACTGGATCGGAGCTAAGAGTGTTGGGTTTAACTCCCTTTTTGTCAAGCCAACCACTGTGCCTTACTGCGAGGTTCCAAGTGTTGCCAAGCCAAGGCTACTTTGGGGTGTTTTAGATTCCCCCTTTCTGTATTTGTTTTGTATAGACTGTATAGACTTATACTGTACTGTTATAGTAGGGATTTGGTCCCTAATCTGAATGCTTGTATATGATGTATGTACATACTACTTTTGTCTCGAAGGTGACTATGTTATGAAAAAAAAACCTTTTTGCATACAAATTGTCACAGCTCATTGGACATCTTTCATTTACTGTTTTGGCTTCTGCCAGTCCATGTACTTTGTATTACTGTTATTACTATTAAGCAGGCCTTCGATAATCACGGATTACTGGTCGGTTACGGCGCTAAACCCATAAGGGCGGGTTTGGGTCGTGACACTGACTTATGTGCATACTATTTGTGAAAGTTATAATGTATGTTCCTCTAGATCATGGTAAGAACAAGGACGGAAGATGGGGAGGATTCAACCTCTGCATGACTTGATAGGATGGAGGCAATGATTATGGATATGGCTAAGGCTTTTAGACAACAACAACAACAGCAGCAACAGCAACAGCAGCCATCACCGCCACTAATTTTGGTGCCACTACCTGTAGTGCAAGACCACTAAGTTGACGACAGAACCATTGCTCTCACAAAGGAATTTAAGAAGATGAAACCACCATTGTTCAAAGGGGGAATTGATCCATTGAAGGTAAAGGTATGGGTGATTGGCATAGAGGCATTGTTTGAAGTCTTTCTATGTGCGGAGAGCCAGAAAGTTTTACTTGCTGCTTTTACACTTGAAGATGAGGCACGCCGTTGGTGGATACTCATCCGAGAGAAACATCAAGGAATGAATTGGGCTCAGTTTTTGGAGATCTTTTATGAGAAGTACTTCTGACAGAGTATCCGAGACGAAAAGGTTTCGAAGTTTGAAAACTTGAAGCAAGGGAACAAAACTGTAGCAGAGTATGAAGGGAAATTTACCGAGCTAGCCCGTTTTGCACCGCACATGGTCAATACGGACTACAAAAAGGCAAGGAAATTTGAAAGAGGTCTCCGAGACTCCATTTTTGAGAAGATTAATGTGTTGAAGGTACAGAAATATGTGGATGTATTAGATAGGGCCATCATAGCGGAAGGTAACCAGGCCAACCGCAACTGGTACTCAGATTGGAAGGGCAAAAGGCAAGGCTCTAATGCGTACAAAGGGTCAGCGTCCTCATAAAACAAGAAGCAAAGTTTGGGAACTTCCAACACTGCGAGGTTTAACCATGATTCACCACCAACTTGCCTGGAATGTAGGAAGAAACATCGAGCAGTTTGCCATCGAGCATCAGGAACTTGCTTTAAGTGTGGGAAGAAAGGACATATGATGAGAGATTGTCCTATGTTTGGGTAACAAAAAGGGAATAGGCCAATTGCTAGTTTAGCCGGTTCCACTTCTGCAACAAAGACTCAGGCAAGGCCTACTACTTCTAAAGATAATGTTAAGCAAGGGAGAGAGAGTCTTTGCTCTTGTTTTGGGTGATGTCTACAATTCAGATGCAATGGTTTCAGTTATATATCATGCAACCATCGATTGTGTGTCTAAGCAAGTTGTCTTCTGCCCACCGGATCAAGATGAGTTTACTATTGTGGAACATAGGGTGGTCGCTCCACCCTATTTGACATAAGCTATGAAAGCTTGTAAACTACTTCAAAAAGGTTGTAGGGGTTATTTGTGCAGCATTTTGCATGCAAAGACAATTGAGGTGGGTGCTGGAAATATTCAGATTGTTAGTGAGTTTCCAGATATATTTCTCGAAGAATTTCCAAGGGACTTGATAGATCATGAGATTGAATTTGTCATTGATATTGTGCTGGGTACTCAATCGATTTTTAAGGCTCTGTACAGAATGTCTCTAGAAGATATGAAGGAATTAAAAATATAGTTACAAGAATTACTTGACAAAGGGTTCATCCGACCGAGTACATCGTCATGGGGCGCACCCATTTTGTTTGTGAAGAAGAACGATGGGACCCTTCAGTTGTGTATTTATTATCGAGAACTTAATAAGGTCACGATAAAGAATAAGTATCCTTTACCACAGATTGATGATTTGTTTGACCAATTACAGAGGGCACGAGTGTTTTCAAAGATTAACTTGAGATTTGAGTACCATCAGTTGAAAGTCAAAGCAGAGAATATTGAGAAGATCGCCTTCCGAACCAAGTACGACCATTATGAATTTTTAGTTATGCCATTTGGGGTTACAAATGCACCAGCAGCTTTTATGGATTTAATGAATCGGGTTTTTCAACCGAACTTGGATGAGTTTGTGGTGGTATTCATTAATGACATTCTTATTCATTTAAAGAGTAGAGAGGAACATGAAAAACACTTGAGATTGGTTCTTCAAACAGTTAGGGACAAGAAGTTATATGCCAAATTAAAGAAATGTGAATTTTGATTGAATGAAGTTGTGTTTTTGGGCCATGTAATTAATAAGAATGGTGTATCCGTCAATCCGTAAAAGATAGAAGCTATTGTGAATTGGCCTGTTCCTACCAATGATACAAAAGTACACAGTTTTATGGGTTTAGCAGGTTACTACAGAAAATTTGTTAAAGATTTATCCAAGATTACGATGCTGCTCACCTAGTTAACTCAAAAAGGTGTTCCATTTGAGTGGATAGAACAGAAGAAGTCCGCCTTCCAAAAATTGAAGACACGACTCACAACAGCACCGATCCTTGCCTCACCGTCGGGTACAGAAGGGTTTGTGATTTATAGTGATACTTCTCATAAGGGTTTGGAGTGTGTACTTATACAGAATGAAAGAGTAATTGTGTATGCATCTAGACAATTGAAGCCACATGAAAATAATTACCCTACACATGATTTGGAATTAGCTGCTATGGTGTTTGCATTGAAGATTTGGCAGCATTATCTTTATGGAGCAACATATGAAGTCTACACCAACCACAAGAGCCTCAAATATTTCTTTACTCAAAAGGAGCTTAATATGCAATAGAGACGGTGGTTAGAACTCATCAAGGATTATGACTTGCAGATTCATTATCATCCTAGCAAAGCTAACATGATATCGGATGCTCTTAGTAGAAAGTCAACGGGAAACTTAGCATGTTTACTTACGGAGCGGAATGAGCTATTACTTGACTTGGAAATAATGGAGGTGGAAATTGTACTACATAAACGGGGTGAAATGTTAGCCGCAATGGCAGCACAACTGGCTATTATTGAGGAAATTAAACGAAGGCAATTGGAAGATGAATTTCTCAAGAAAGTACATGATGAGATAGAAATAAAGCCAAGATCGGGGTTTTCTTTGGAAGATCAATTTTTGAAATTCAATGGAAGATTGTGTGTTCCTAATGTCCCCAAAATTAAAAGAAAAGTCTTGGAAGAAGCTCACAAGTCTAGATTTGCTATGCATCCCGAAAATACCAAAATGTACCAAGATCTCAACCAAGCTTTTTGGTGGCCCAATATGAAGAGAGAAATTGCAGAGTTCATTTCAAGGTGCCTTCAATGTCAGCAAGTAAAAGCGGAGCATCAAAGACCGGCGGGGTTACTTCTGCCTCTCCCTATTCCAGAATGAAAGTGGGAGCATATAACTATGGATTTTATTGTGTGCTTACCCTGAACACCCTGAGGTATGGATTCTATATGCGTTATTGTGGATAGATTGACTAAGTCTGCGTACTTTCTGTCTGTGAAGATTGTTTATAAAGCTGATAGACTTGCTACAGTGTACATTGCTGAGATTATTCGATTGCACGGTGTTCCGGTTTCCATTGGGTTAGATAGAAATTCTAAGTTTGTATCAAGATTTTGGCAAAGCTTACAAAAAGCATTGGGGACAGAGTTGAGGTTCATCACCGTGTTCCATCCACAAACCGATAGACAATCTAAAAGAACTATATAGACGTTAGAGGACATGCTCTAGATATGTGTTTTGAATTTCCATGAAAGTTGGGAAACTCATTTACCTTTGACGGAATTTGCCTATAACAACAACTTCCACTCCAGTATTGGGATGGCACCATATGAAGCTTTATATGGGAGAAGATGTTGAACTTCAGTTTGTTGGACCGAGGTTGGGGATAGGTCGCTGATTGGGCCTAAAATTGTGCAAGTTACTACGAAAAAGATTCAGATCATCCAACAGAGATTAGTAACTACTCAAAGTCGACAAAAGAGCTATGCGGATCAAAGAATAAAAGGCTTAGAATTTGAAGTTGGGGATCATGCTTTTGTCAAAGTCACTCCAATGAAAAGGCACACAAGGTTTAGAAAGAAAGAGAAATTATCACCCCGATACATAGGGCCATTTCAAATTTTGAAAAGATTGGATCTGGTTGCCTATCAGATTGCTTTACCACCGGGCATGGAGCAAGTGCACAATATGTTCCACGTATCAATGTTGCGAGGAAACTTCCTAAACGGGGGAAGACTATGATAACCCAACCTGTACTATGCTTAATTATGCATGTAATTATGTGTTTGATATGAATTTGCAGGGAAATTATGTGAATTTGAAAAAATATCTGTTGAAAGTAGGAATATCTGTTGCAATTGAAACTTTGAACTAAAATTGAAGGCCTTAGAGGCGCAATAAAGAAAAACCAACTTCATATTTTATGATTAGCATGATTTATAAAGCTTACAATGAAATTTTGAAAAATTACGATTCGTAATAAATAAATTAAAATTTATGAGTTGAGTTGCATATGTTTCATCTCGTTTTGTTCTTCATTGTTAAAGATCTAAAGAGTGAGTTAGAGAGAGAGGAAGAGAGAAAACTAGGGTTTTAAAGAAAATCAAGGGCAAACCTTAGATTTGAATTAAGGTATGTTAATTTACTTACAATCTTTGTCTCTAACTCATCTTTGTCATGAAATCAAGAAGAAATTAGGGATTTTGAGTTAGGATTTTAAGTTGTGTGGTGACTTGAGCTAAAGGCATGAAATTGAACCATAATCTCTTCATCATTGTTTGATTTGAGTTCATTCTTGTGATTGATCAATGAAACAAACCCTAGATGATTCATGAAAACAAGATTTGTTGGAAGATTATTCATAGATTATGCATTTTGAACTTGTTTATGTAATGTATGAATATAAGAAAAAAAACGAGTCAATGAATTTGTTGTTGATGCAAGATTGATATATTTAATGTGAAATTACACTCGTATCATGCTTATATATATATATATATATATGTCATGTTTTTGAGTTATTTTTTCATGAATTTAGGCTTAGGAATGAGATGAGAAAGTTTGCATTTTTTAGCAAATTTCGGACATCTAGGTGTGCCCGAACCGCCCATGCGGCTACGGGCTCCACACGAGAGGTCCATGCCTTGAACCAAAATTGGGCTGCACAGTGCGCTCGAGCGCCTCGAGCTTCCGTACGAGCGAAACTAGACCGTTAGAGCGGTTAGGTCGGTCGCACGTGCGACTACGCAATTGTAATAACCCTCACCACTAATTACTGATTAAGCACTGATTGCTACTAAACTAAGACTGATTATGATTGATAATTGAATTGATTGAAATACTGAACTGACTGACTGAGAACTGAGACTGAGACTGATTGATTGACTGTAACTGTTTAAATGCATTTTCTACCTGTTGATTGTTAATCGATCTGTTCATGTTCTGTAATTTAAACTGCAAATTGAAGGCCTTATCGGCAGCCGAATCGGAAATTGATCAATGTTTTATGATCATTGGAATTTATGTGAATTAATGGTATATTTAATTGAAAATCGTTTTGGTATGATTAAATTAGATCAAATAAGTTAAACCAAAGAGTTGGCCTTATTTACCGTTTTGCCACCTAGTGGCCCTTTTCATATAAAACATATTGAGCCCTTTTTCATCCAAACGAAACATTTTCATCAGCCCATTCTTGAGCTCATAACCGACCAAGAGAGAGAGGAAGTGAGGAGTGAATTCAATTTGTTGATTTGCTTGGAAATTGAGGGAATTGTTGTGATAATTGCAAATTGAGCCTCCATACCTCTAATTCATGACTTAGGTAAGGAATTCAACTTCTTAATTGTGCCTTTAAGATAGTTCTTGCATGTTCATGCTAGATTGATGGAGTTTAGAGCCAAGACATGGTTTAAATGTTGAATTGTAGCTCTAATCTTGCATGCATGTATATATTGAAGAGTTTTAGAGTGTTTTCATGGCAAAATGTTGCATGCATGCTCTTGATTATGTTTAAGTCCATGATTTCATCTTGTTTTTGAAGTAATAGGCTCATTTGAACTAGTAATTGGAGCCTTGAAGTTGTTTAAGTTCATGCATGTCATGTGTTGTGTTATGTTCATGAAATTTGATTTGAAATGGGTTTGAAAAGGAGTTTGATTGAAACCCCCTTGGGCTTTGATTTTTCAAATTGACTTTCAAATCATGTCATTCTATGTGTTTACAAATGTTTTCCAGAAATTTGGCCCAAGAGGATCGAATTTGGTATTTGAAACTTGAGTTTCGAACTTGGAGTTCGAATCTAGATTTCCCAGATTTTGGTCGTCCGCTCGAGCGGGGTAAGTGCCGCTCGAGCGGGGAAATCGAGCTCCTAGCATCTTGCACTGTTTTACAGTCCGCTCGAGCAGAGTAATGTACGCTCGAGCGGAGGATTGGGTGACACGCTCGAGCGGGAGTCGAGCGGGCGTCGAGCGTAAATTTCACCCATCTAGTACTTTTTGGTTCACTCGAGCGGGGAAGTTGGCGCTCGAGCGGGGACCTTTGTTTCATGTCCGCTCCAGCGGGGAAAACCTGCGCTCGAGCGGGACCTCTGATTTCCTGAAATTCTAAAACTGTCTTCTGAATGCATCCTCATTCCATTCTAGGCATTCTTAGTCCTAATTTAAGACATCTTAATGAGGATATAGATGTAGAACACACCGAGGTAATTAGGGATTAAGTTATTATCTTTCCCAACTGTGTAGCTTAGTGTGTGTTCAATCTGTAACTGTGTAGGGTTGGCTTTCCGAGGAGACGCTCTAGCCTACTGTAGCCCAGAACTCTGTGAGTAACAATTGTGTAAAGATATGTTCAAAATGATTACCTTCTGAACAACTGAACTGTACTGTTTTCTGAACTGTTTACTGTTAACTGAATGAATGTATGTCCTATATTCTGAATCAGACAGGCATCTTTAGCAACTCATCGCTTACTATTATCGCCATCACATTACAGAGATCTCGCTTGCCTCGTTAGAACCACTATCACATCTTGATTGATGGCCATCAATCGACTAATCGGTCTTTTAAGACCATCACATCAGATTGCCATCGTCACAGATATCTCTAGAGCAAAGTGTTGTACAGACCTAAGTGCTACAGTGTGAGCCACCTCTAGAATCTGTGGGAGACACCTCTTGAGTCCATACTAGGCTTCAAGCCAATCTGTGAAATCTGGAGCAAAGTGCTGCACGGAACTAAGTGCTACAGTATGAGCCACCTCTAGAATCTGTGCGAGACACCTCTTGAGTCCATAAGAACTTTCTTTATCAAGTATCAAGTTATCGCTATCAAGTATCGCATCTTTATCGCTATTACCGTTACTATTATCAGATCGACATCGCATTACCACCGTACTGTTTTGCTATCGAATGTGCCACGTACGATTACTATGATTTCTAAATGACTGATGTGACATGAAGTATAAGCCACCGACGGTATAACTGAATTACCGAGGCAAACGACTGTTTAAAATACTGAAAGGACATTCTTTCTTAACCCCCTTTACGCATTTTGTTATTTACTGGGCTTTAGCTCACTGCTTATATATATATATATATATGTAGGTGTTCAAGCACCGGACCGTTGCTAGCAACGTTAGGGTAAACTCCAGTTTTGTCAAGCCAACCACTGTGCCTCACTGCGAGGTTCCGAGCCTATCAAGCTATGGCTTAGGGACTTAGTAGTGTTTTATTTCCCCCATCTGTCTCTGTACCTGTTTTGTATAATCAGATAGAGATAGCAATTGCATCTTGCCATCTTTGTTTAATAGGGATTAAGTCCCTGTACTGAATGATTGTATATATGATGCATACTGTTCTGTACTGAAAGTATAAACGTATGAAGAGTCTTTTTGCATGCATCGCATTCTGTTCATTGGACATTGTTTTATTTACTGTATTGGCTTTCGCCATGCCCCTATTCTTGTTCTCTTGTTAGCGGTGCCTTTGGTAATTTTTGACATCGGCGATTACGGTGCTAAACCCATAAGGGCGGGTTTGGGTCGTGACAGCAATGAAAGAAACTTTTTTTTTCTCGTTTTGGTACCTCGACGTCCAGAAGACATTCTCAACCTTATTTAAACCCTTTTAGGAGTGAAATGATGATTAGATAATATTGTACATTTATGCTCTTTATTGCGTACCTTGAACCATGAATGGTAAATGGTGCTAACATTATGAATTGATTGAAAATGAAGAAACTTCATTATTATTATGGTGAATTACACTAACGGTCCTTATAGTTTAGGACTTGTATCACTTTGGTTCCTAACTTTTCAATTGTGACATATTTGATCCTAAATTTAGAATCTTGTTCCAAATAAAGACAATTGAAGATACCATTGAATTTTTCAAGGGCAAAATCATCAATTTGATAAAATATAAACTAATTTGACAAAAATAAATATGAAAAAAATATTTTTGAATTTTTAAAAATTATTTCTGCTCATTAAAGATAAAATTATGTAAAATTAATAAATCTTTTAGACATTTATTAATATTTTTTTTACCAAATTAATTTTTATTATGTGTTTGGATGATGATCATGTAAAATTAATCATATAATTTTTATTAATTTTTATCAATTTTTATTAATTTTATCTTTGGTGGATAGAAACAATTTTTAAAAATTTAAAAATATTTTTTTGACATTTATTTTTGCCAATTAGTTTATATTTTATCAAATTAACAATTTTCCCCTTGAAATTAAGTAATAGTTTCTTCAATTGTCTTTATTTGAATAAGATTCAAAATTCAGGGTTAAATGTGTTACAATTGAAAAGTAAGGGACTTAAGTGACACAAGTTTCAAACTATAGAGATTATTAGTGTAATTTATCCTTATTATTATATGACATGTGATATATGATTGGGCCCGAGGCCGCTTGTTATATGATTGGGCTCAAGGCCGCTTGATATATGATTGGGTCTGAGACCGCTTGTTATATGATTGGGTCTGAGGCCGCTTGATATATGATTGGGCCCGAGACCCCTTCGTTTATATGATTATGGATATTGTGAGAACTTTATAATTATATATCTACTTACACTACTTTACTGTATTATTACTCATTGAGTTTCGCTTACCCAAATTATGTATGCGCATGGAGCACACTCCTAGTGTCAGCTTCAGGAACTATTTTTGTGACCCAATTGAGTCATGCCTCCGAGACAAAGTTTTGTCTTGACTCACATCATACCTTAATCTTATTTTGTTTTTTTGCTTTTATAGTCTTGGGTTTGTAAACAATATGCACAAATTTCCTATATATAGTTTTTATAATTTTGTTGGGCATGTAAATGTATTAATGTGTTACGTGATTAACTCTATAATTTTGCTCATAATTAGCACAGCTCAATGGACTTCTCATTATTTTATGCTTCCGTTTATGGCCTCATTAGCACAAATATTTTGTATGATTATTTGAGGCCTTTGGTAATTTATGAATTACTGGTCAGTTATGACCCAAACTTTTAGGAGCGGGTTCGGGTAATGACAACCAAAGCATGCTTGCTTTTAAATTTAGATTGATTGGGAACAATAAGATTGAATGATGGAATTATTAGTGTAATCAATTAAATTGGAAATAAATGTGCTTATGTTTTATACTAATGAGGTGATATTTGTCAGTTAGAATTAAATTTATAAAATTAGTACAAATTTTTAAATTGGAAGCAAAAAAATCTTTCCACCTTCCAACTTATAGCAAGAAGAATAGATTTGAGAACAGTGATCTTTCCTGCTCTAATAAGCAAAAGAGATGTTTACTCTTGACAACAACATTTTTATTTATTTATTTTCCAATCAGATGCATAAATTTCTCTTTCTTTTAATGGACAATATCAAATTAACACTCAAATATTTGTCAAAATTATAAATAGACAAAAAAAAGTTACAAGCAAGAGAAGAAAATGGATTTGAAAGATTAACCTTTCTTGCTTTGTTAAGCAAAAGGGATGTCTGACCTTGACATAAATGTGATGCATTAGATTCTCTTTCTTTCAATGAAAAATATCAAGGTATTCATTCAAATATTTGTCAAAATTATAAATTGATAAATTGGTAAACAAATAATGAGAAAAATATACTTAAGAACATTGGCTCTTCCTGCTTTGTTAAACAAAAGAGATCACCAATGATGAAGTCAAAATTTTCACTTTTTCAATTAGATGCATAAATTCCTTTATCTTTCAGCGGACAATATCAAACTCAATATTCAAATATTTGTCAAAATTATATGTTTAAGAGATACTTAGAACTTTGAAAAGAGATGTCTGAAACTCAACAAGAGTATTAGTAATGGCAAAAAAAAATTGAGATTTTCGATATCACTAACTTACTCTGAAAGTGTGTAATATATAATCAAAAGCTGATGAAGATTGAAGGCCAATATTAAAGGAGATTTTGAAGAACATGAGATTAGTCCTTGTTTTGAAAAGAAAATTTGCAAGGCGAATGATCCATTGATTAAAACTGAAACCTTAACTATAGTCACACATTGCTTGAGAAGATATCTACTTAGGAGGGAAATAAAAGAGTTGAAAATTTTGCTCAAGAAAGCACCAATTAACAATTAATTTGATCAAAAGCTTTATTCATGTCAAGTTTGAGGGGTCACATAGAAGGTTTTATTCGTCAAGTATCCCATTTCATAACTGATCAATTTATTTAGGACTTTTCTTAAGTGTGCAATTGCACACCATGTGCCACTTACACAAAAAGTGTAAGTGTAAGGTGTAAGTATAAGTATAAGGTATAAGTGTAAGGTGTAAGTGTAAGGTGTAAGGTGTAAGTGGGTTGCATATGGTGTGCAACCTCAAAAAATGTGTAAGTGTAAGGTTTAATTTTTCACAAAAGGTGAAAGTGTAAGGTGTAACTGTAAGGTATAAGGTGTAAGGTGTAAGTTGCACACCATAACCAAACCCATTTATTTAATACTCCAATTTCATAACTGGCCAATTTATTTACATGACATCAGTTCATCATCAACCTAAAACAATTAAAAGTTAGGGAGACAAAAAATTATTATGAAAATCTATAAACCAACCAACCTTCTCATGTAATAATAATAATAAATAAATAAATAAAAGCAGTGTTTATGGATAACTTTTCGGCACTTTTGTTATTCTATGTTTTCAAAATTTAATTAAAAATTTTACGGGTTTTTTGGTACTAATTAAAAAATTTAGGAGTTTTTTTATATGACAACGTGATTCGTCAATATATTTGTTTCAGAAAAAGAGAATTGTTAAAAGCAGTGTATTAAAATGTGTGCAAAAAAAAGAGAATTGTTAAAAAAGAGAATTTTTAAAGCCGTTGTTAATGTTTAAATAGTGCGCAAAAAAA
The DNA here is from genome assembly GCA_025200525.1 of Camellia lanceoleosa. Taxonomy (NCBI): domain Eukaryota; kingdom Viridiplantae; phylum Streptophyta; class Magnoliopsida; order Ericales; family Theaceae; genus Camellia; species Camellia lanceoleosa. Next base: position 13,814,539 of record CM045767.1, on the reverse strand, counting down.
GTGTATTAAAAAATGTGCGAAAAAGCTTTAAGATATGTAAAAAATGAATTAAGATTATAAATATTTTAATATTTGATGTTTTTTATTGACAGTCATTGTCATTAGCAAGACTTTTATGTGTTTGGTTGAGAGATTTGAGAAGGAATTTAAAAAAGAAAAAGAAAAAAATATGTAAAGAATTGTTTGAAATAATCTTAATAAGTACATTTTTTGAATTTTTATGAAATATGGGTTGGGTTTAGGTTGGGTTTGAAAGGATGTGTTAGAGAGGTGATGTGATTTAAGTAAGATGACGTGATTTAAATAGGATAATGATTTTTTGATTTTTTTCAAACATACCAAACCAACCCTAAAACTATGTAAAATATAAATATATTTTATTTATATTTCATCTACATTTTTTTCTTTTTCCTTTTTCTTTTAAAATCTCTTCCTAAATCCTTAACCAAACGTAGCATTAGAAAATTGTTTAGTGACCATGTTTTCTTGTTCCCTATTTATATTTGAGCTTTTTGTAATAAAAAAAATAAGAAAATTTGTGCTTTACACATTTTTGTGACAAAAGTTATGTAATCTAAAATAGAGTTTCGACACTTTGTGAATCAGAAATTAAGGCCTCGTTGGTAATTTTTTAGTTTTTTAGCTAAAATATGATGTAAAAAAATTAGGCACCGTTTAGGAAAATGGTTTGGGAGCCTTTTTGGCTATTTTAGCTACAAAAGACAAAATAAGCTATTTGAGTCACAACAAACAAAACATCACATTCAATCCATAATCATTATACTATTCTCTCACAAAAAAGTCAAAAAAGCCAAAAAATCCTTCACAAACCAAACTTTTTAGCCCAGGCTAAAATAGCCAACAAGTCAAAAAGCCGACTCATTTCCCAAACGAAGCCAGTATGTTTAGAATGACTTTTTGACTTTTTACGAAAAGATGTGTAAAAATTAGAGAGACAATAGAATCTTTGATTTTTTGATATAGGTTGTTAGCTTTTTGGCTTTTATAATAACTTTTTAACTTTTTGACTAAAAAAGTCACTTGCCAAACGAGGCCTAAATTACATAATTTTTATGATTTTTGCACATTTTTTCATCAAAATATTTTTAAATCATAAAAAAATATAACATTACAACAAAATTATATAACTTTATTTATAAATTATAAGATATTGTAACTCTAAAAAAAATTTACATAATATTTACTATGTAACATAAACTAAGAAAAATATATAACAAGAACAGAGAGCTCTGTGTGTACCAAGACTAATACTAAAAATTTTAAAAATTTTACAAAAAATTTTACCAAATGTCTCACATAACGCGTGAGACTCACATAATATGAGTACCATATGAGTCTCACACCCATATGAGATATTTGGTAAAATTTTTTGATCCGTAACATTTTTGGTGTACCAATGAGGTGTTTTGTAAACACTTTGTCTACTCTTTATTATTAGATTTTTACTTTAAACTTAATTTTAAAATAATTACTAAACACAAATTTTTTAAAAATTTGGCCTTGTTCGGTTTGTTTTTAAAAAAAAATAAAATCAGATTTTTTTTTAAAAATGAAAATTAATTTGATAAAAATAAATATCAAAAATATATTTTAAAATTATTTTTGACATCCTAAAAAATAAAATTATATAAAAATGGTTAGTATTTTTTATTTTTTTTTATTTCATTAATTTAATTTTTAAATTTTTTAAAATAAATTTATAAAAATCAATTAACAATTACATTTTTATATAGTTTAAAAATTAATTTAATTTTTTAATTAAATTTTAAAAACAAATTGTATAATAGATGAAAAGTCCAACTTTTCATTTTCACGGTGTCGTGGACATTTTGTGTGGTTCTCTCTCTCTCTCTTTCTCGAAACTGCTCTCTCTCTTTCTCTATCTCCTTCAATTTCAATCTTCCAGTGGTACCGACACACCAGCTCCAAGAAATTCAATAAATATTTGATGGGTTTTCTTTAATGTTCCTCTTCCTTGCTGGGTTTTACACTTGATCATCACTCAACAACCCCCCGAAGGACCCAGCAAGATTGATCACATTAAAGCACAGGTATTTTATTTCATCGATTTGGTTCTTGTGTTGTTTGTGCACAAGATATACATAGATTTGTCTCTCTTGACACTCTGATCGTCTCTCTGTGTCGAGTGTTTGAAGAGTAAAGCATCCTATCTTTTGGTGTCCCTTTTCTTGTTATTGTACTCTTTGACATCATATTCATACTGGTTTTTTTAGTTTTTTTTTTTCTTAATTTCTTTTTCCTGTGCCATGCCTATCCAAAGTAAGAATTGCTGTGCCAATACGATCTTGGGTCTTGGTGTCTATTGCTTATTTTCTTTCTCTTTTCGCATTTATATTTGAGAAAGTAGAGTTTTTGATTGTTGTGATTGAACTTTGAAATATGGGTCTTTGTTTTTGTTTATGTTTCCATTTGTGGATACAATTTTGCCCAAATTTCTTTTTATACTGTACTGCTTTTGAATTTCTATACAGTTCTTGACATAAGTTTCTGTATTTTTTTAATTTTTTTTGGGGGGGAAAATCAACTTTGATTTTTTCTGGCTGACATGGGTAAATTGTTTTGTTTCACTAGATCAATTTGATTACTTTGATTTTGATTTCTTGTTTGTTTTGGCTCATAAGAAGTGGGTGTCAGTTTACTATGGTTTAATTTCAATTCACTTTACATGTCATTTCATATTTGTGGTTAGTCAAACTACTTTACTAGAATTCCTCTTGCATACACCATTTTTGTCTATTATCAAACATCTGCTTCTGTTTGGAACTCTGTAAATTGACAAGAGTTTTTCTTTGTGAATTTTCAAGTTTACTGATGCAAAATTATATGCCTGAATTTTTCAGCCTGACAATTCTATATATTGTGGCTGTAATGGATTGAAGTGAATCTAATATTAGTTTTTCATTTGTACTTCCATAGTTGGATTTGAAATAATTTAGTCATTTCATGAGAAGATAGAATTGTTCATATTGCAGATATATTTAAAAAAAAATTGGTTAGTGTAACTCCATGAATATCTTAACAGGATCCTCAGATCATACTTGACATCCAGTCATGACTACTGATACAAACACCCTAGAGTATTGGTTGAACTGGAGGTTCTTCCTATGTGCAATATGGGTCTTAACATCTATGGTTGTGTCTGCCATTATAATATGGAAGTTTGAAGGTTCCAAGAAATCAAAAACTGAGATAAGAGATAATTGGCGAGTAGATACGGTAGGGACTTTGTACAAGGATGAAGCTTGGAGGACGTCTTTGAAAATAATCCATCCTGCTTGGCTGCTCGCTTTCAGGGTGATTGCTTTCATCCTGCTTTTAGCATTGCTTATTGCCAATGTTATTCTTGATGGAAGCGGCATATTTTACTTTTATACTCAGTAAGTGATGTGTCTCTCTTATGTTCATCTTTATTCTCAAATAACTTAAATGTAAAGTGGATTTAGTGAGGATTTAAAGTGATTTTCTTGTTTCCAAAACCCTATCTTAATGTCTGTTTTGCATTCTCTCCTATATCTCTATAGCCCATATAACATTTTTTTACTGATCTGGTTTTCTTCTGAAGACATTCTTATTATAGTCTGCACAATCCTAGCTCCCTTGGCTGTACCTTTAAGCTTGTCACCTGTACTTAGAATCGTTTTTCTGTTTGGAGATTAAGTACTGGCCTAAGCTGGCTTATAAATGCCGCTATTGTTTTGGTGTTCTGGAAACAAAACTAAAATAAGTGGAGTGCAGTTAATGCCAAGCTATTGACAACTAAAGTATTATATACTTCTATAAGTATTCAGAAAACTTTGTATAAGAATTTGGAATGGTTCTTAATTTCTATTACTTATGCAATGGTTTTGAAAGCCTTCACAAACATGAAGGAAATAACCTGGAAAATGTCAAATAATTGGTCACCTCAACTTTGATAATTATTTTGTTTGTGATATTCCAGGTGGACGTTTTCGTTGGTCACCATATATTTTGGGGTATGTTATCCTTCCTTATGATCTTCCTGTATATGATTGTCTTTATTTTTCTTCATTTGAATTTGACAGATATCAAGTGGTAATGAACCTCCTGATTTTTAATTCTTCTGATCTTTTTGGACTACTCAAAAACTAGCCTTCATTTTGTTTATGTGTTTTTTCCCCATAAATGATAAGAATCCTGCCTTTGTCAAGGGTGGGTTGGTTCATGGGTAAGGGGGATGCCCTAGTGTGTAGCCCAGCCATTGGACCTGGAAAAATAAGAAAAAATTCTTCAACCATGACAGATAATAAGAATGATGGCCATTGATATATCAACTCTTTAATATATTTGCTTTTTATTTGAAATTCGTGTTCTTTGCTGATTTTTTTGTAGTATTTCCATTTTCATGCATATGCTTCTTATGTGCTCAATTCCTTTTTGTAGCTTGCATCTTTATTCTCCATTTATGGGTGTTGCCAATATTGCAATGATGTTGGTGGTGATGGGGTTGATCGTGTGGCTTCAGATGCCGAGCAGGGTACTTATGTGCCTCCAGCATTGGAGGAAAATGGCAATATGCTGAATATGTCCAAAAGCTTGAATTCCCTTGAAGAACCTCGTGTTTGCAAGACTGCAGGCATGTGTAGCTATGTATTTCAAATCATTTACCAGGTAAGCATTCTCTAACAATATTCGTTTTTCCTTAATTATGTACAAATTTTGGTAGAAAACATAATCATATCCAATATTTTCATTTTGTTGTCATCTATTGATTCCTCATATTAACTAAAGGGTGGGGGATGAAATGCAGCAATGTCATTTTTTGAGATTGTTCCATCCTATGGGCGGGTTCAGGTTGAAGGCATTGATTAGGACTTCTGTTTAAATATTATTCATTTGAATTTTAGAGTCCAGATATACTTTTGAAGTGAATTGAATGAGGTGGGTATTTTTTGGGGGAATTTATGGGTGGAGAATCATGGTTATAAAAAAAAAAACAAAAAAAACGAAGAGCTTAAACAACAAAAAGAAAGAACGGAACCAAGAAACAAGCAACTGAACACACATAGCAAACCGACTTTTTTATTGCACCTGTTCTGAACTGGGAACAATTTTTATTGCAGAAGACTAACATTTTTATGTGGTTTCTTCCTATATTTAAGAAGTATCCTGTTGAATTTTCTTATTTTTTTTACCTGTTTCTTTCTTTAACAGATTTGTGGCGGCTCAGTGATCCTTACTGATTGCGTCTTCTGGTTCATAATTTATCCATTTCTCACCGCCGATGATTACAAATTGGGTTTTGTAAGTTTCAGCACTTCTGCCCCCCCCTTTTTTTTTTGGCAGAGCTGCATGCGTAGTGATAATTAATACTTTTAGTCAGATGAATCATAAACTAGAGGGTCACAAGACTAGATAGCCTCTTATGTGATATAATATTCATTTATACTTCTCATTGAATATGTTTGGACTTGAAAACAAAACCTAAAATGTTGTTCAGGTTGAACAGTTACAGTTGACATCAAAGTTTTTTAGTTAAATTTTAAAACACTATATGCACCATAAAAGAGGTGGCAATGAAATACGTGATGGTGTGATGCATTTGGAAATGAAGAGTTCTGTGATATGATAACAATTATTTTTTTCTTCTTTTTTATTTTTTTGTGTGAGCATTTTGGTATCTATTTCTCTTTGATCTGAAGAATTGCACGAATGTTAATCCACGCATTCACAGACATGGATAAATGTATGCAAGTATGCATAAAAACTATTGCAACAAACATTCATGCACATAAAAGCTTGCTCTATGCAGAAACCTACATTTTATGCATCTCCTATATTATCATTTACTCAACATTTGTGCATCAAGTTGAGAAACCATCCTTCAATTGCAGATGGATGTTTGTTTGCACTCAATTAATGCTGTTTTCCTCCTCAGTGATGTGTTTTTGAATGGCTTGGTGAGTTATGATCCCTCAATGGTTCAGTGGTCTTTTATTTTTTAAATGTCATTCATGACCAACTATATTTGTTATCTTCTTCCAGCGGTTCCCTTTCTTTCGAATTGTGTATTTCATTTTATGGACGGGTATATATGTCATTTTTCAATGGATCATCCATGCTTGTGTTTCAATGTGGTATGTTGGATTTCTTTTCATTCTCTTTCCCTCTTCTTTCCTCTCCGTCTTTTCTTTTCTTTTTTGTCTCTTGGGACATAGAAAACATTATATGCCTTTTACTCATTTTAATGATTTCCTTTTTGTGACAGGTGGCCATATGCATTTCTTGACTTGTCATCTCCATATGCTCCTCTCTGGTATGTATTTCTTTTTGTTACACTAATCACTTTCATATGGATTTCTCTTTTCTAGGGCAAAATAATTTTTTTTTTTTAAATTTTAAATTGTTATTTTGGTGTTTACTTTTGTCAAACTAGTTGCTTTCTTTGTATAAAAAAGAAAAAGAAAAATGAAAACAGAAAACATATTATGAAAACTCAACAAATGAGGGGTCATATTTATGTTTGTTACGACTTATTACCCAAGGGAGTGACCCTGAGGATATGATTTTCTAAATTTTAATTAGCGGACCCTTGAGGCTTTAAGTACAAAAGTGATCTGTGATGAATACTTGGCTAAAAATTTTACTTTTCCCCCCAAAAGAAGTTAGGTTCTTTTTATCTGTTTGACTCAATCAAAAGGTAGATGTGATACTTTGTAACATTGCAATACATGTTGAATCATTGCAAGTTTGTATCCGCTACAATCATTGCTGAATTCTGTTGAATAGAAGGGTGACGGTCTCTGTGTTGCATTATTTACTACACCGTGGCTGTCAACCTTTTGATAGTGACATATTGATAATAAAATAAAACCTACCATGTTACACTGGCTTGTGAACTTAAACCCCCCCCCCCCCCCCCCCCCTTCTTTTTTATTTTGGTTGCCATTACAATCTTTACAGGTACGTGGGAGTGGGGTTTATGCATCTCCCATGCTATGGCATCTTTGCTCTAATGGTTAGGTTGAAGCATTTTTGCTTGTCAAGATTGTTCGTGGATGCTTTTTCAACAAGAAGGTGAGAGAGTTTTTCTGGTCATTTGAGCTTTTGCACCACGGAGAAAGCATTTTGCCAAAGCCGACTCAACTATACTGAAATACATCTGTTAATCAGGCTGCTTATTTAAAAGTGGTTCATAGATTTGTTTTTTTGGGCTATATATTCTTTATGGGATTCTGTTAATTTAACTTTGGAATTAAGGAAAACAATGTATAATTCTTGACAAATGATGCCTATTCTATTCATCAATCCTTCATCTACATTAGTGAAGACAGTAGATAGAAAGCAGTGAATCAGAAGTACAGAGAAGATGAAGAAAAACAGAGAGGGAGTTTGGTTCGGCCCGTGTGCATGTCTCCCCTTTGATCTCCCATCAATATAGTGTTGGGCAGCTTCAATAATGCGTTACAATATTTCTTCACTGTAATACACTTTCAGTTGTCATTTGAAGAGGCAAAGAGAGGGTTTTGACTACAAATGCAACAATATTTAAACCAAGTGTTAGAGCATCTCCATTAATATAGTTACATTTTAACTATCTTTTCAAATACATTTTTCAACAAACTCTATTATTTATTTCATTTGTTGAGTTCTCCTTTCCTAATTATATGTAACTAGTGGTTTAGTATTCAACTAAAGTAACTAATTAAGAATTAGATGGAGCATATTTATTTGATTTTGTGCTATAAAATAACTAAGAGTTCTATTGAACTTGATAATAATGCTCTTAGACATTAAAATAACAAGATGGCGATGATAATGGCAACAATGAATAACTTGATCCTCAACCCCATTTAATCCCTAAGATTAACTGTAATCAGTTAAAATCAAAGGCAAATCAAGAACTGTCCAAACCTAAATTAATAAAACAAATCCATTATCTTGGAATCAAACTAGCATTTGCAATGGACATAATATCAACAACATGCCATCCATCACTGTTTCAAACACCCTCAATAGACAACCTCCTAATACAACTTCAAAAAGTACCTCTATCCCACTTCTAAGTTCCTATTTTTTCACTTTCGCAATTTAATTGGTCACTTCTTGAATTGCACCAATGATAAGGCAAGACGACCGATCTCATCTTGAACAGAGACATCATAAACTCCGAATAGTGAAGGGAATATCCAATTAAGCTTTCACATGTTCCCTGACGAACTGCTCCAACTGAGATATTTCACCAGTCAAACCGGAAGCTTCTGCAACAGTTACTTTGTTCTGGCACTGAGAGAATGCAAAGGCTTCATCAGGAACGCCAAGTGTGTACTCATTAGCAATATCTGCTGCTGACACAGAAGTTCTTGATGCCCGAAGCTTGTCACTGTAAAATGTGGAATATAAACGAATCAAAATACATATTTACAATGCTACAGAAGTAGATATTTTATCTTCAAATTAATATGGATGGGAAAAATACAAAAGACATCAAATTGAAACACGACAATAAGCAACAACCAATAACGAAGACCCAAAAATGTGAAATACGTTGTCAAAAGCAACTCAAAACATTGAATTCAAAGCTTTCTCTGACAGGCACTCATGAAAATCGATGTTGTTAAGATTGTCAGTAATTTCTCTAAATGATGGTTATGTTATAGATTAGTTTCTCTCTTTAGACATATCTCTACTCATCTATCACCGCTAACTAGAAGGACGAGAATTTTGACAGCCTTACTAGTCCTATGATCCCATATAACTATTTAAGAAAGATGATGTAATTGTAACAGCACAGAAGCAGTAGTAATTGAATAATCATATGTCTACATTAACCTCGAGTTCATACATTTCTTTTTCGAGTTGTTTTCGTATGAACTCCTTGGTATGTGCAGTCACTTTATCTACTTTGTTGCAGAGGATAAGTACTGGAATTTTCTTCCTGACAACACTTGCCCTGGTCAAAATATCATAAAGGTACCTATTCCACATAAACATCAGATGTTAGACTCATCATACAACGTGTTCATATGCATGTTTGGATACATATCACATATTGCATGATACACATACTCCGACGCTGCTCGACAGTTTGGCAGGAATTCCAAAGCATCCACCACGAAAACTATGCCAGCTGCTTGAGGCAAGAACTCATCTAGTTTGGGTCGAAGACGAGAATGCCCAGGGACATCAACAATGTGAACAGGCTTTATTTTGCCCTTCTGTCAATGACACGGAAAGAGGGTTAAGTTTAATCAAACCTGGGGTTTGAAAATCTGCTTGAGGACAAGAAGACAATAGAGGGAAGAAACAAATTGCAATCAATGAAATTTTAATATATATATATATATATAAATATATATAACAACATAAATTTGCAGGTAAGAAAAGCTCTCATTTTATAAAAGGAGACAACTGAATTTGTAAAATTGATAGGCCTAAAAGTATAATAATGCTTGCTTTGTGCATGTTTCAACATAGTAAAGTAAAATATATTAACATAGAAAAGTAAAATATATTACCTTGCTCATTTCAGAATGTAGCACAAAAGTGCCTTCATTTGGTTCCATTGAAGTCACAGTACCCTGATGGGAAGAACCATCTCGGAGCTGGAAAATAGTCAGATTGACATTCATAAGGCACACATCAGACTTTTGCACAATGGAACACTTACAACAACTGAGCACAATGAGAACCCATCTATGAAAAGCAAACAGGTAAATTATCCATCAAACTAGATGGAAAGAGAGAGAAAGTTAGGAACAGGTTGGGCTAGTTTGGCATGTATTAAATAAGTCAAAAAGTCACTATCTTATTTAAATTACATCATCTTATTTAAATCACATCACCTCTCTAACACATAACATCAAACCCAACCCAAACCCACCAATAAGTCAAAAAGTGCACTTTTTTAAGACATCCCAAACCAACCCCTAAACTCAGATCATTTTATAAAGTTCTTAACAGTGGCCAACCACGGCATTTAACTCCTCAGATGGGTATCAAGTTCAGTGCAGATGCTTCAAGGCTATCTTAAATCACTTTAGAAAAAGAAGAATAGACTACGCACGCATGGGGGGCAAAGAAAGATGAATCACGAGTATGCTAACAATAAAAATATATCCAAGCAATTAGCTTCTTCAGTTTCGGACTGAAAACACTTTGGAAATGCTGTCATGAATAATATCTTTTTAGTTGATATGGCTCAAATTGTTTACTGACATAACAAATTCCAAACAGGGAAATCAAAGCAATGGCTTCATCACAAAACATAGTTTAAGCTCAACCTAGCATCGGTACCCTCTTAGACAAATGGGTTCAAGAATGTAGTAACTTGTTCATCCTCTTCTACTCATGCAACTCTACTCATCAATAGATAAAAAGCATTGATTTAAATGTCACCTTGCACAAATTAAGCAACAAAACATTATTCTGATTGCTTACTTGGTAGAAAATAACAGTTTTTCCACTTCCACTAAGCCCAGACAGAACAATGGTGTTAGGTTTTGTGCGTTTGAACAAGCGAACTGCACAGCAAAGCAGAAGAGATTTGTAAGTAAAGTTTAATGTTATAATCTTCAATTAAAAGACAAAATAAAGTCTTAGCTCTAATTCAAAACAAAATACCAGACAATGACAACAGACAATAAAGCCTTCACTCTGAGTTTGAATCACCCAAATGTGTGAGAGAGAGAGAGAGAGAGTACTTAAAAAATACAGATTTTCCCAACCAAACAAACCAAATTCATGCAAGTTAAAGAGTGCATGCAACCCCTTCCTTGAATTTAAGGAAGCAGCACCACTACATTATCTTTCAAAGCAGTACTTCTAGATTTTGCATAAAATGTAAAATAATGTCAACATTTAGATACCCTGCTGACAATTGCTGGGTAAATGTGCAATCTTGTGTAATTTCTTTGCTTTAGGGTAAGTTAGGAACACAAACTCTGTTTGGTTGGGTTTTCATAACTTGTTTGATGAAAAATTAGAAATTAGTTCAACAAAAACTAACACCAAAAAACGTATTTTTGAATTCTCAAAAATTATTTTCGCCCCCCAAAAAAAAAGAAGAAAATCAAATGAAAATAATGAGTGTTTCTTACTTTTTCATTTTTTTGACCAAAAGCAAACAGAGATTGACTATCCTATAAACTCGGTTCTTTTTTTCTCGTCTTGCCAACCCTTCTTCCAGCATAATCAAGCTAAATACTTGCAAAACAATGAATACAGTTATAAATGCCAATGTAACCTCAAACCACTAATTTAGAAGATTCATGGATGAGTTTGGTCAATCCATTCAATTCAACACAACACAACAATGTAATGCTGCATAACTTGATATTGTGACATGCTATCAAAAAATGAACTACGCAGAAATGCTAATTTGAAACATTACATAAAATTCACAAAAAACACAAACACACAATGCCAATTAAATAGTAAATAAAACAACCCACAAAAAATTTACTAAAACATGAAACTATTCAGAAAAATTGCACCGCGAATTACCTAACAAGAGTAAAAACGTAGTTAGAAACACAATCCCAATTGCAGCGTAAAGTTGAGTTTCGGGTATTTGACGAATCAATTTGTCTGCTTCTTGTACCCATTCTTGCATCTGATTCTTCAACTGCTCAAACCCATCTCTTTCCATGACTTTAACGATCGAAAATTTAGCAAAAAATTGAAAATTTAACCTTTAATGGTCAAAACCCTTGTCAAGCACAAATTCTTGAATCGGATCTCAAGACCTATAACACAGAAGCAAAGTGAGAACTATATATATATGTAGATTATATGTATGCAGGTATAAAGAAACTGAGATCCACCGGAGATCTGGCCGGAGATTTTTACCAGAAGGGTCGAAATCCACTCGCAAAAGTTTCGAAACCCTAGAAATTGTTTGGGTTATGTTTTTTTAAGGGTAAAGAGTGGTTTAAGACGACTTGACCCGTTTGTCAATTTGATTCGAATCCGACAATTGATCGAACAGTTACAGACCCGATTAAGTGATCTAGCGGAAATTCACCCAAACCCGAGCCGGACCTAATAATCGGATCCCGAAGTATTGGGAAAAGTCTGCCAACCCAGATTAATTCTTTCAGAATTTTCTGGATGGATGACTGTAGGATAAAAATTGAAGTGTAGCATGAGATTCGATTGAAATTAATTTCTAAATTGATAAAGGTGAATTTATAATATAATTCCAAAGTATTAATTAGTAGAACCATGGGTGTTTGACCATTTTTTTACTTTTAGAAAGTTTTTTTTCCTTACTTTGTTTTTAATATTTTAAGTTTTGCCTATTTTACTTTTAAAATTAGATAAAAAAATGTTACGTTAATTGTCATATAAGATAAAATATATATATTTATATATATTATTATGATTAATGTCCCAGACTCCCGTACTTTCCCATTCCCAGTGACCCTCCAGCCTCACGCGGGGGTGGGTGACTGAAAAAAAAAAAAAAAAAAAAAACCCTAATTGACCAATGAAATGCCAGTAGAGTGTTGGGGGTAACCCCTATTGGAGGTCTCTAATATAGTTGTATTATTATATTGATATTTGAAATTTGTGTTAAAATTATGAATTATATATAATAAATATTTTTATGTCATGAGACCATCAATGTGACATTTTTTGCTCAAGGGTTAAAAGTAAAAAAATAACCAAATAATGTGGCAAAGTGTAATTTAACCTTAGAAACTATATTAAAGAAAGTTAAGAAAATAAAAGCCAAAACGTGAATATGTTTGGCATGCATATAAAAAAGTTGACTAATACGAGTGTTAAAAGGCTGACATACCCTCACATTAACTTTTTTTTTCATACAATTAAAACAAAAATAAATGAAAATTTCACATAAAAAATCAAAATACTACATTGGCCTTTTTTAATAAAACTAAAAAAGCAAGAAGAAAAAATCATTTCTAAAAACTTACTTAAGAAATCACCTCTAAACAAAGAAGTGTTTCGAAAAGATGATTAAAAGTTGACTTTTTAATTTTTTGACTTTTTTTTTTTTTTTTTGAGAAAATAAGTGGGTTCCCAAAATAGGCCAAAGCCTACTCGTTTGGGAATTGGCTATTAGTTGATATTTTATTTTTTATGAAAAAAAAGTTCAAAAAAATAAAAATACAGATGTAATTGAATATTTTAATTTTTTTGTGTGACTATTTTAATAAAAAAAATCTCCCCCCAACGGGTTTCCATAGTCTAATTCATTTTAGGGAAGTTGTATATATAATTCTCTCTATATAAATGTCTGATTATGTATATTAGTGCAAATGAGACCCCCCTTGTTCTTAATTTTTTTTTTTCCTATCTCAAACTTCCTCTCTAATATGATGTATTAAAATATTTTAACTTTTAATTAAAGTCTTGGCAAATCATGACGGGCTTTGAACAGAATGACAAGGAATTGGTGTTTCTATTTATGCATAATTTTTTTTATAAAATTAATATAAAAAAAATTATGCCCTCGTTTGGCTAAAATAATCCAAAAAAGAAAAAAAAAAGAAAGGTCAAGATAATGTTACATTCAAATTATAATTATTTTATTTTATTTTTAAAAATCAAAAAAATTAGAAGTCCAACTCGAACGAGACTTCTTAATCTCAAGCTAAAATAGTTTTAAAAATCAACTTACATCCCAATCGAAACGAATATTTGTGTATAATTCAAACATTTATAAGTTAGAACCAACAATTGGATTTAGAATGGCTGGCACCTCCATTCATAACATTTGGTCTGATTAATAAGTCAAATTGGACATGGATGAGAGAGATTAGAGTATAATAATATATAGGCAATTCAATTCAATTATGCCATCCACACTTGACTTCCAAGTCAATTTTGGAAACTCTCCCATATGTTCAACATTAATCAATTAATGACTTGGACTGTTATTTTGATTTTCTTTTTTTCAATCGATAAAAGATTACTGTAATTATAAATATAATAAAAAATTTATTAAATTTTGAACAGTTATAACTCTTAATAAAAATAAATAAACAACTTATTATAACCCCCAAAAAAAAAATTTGTGAGAGAAATAATCATTTATTGTCTTTGGTAAAATTTAAATTTCTAAACTTTTAAATTAACAAGTGATCAATTGAATTTGTCCAATTAATTTGAGTATTTAGATTTTTTATTTTTTTGTTGAAACCCTTAAAAAATCCAACTCCGCCATGTAAGATCTAATTTTCTTGTCTCATGTCATCGTGAATAAATTTAAAATTTAAAATTTAAAATTATGAGTTCCTAACATTCTTAGTGCCTTAGACTAATATTTTTTGAAGACAATCTTTGAGCAACCTACGTATTCTGTTACTATTATTGATAGATATTTCTACCAACCTATCCCAATTTGTGTGATGCAAACATGCTTAGTAGTATTTTTTTGTTCTTTTTTGTGTTGTTTCAACTCTTTGAAGCAAAGTTCTTTCCACAAAATGTATGTACTAAAAGACAACTATTGGCTCAATGCCTTACGACAAGCCAATGGCCTACCACACCTTATATTATTAGTGTGAATTGTGTAAATTGCAAATCTACCAAGTCAATTGAGCTATTTAGAGAGAGAGGGCAGTACAGTATTGACTATGTTTTTTTTTTTAAAAAAAAAGAAGGTATCAGTGAAATAATAGAGATTTCTTTTTTTTTGACCCCCACAATCCTACAGACAGAGTGATAGGAGGAAAAAAATCAAAACAAAAAGTAAAAAATTAGTCAATCTTAATACTTTGGGGGTAGTGGGGGTCAAGAAAAAATGGAGTCTCAACATTTTTCTAAAAAAAATATATAAAAAATAAAAAGATAATGTGATCTAAATAAACCAACAAACCAAAAGAGATTAGTTCTCTGGTTGTTTTTGTTCGTTTCCCTTGTAGCTAGCTATGTTCCTTACTTCTCCTCTTAATGAGCCAAAAATAAATAAATAAAATAAAATAAAATCCAAGATCATATGATAAAAAATTGATATTGGGTCAATCTTTCAACTTTGATTTTTAATCCTAAAAGAAAAATTAAAATTAAAATTCTGAAGAGAAACAAGAATGGACAAGTTTGGTAGGCGATTACATTTGAGTACTGGCAGACCTCCTCGTGAACCTCGTGAGGGCACCCTTGAGAACCACATGACTCGTAAGTACACATAAGGCTTTAATTAAATATTAATTGTTATCAAATAAGACAATAAATAAATAAGAAAAATATTTGGACCTCAAAGTTGGAGATAGGTGAGTGGGAGTTGTAGTGTAGAGGTTATATTTTTTTAGAATAATGTTATATGTAGTAATTAATGTATTAATTAGTATATTAAGAGATGATGTGGCATAATTTTAAAGATTTTGAATGTTTGTAATTTATATAATAGGTGAGGTCAGTAATAATAACATAATACTAGTTGGTATACTAATGTGTACATTAATTAATACATGTAGCATCATTAATTTTTTTGGGATCCGTAGCATTGTTAAATAAATAAATAAATTTGCTATTAGCACAAAATCAATTACAAAAAATACTGACCATAAATTGATGGAGTTATTATTGAAAAACGAAAATAATATATAATTTTATTTTTAAACTTAATAATGTGTAAATGATATAATTAATTGATTACTGTAGAAGATATAAGAGAGGATGTTATTTGTAATATCCTAATTTATTGCCACGTCATTGAGTTTGAAATTTGAGTTTAATTTTTTTGTTTTAAATAACAATATTCTTTATAAATAGAATAGAGATTTTTCAATGGGAACTCAAACTATAAGTCCAATTTTAAATTTTTGAGGCAAAAAATAATTCATATTATGCCAACGTATCCAACTATTTGTCTATTATTCACCGTCTACTTATTTGTTCATCTATCTATCCATGTTACTTGTATGTCCATGTGTCATCTATTATTTATCCACGCATCAATTATTTATCCACTTAGTCTGTCTATCTATTTATATTACCACTATCACCATTCGTTGAAGTTGGTCACATTAGACGACTTTTCCAGTCATTTTTTCCGATGACTTTCTAGTGATTTTTTTGATAACAGACCAACAACAGTCAGTTGGCAGTAGAGTAAAAATAAAAATAAAAAAAATAAAAAAACCTTCAACATTATCATATCTTTTTCATTAAATAATTTCATTAATCTTGTTCTTATTACTAAAAAAAATATCAATTCCTATACCTAATGCCATATCTTTTTACAGAAATGGACTTATCATCAATAAATTTTTTTTTGTAATTTTATTTTGTTATGTTACAATGTACTATTAAAATTTAAAAGGAGACTTGCATATGGATCCTATGTTTGGGAAGTTACGTTTGAGGATTTTTTGGTTAAAATAGTCACAAAAAAATAAAATAGGCTTTTCAACACAATAAGACAAAACATCACATCCAACTCATAATCATTACATTCTTTCTCTCACAAAATAGTCAAAGAAACTAAAATTCCTTCCCAAACCAGGCTTTTTAGTCTCAAGCTAAAATAGTCAAAAAAGTCAAAAAACCAACCCACTTTCCAAACGAATGGGTGAACTTAGGGTGTGTTTGATTGGGGGGATTGGGGGGATTGGGGGAGGACTATCCACTATTTGGAATTGAGTCCAAATAGTGTTCCTTATCCGCCGTTTGATTTTTTTTTAGTCCCATGACTCCATGTCGGCCGACTCCATGTCCCCTATATGGGGACTATCTGTCTGGGGGTGTGGGACAGAAAGTGGGGGACTAATCACTGTTTGGATTAGATGATGAAATGACCATTTTGACCCTCTACTATTTAATTATGTATTATATTTAATAAAATTCAATAAAATTTAAATGTCTCAATTTAAAAATAAAATAATTTTATTTAACTTTTTATTGATGTTTTATTTATTTAATTTTTTGAAATAATTTTTTATGGATATTTTATTGATGTTTTATTTTGAAATTTTGTTTATGTTTTATTTAATTTCATTATTTAAATTTAATAGATGTTTTATTTAATTTCATTTTTTGATTATTATTTTTTTTTAAATTATTTAAAATCTTAATTAAAAAAATAATATATATTTTTATTGATATTTTATTTATTTATTTATTTTTTTAAAAATAAATTTATTTAATTGTGTAAAAAATAAAATAAAATAATTTTTTATTTAATCTAACTAAAAATAATTAAAATATTAAAGATATGTTTAATATTGCTATTACTTAGTAAACAATTAAAAAAGGGTAAAATAGTCATTTGTTCATTTATTCTATCCAGTCCGTCCAACCAAACGTTGGATTCACTAAAAATAGTCCGGGGGATTCACAGTCCAGACATCTAATCCCATGAAAAAACAAACACAGGATATATATCCAATCCAACCAAATAGTCCGGGGGATTCCAATCCCAGGACTCAAGTCCGATGGATTCTAATCCCCCCTTTTCCAGTCCGTCCAATCAAATACACCCTTATTGTCCAATAGATCTTGTAAGAATTAATGACTTTTTCATCAAACAACATTAAAAAACGTCACTAATTGTTAATTTTCAGCGACAGTTTAAAAGTTTTATTACAAAAAATAAATAAAAATTACTAATTATAAGTTTTAGTAACAATTTAAAAAAACGCCACACAAAAAAAAACATTACTAATTTTTAATTTTCAGCGGCATTTTAAAAAATTCATCATAAAAAATCACTAATTGTAAGTTTTAGCAACAATTTATAAAAATCATGACAAGTAAAAAGTTATTAATTGTTAATTTTTAACGACATATGCAAAAAATATCATAAAAAATATTTTTAATAACGATTTTACTAAAATCTAATTTCAATAGGATTTTATGGGAATTAAATCCAACTATAACAACCTATTGATAGTTTATCCAAATTTAAAATTTTATAAATATCACATCATTTTAAGTTTTAGTAAAATTTCGGATTTTTCGTTTAAGGTCCGTAATATTAGAATTTTATAAGATAAATGACATGCAATATTTTGAGATCTCTCAATATTTTTATAGAAAGATAAATTTTCAGCTCTTTGCAGAAACATTTATCTGTAACAAGCTGAAATTTCTATAATAATATTATTGAAAGACCTTATCTAATAAAAAAAATATATTGATCCTCTCCTACCATCCAAAGTTGGAGAGGCCTAAAAAAAATTTCAACTAGTTTTATATTAAAGGAAAATTCTAATATACACTATTTTAAAAATAATATATCATATGCACTTTTAGTTATACCATTTTTTTCTTAGTTATGACTCATTTTTTTTTTTAATTATGGCATTATTTTAGTTATGACTCACAAGTTTTTTAGTTATATCTTGTATTGTATTTAATTTAATTATGATATTTTTTAGTTATAACTCAAAAAATTAAAATTATTTTATTTTTTTAATTATAAAATGTATATGTGAACATGTTTTCCTAAATTAAAATAGAGATCTATTGAATGAAGAGAATTTTGAAATTCAATTATTAATCACAATGATATGAAATTCAATTATTAATCACAATGATATATATTTGTAAAGTGTCAGCAGTTTAACCGGTTGGTGCTCGCTGTGGGTAGGTAGGTCTGCCAACATGTGGCCATATATTTTGTTCACAGCTTCCCGCGGAAAAAAAACACTTTATATATTTATAAATAAATAGATAATATATAAATTATATCTCTCAGATCTCTATAATCAACCTATTGATTTTTATAATATATAAAAAAAATTAAATTAAGAAAAACCATCGTTTTTTTTTTACTATAAATTGACCCATCAAACCCCTGAAGATTTCAGTTTGTGTTGAATCTTTCTCTCTCTTCTGTCTCACTGAAAGATACCCGAAAGCCACCTCCTCTTCTCTCATTCATAAGGTAATTTTGATTTTTTTTTTTTTAATTTTTCAATTTACTATGTTATTGCAAGCTTGGATCTTTCATACCCACTGTTGATTGATCTGTATATTGATGTGAATATCACTGGATGGTGCTTTTTGTTTCAAATGATATATGGGTTTTGCTCTGTTTTCGAGTTTAACATTGTTTTGATTTGTTGTCTTTGTTAATTTGATTTGTATTTTTATAATTTGAGAATGTGGATCTGTGTTTAAATCTCTTGTCATTGTGGGTTTTGTGGAAATAGGTTGAAGAGAAATGGCACGCAAGAAGATCAGAGAGTATGATTCCAAGAGGTTGTTGAAGGAGCACTACAAGAGGCTCGCCGGCACCGAATTGGGCATGAAATCTGCACAAGTGAGTGAAATTTCTTAGATTTTGAATCTTGGGTTTTCTCAGGTTGGCTTCATGAATTCTCAATAATGAGCTTCTGGAATTCGGTGTGATTCTTGAAAATGGGTCTTCTATAGTAGTTTGTGATATCAATCATACACGGGAGCTGTTGGTTAAGGGAAAGAGAATTCATTCACTACAACTACAGGGCCAAAGCTTTAATATATATAATATTTAAAAAAAAAAAAAAGACTTAACTCAAAGAATGTAAAAAATATTAAGGTTGCGTTTGGTAGAGTTTTAGACTTATGATTTGAGAATAAAGTTGTATTTTGATTTTGTGAGTTTTTGAATTATGATTTGAGTGTGGAAAATTTATGCGGTTATGAGTTTTGAAAATAGTTTTGAATTGTGTTTGAATTGAGTGATGTGACATATAATATTTGATTCAAAAATTTACGACTCATAACCAAACATACAACCTCAAAATGCCATTCAAAGCTCATAAAAAATTTAAAAAATATTCCCAAAATATTTTTTATTTAAAATATAAAAATAACACATGCCAAAAAAAGAAAAAAAAAAAAACACCGATACTATTCCAGTCAATAAGCTAGACGTCTGGGAGGATGATCGGGTAGACGTGTTTTGAAAAGTGGGTGCGGAATTCAAAGCTCATAAAATTTTTAAAAAACATTTCCAAAATATTTTTTATTTAAAATATAAAAATAACA